>JAJHZJ010000098.1:3835000-4035000 GCA_023548195.1 Bettongia penicillata ogilbyi
TAAAGTGTGTGCCTCAGCACAATGCTCTAGAAGTTATACGACCAACGCATAGGACAACAAGGCTTTTACTGCCCCAGTCCTGGAAACTCTACCTGCCTTAATTTGACCTAATATTCATCTTGCTTCCTCTTTTGACTCATGAGCCTGCAGTGAGTTCCCTAAAATCCTCAGGTCTTCTCCAGACTAATTGCCATCTAGCCATATCTCCTTAACCTTGAACTTGTGAAGTTACTATCAGAACCCAAGTGTAAGACCTTCCAGTTAGGCCCAGAAAGCCATATCCTCTCACGTTCAACCCAACGTTCCAGCCTGTTGAGATCTTTCTGAATTGTGACTGTCCTCCAGTATCTTCATTATCCTTTCCAGCATTGTTTGATCTGCATATTTGATCAGTGTGCCATCAATTTCTTTATCGAGGTCACTGATAAAAATGCTGATAGCACAAAGTCAAGGTCAGATTCCTCCCACAATCCGCTGCAACCTTGCAAGCTGATGTGAAAACATCTAGGCATTCAACCAGGTTCAAGTATACAGTACTTAACTCTACAATTATCTAGCCAAATCTCCCAGTCTTTTCCAGAATACTATGAGAGATCTTGTCAAATGCTTTGCTAAAATCTAAACAGGCTCTAGGATCGGCTGCCTCATTTCCAATCTCTCCCTTTCAACCCATTCTCTACATAGTTGCCAAAATAATCTTCTTAAGGCACAGGTCTGGGGTTTTACATTCCTGTTCAAAACCTTCAGTGGCTCCCTACTGTCTCCAGGACAGAGATTCTTAACCATTTTTTGTGTTGTGGACCCCCTCTGGCCTAGGGACACTTTCTTGCAATAATGTTTTTAAATAACTGAAGGAAATGCTCAGTTTCAGTTAGAGGTGCATAAAAATAAAGAAGTATTTTTCCCATCTAAGTTCTTAAATTCCCTAAAATCTATCCACAGACCCCTTGGGGATTAAATTAAAATATAAACTATCCTGGCTTTAGAGACCCTCTCCAAGGTGACTCCAGCCTACATTTCTGACCTGTTGTACTTTATTTCTTTCACAAAATTCATTTTCCAAACAAAGCAGACTACAGAATGTTATATCTCCTGTCTCTGTATCTTTGCAGAAGCTGCCTCTGTGCTTGAGATATGTTCCTTTATCATCTCTATATTCAGAATTCTCATATTCCTTCAAAGGTCAGATCACATACCACTCCCCACGCAGAGCTTTACCTGCTCCCTGGACAGATGTACTTAGTAGACTGCCCCTGTGTATGTAGCTGCATGCATGTCATGTCCCCCTGCTTAACTATAAGCTCTCTGAGCACAGAGACTTTAAAAATGTTTATCTTTGCATCCTCAGCACCAAGAACAATACCTGGCACTTAGTAGGTATGTTTGCTGAATTAAATTGCTGAATTGGGTTTCAATAACAAACCTGCCACATAATGGCCATGTAACCATGAGTAGGTCACTACACTCATTTATTTGTCAAACTAGGGATGCTCTTCCTTGCCCCACCTACCTTATTTGGCTGTCATGGGGTTCATGGAAATGCAAGCCATTGGTATTCTATCCTCAAATGTCAGCTGTTGGATTACCCGTAAATCATGGACTGTTACTCAGACCTTCATTAATCCTCATTAGCTTTGCTGCCAATTTCTAGATCTTGCATTCATGAATAAAAGTTACAGAGCAGTTTGATTTATCTCAGGTAATGTGAGGTCCCCCTTCCCATCTCTGGGTCACCATCTACTTCCAAACTGAACGGTTCTTCATTTCCAGGACTTTCCCCTCGGGCATTCCTGAAGAGAAACTAAGCTAGAGATCAGCTGACTTCTGAGTTTAACTTTGCCCTAGCCTAAAGAGAATATGGCCTGGTGTCCTCTTGTTCCCCTTAATATTGCCCATCATGTCAAATTTAAGCTGCACTGCTTGGCTTTTCAGATCCTCTATAAACTGGTCACCATCACACTACCAACACTATTAGCCACTATCGGGCAACGTAAAGCCTGAGCTCACTTTTGCCCCACGCGTATCCCTCTTTCACGTCCATTTTCCTTGTACTGCTCAGGCTGTTCCTCCAGCCTAGAATGCTTCCCCTTCTGCATTCTGCATATTGAAATTCTACCCATTTTTGAAGGCCCCTAAGTCCCACTTCCTGACAAAGCCTTCCTGGTCTATTCTCATTCATCCTCCGTTTCCCTGAAGACTCCTTAGAGTTAAGGCCAAAGGTTCAGTGCGTGAGCTCTGCTAAGCTTTCCTCTTGGGAAGAGAGCAGAATAGACAATAGGCCTCATGCTACTTCTTCATTCATGGCCTTTGGTAGCTAGCCTCATAATAGGAACTCGATGAATATTTGTTGAACGATTTTGAGTCTCTCCTTCCTGCAACCCTAAACACCTCCACTGCCACATATGCGGTTGGCATTCTCCCCGCCACATGTTTGTTACACTCTAGACTCTGTTTTTGAGTTGTTTCTAGCCCTTGCCAAGTCCTCAGGCTACGACTGCTTCTGGCAGGGCTCCCCAGTGCCATGCACCTCTGGAAGGAGACCTCCTTTGTTTTGTCCTCCTTTGTCTGCCTAATGCAGGGCTTTCCAGTGCAGAGCTCTAACAGATGTTTCTTTATTTAAACTGTATTCAGTGAGAGGAAGGAAAGAGAGGCAGACACACACACAAGGAGGAAAGAGGTCTGGGTCAGAGAACCACGTTTCTTTGGAGGCTGAGGTTGCCGGGCCAGGAAAAAGGTGCACAGCAATTGGAATTTGTTTTTTCCGTTTTATTTGATTTTTTTCAAACAGGAATTCCTTGTTTCCTTAGATACTAATTAAATCTCAGTTGCTGAGAGGCAGCCAAGGGGCTTTCAATGCTGGGGTAGATAGCCAACGGCTAGATTCTGCAGAGCTCCTTAGTTGGAAATTTGAGAGGGAATTCAGTTTTCAATATAGTGTGTAAGAAGAATACATCTGACAGGTTGGATTTTGTGGGGCTTCTTTGAGGGGAAAGAAGAGTTATTTTTGATTTGGAGACTTCATACACACACACACAGGCACATATGCATGCATGCACTCATGCACACAGTTTCTTATCTACCAAACTAACATATTTGTAGAAGCCAGAGCACTATCACTATAGATCATACCCAGTCAACCATCTATTTGAGCCTGTATCCCTTCTTGGGAGAATGTATCCTTGCTTTAAGGAAGTGTGCTGGTACAGACCAAACACAGGACCTGGGATCAGGAGAACTGGGGTTGAATCCTGGTTTGGGGCTCTACCAGGAGACCTTGGGCAAGTCACTTCCCCTTTGGGGCCTTATGTTTTCTCATCTGTGAAATGAGAGAGTTGGATTCTGTACAAAGTCATTATTGTTCCATCTTTCAGGGGAGCGGGAAGGGTAGAAGAGAAGATATCCAGACGTGTGATTTCATCAATATGAGGAACTCCTAATGTGAAAATTCTCTCCCCTGCAACCCATCTATAATTTATATTTGTAGAGAGTTGCCTGGAACAATCAAAGATGAAGTGATTTGCCCCTGGTCATGTGGCTAGTGAATATCAGAGGCAGAACTGAACTGTCCTGACCCCAAGATCTACCTCTTCTATCAACTAAGCCATACTGTTTCTTGTTGCTGTATTATTTTGTGCCAAAATTTAAGACTAAGACTTAACGTCAACACAGCATCAGAACACAAGAGTGAAATGTGAACAAAATCCCTCGAACCAACCATTTGATATCAGTCTTGCTTCACAATTATGTGTATGTAATAAATCAAAAGAAGCCTGCATAAGAGGGGTTGTAGTACAATGGAAAGAGCATTGGTTTGGAGTCAGGTGATCTGAGTTCAAATTCTGGCTCTCCCATGTCCTACTTATCTGAACATAGGCAAACTCCTTCTCTTCCCTATGCCTCAGTTTCCTCATATATCTAATGAAGAGGCTGTACTCCATGACCTCTAATACTCAATGCAAAAATTCTATGATTCAAATAGTTGTTTGACTTAATTCAAAATTAAAAATGCTTTTAGTGATTAGAATAAAATTCATTTTCTGAGCTCGAAACTGCTATAAAGTACAAAGCTCCAAAGGATTAAAGAGCTAAAGAGACTTGGCAGTCCTTTGCATGGCTGTCCTTGAGGTAACCAGCCTTTAGCCTTGGTTGGGCCCAATGTCACAATTGTTCCTTTCACTTAAGCTAACTATATCAACTTTACAGATTGGATAAATGTAGAAATTATTAAAATATCTACTGGCATAGAAACCAACTAGGACAACACTTTCTTTGGTCAAAGTTTGTCATTGTTTTTGTTTCTTTTTTTTTCCTTTTTTGAATAGATATGTTACACTATGAGAATTTCTTAGAGAAAATAGAATTAGACAAATACCCTATCAGTTCTAAGATCACACAATCTAGAAGTCTGAAGGGACCTCAGATGGCACTCCCCTTTACAGGATCTGCTACAAATGGCCCTCCAGCCACTGAACAAAGACCTTCAGTGAAGGGAAAGCCACTCCCTCCCAAGGCAACTCACTGCACTTTGGGAGAATGCACATCATCAGGAAGTACTTCTTTATATTGAACGGAAATCTCCTTCCCAGTCCTTCTCCTGACCACGGTCCCTGGTTCTGTGTTATGGACCAAGAAGAAGGCACGAGAGCCCTTCACATACTTGAAGACAGATTTATCCTACCCAAGCCTTCTCTTTGTCCCTTTCCTTCTTCCATCAGTTCCAAACCATACTCATACTTACAAACCCCACTCAAGACTCCCCCAAACCAACATGAAGTTATTTGCATATTCTCTTGTAATTTTTCTTGGACTGTTTCATACATGGATTCCTCATTTCCCTTAATTAGATAATAACCTACTTGATGGAAGGGATTGTATCTAATGTTTCATCTTTATCTTCCTGGATATTCACTGGATTATAAACTTTGAACTGAAACTTGAGAAGGTCATTTAACCCAAGTCCCTCATTTTATCATTGAGGAAACTGAGTCATGTGGAGGTCAAGTGATTTCTCCAAGTTCATACAGGTAGAAAGAAATGGAAGACAGTATTAGACCATATTCCAGAAAAATATCTAGGGGGGATTAGCAGGCCTCAAGCTCAACAGGAATCAGTTTTGTGACATGGCAGCCAAAAAAGTCAACAGGATCTTATGTTGCATAAAGAGAGAAGGACTACAGTCCTAGATTCTCCCTTCTCCAATCTCTCCTCCACACATCTGACAAAATAATCTTCCTAAGGCACAAGTCTGATCATGTCGTTCTTTAGTTCAAGGAGCTTCAGTGGTTTCCTATTGCCTCCAGAATAAGATGCAAAGTCATTAGCTTTTACCAATATCATTCAATATTGTACTAGAAATGCTACCTATAACAATAAGAGAATAAAAAGAAACTGAATCAGGATAGGCAATGAGGAAATAAATCTATCACTCTTTGCAGATGATATGATAGTATAGTTGGAGAAGCCTAGAGAATCAGTTAAAACAGACTAGTTGAAATAATTACCAATTGTAGCAATATAGCAGGATATAAAATAAATCCACATACATCATCAGCATTTCTACATATTACCAATAAAAGTAAGTAGAAAGATAAGAAAGAAAAATTCCATTTGAAATAATGGAAAAAATATAAAATACTTGGAAGTCTACCTGCCAAGATAAACCCAGGAACAATATGAACACAATTACAAAAGATTTTTCACAATGGGTCCAAGAAGGCAGAGTAAAGGCAGGTTTTCCTGAACTTTTTCAAATTCCCCTCCAAACAACTTTAAAATAATACCTCAAAACAAATTCTGGAGTGACAGAACCAACAAAAAAACAGGGTGAAACAATTTTCCAGCCCAAAACAACTTCGAGTCCTACAGAAGGGTCTGTCTCATTGGGGCAAGAGTACCAACACAGGTGGTACCCTGGTAAGCCAATACAGGCCTTACATACAACTGAATTGGTAGCAGTAACTTCTGGAGCTCTCAGACCACAGGTGGTAAAGGCACCAGACAACTAGTTAGAAAAAAGATTACAGGGAGCCCTTTGCTGATACTGGGTGCAGGACTTTGTTGCTTTGCCCATTTCCAAGTTGCAGCCCCAGGTACAAGAAGGAACACTAGCACAGTAGGGATCACAGCCACAGGAGAGCAAGGATCCTGATCACAAACCAGAGCACATGTAAGAAAGCAGTGCCCACACCTCTCCTTAAATCATACCACCTTGGAAGAACTGAAAACATACAGACTCCCAGAACTAGCTCTGAAAAGAGCAACACAAAAAACCTGAAGTTTGGTACAATGTCCCCTGTGGTCCACGTGTAGAGCCCAACTTTAACATGAAGTTAAAAGTCAAGAAATAGACTAGAAAATGAGAAAACAATAAAGAAAGAACATGGTCATAGAAAGGTACTCTGGTGACAGTGAAGATTAAAAACACAAATGCAGATGAGGACAACAATGGCAAAACAGCTACATGCAAAGTCTCAAAAAAGAATGTGTATTGGTCTCAAGCCCCAAAAGACTTCTTGGAAGAGTTCAAAAAGGATTTAAAAAATCAAACAAGAGAGGTAGAAGGAAAATTTGGAAAAGAAATGAGAGTGATTCAAGAGAATAATGAAAGAAAAGGAGGCACAAAAAATGGAAAAAGATACAGAAAAATTCTCCAAAAGAAAACAATTCCATAAAAGGTAGAATTGACCAAATAGAAAAGGAAGTACAAAAGCTAACTGAAGAAGGGCAAGTGGAAGTTAATGACTCTGTGAGACATCAACAAACAATAAAACAGAATCAAAAGAACGAAAAAATGGAAAAAGTGTGAAGTATCTCATTGGTAAAACAACTGGCCTGGAAAACAGATCTAGGAGAGATAATTTAAGAATTACTGGACTACCTGAAAGCAATGATTAAAAAAAAAAGAAGCCTAAACATCATACTTCAAGAAGCTATCAAGGAAAACTGCCCTGATATCCTAGAACCAGAGAGTAAAATGTGTGTGTGTGTGTGTGTGTGTGTTCATCCTTTGTTGCCAAAGAAGACTATGCTATCAGAGAAATGATGACATGACTTGCACTTGATTTTGTTTTGAGTGAGGGAGGGCTGTGCAGGTCACCAGCCTCACTTCTCCTCCAGAGCCATCTGAATCCAGTGACCAGATATTCATCAGGATGACTGGAAATGACCTAGGATGAGGCAATTGGGGTTAAGTGACTTGCCCAAGGTCACACAGCTAGTGAGTATCAAGTGTCTGAGGTGAGATTTGAACTCAGGTCCTCCTGACTCCTGCACTGGTGCTCTATCTACTGCACCACCTAGAGGGTAAAGTAAAAATGTAAAGAATCTACCAATCACCTCCTGAAAGTCATCCCCAAATGAAAACTCCCCAGGAATATTACAACCAAATTCCAGAACTCCTAGATCAAGGAGAAAATACTGCAAGTAGCCAGAGAGAAACAACTTAAATATCATGGAGCCACAGTCAGGATGACACAGGATTAGCAGTTTCTACATTACAGAATCAGAATGCCTGGAATATGATATTCTAGAAGGCAAAGGAGCTAGTATTAAAACCAAGAATTGCCTACCCAGCAAAATTAAGTATAATCCATCAGGGGGAAAATGGATATTCAATGAAATAGGGAACTTGCAAGCATTCCTGGTGAAAAGACCAGAGTTGAACCAAAAATTTGGTTTTCAAATACAAGACTCAAGAAAAGCATATAAAGGTAAACAGGAAAGAGAAATCATATGGGATTCAATAAGGCTAAACTGTTTCCATTCCTACATGGGAAGATGATATTTGTAACTCCTAAGAACTTTCTCATTATTAAAACAGTTAGGAGGAGTACATACATAGACAAAGGGCATGGGTACGAATTGACTATGATGGGATGAAAGAGGGAATAATATGCATATTCATTTTAGCCCAGAAATCCAGCTTACCCTATAAGGGAGTAGGAGGGCATGGGGATAAGAAAAGGAGAGAGGGGGCTGATAGAAGAGAGGATAGATTTGGGGGAGGTAGCAGTCAGGAGGAAAACACTTTTGAGGAAGTACAGGGTGAAAGGAGAGAGGGAGAGAGAAAAAAGAATAAATGGGAAAAATAGGATGGAGGGAAATATATAATTAGTAATCACAACTGGGCATGTGAATCTATAGTTTATCACTACATCATATGCATCTTTCTAATTTGGTGATTTTGCCATGGGTAGAAACTGCAAATTATGGGTAGGAGATACAAAAAGTAATATCATGTGTACTATGCGGTTTCTCACACAGGTTGTATAGTACAGAGGAAGAAAAAAAGGAAAGGAAACCACTAGCCAGGTTGCTAGGCCCTACATGGTCATTATGTCCCCAGACTTCACTTATGTGGATGGGTTCTGAGTAACATCTGACAGACTGCTGGGCTCTGCCCCACCCCCACCCCAACTCAGTCTGTGCTCAGCCAGGGAGCCCAGGACTTCCTTTCCCTCACAAAGCATTGTATCTTGAGCAGAATTGAAGGTCAGCTCACTCTGCCAATGACCCCTTAAGTAATATTTTCTGAAACTCTCCTCTAGGCATGGCGACTGTTAAGAGAGTCCAAGTCTACTGGGCCACCTGCTGTCCAGCCTATCTCGATCACTTCACTTCCTTTCAGAAACAATATGACTTAACAGGACTGTGTTTCCATGACAACATAACATTTAGCTTGTAGCTCTGGCTGGGTTTCCAATTACACAAGACACTTTTTGGTGCGTTGTGTGCTTTTAAAAACAGCCAAACTCTGGGGCTAGCTCTGAACCAAAGAAAAAACTGGGTTGTGAGGACTTTCTTAACACTTCAGGAAGGGATAACATTGCTTTTTCTTCACAGAGTAGCACAGATTTAGAACCTTAGGGATCAACCAGTATAACTTCATATTTTAAAGAGAAGGAAAATGAGGCCTAGAGAAAAGGAAAGACTTGGCCGATGTCACGCAGATGATGGGATTCAAACTCTGGCCTCCTTTTTCCAAGTTCAATAAAGTCCTTGGAGATACATGCCCTAATTTATAATATTTCTATGAATTTTACCACCACATTGCAAATGAGGAGTTATTTATTCAAGGCTGGTTTTTCAGAAATTCCTTCATCATATATAGTCTGAATATAAAATCATGGGCCATATTTGAAATGCGGGTGGGGGAGAAGAGGATGGAGCAGGGATGTTGTAGAATATGTCAATATCTTGCAGTTCCAGCAGACTCTTGGGAAAATTGAGAATTCTGCCAAGTTTGACCTGTAGGGACCTTCTCTGATAGACTCCCTCCTCCCTCACCAAAGTACACTCTCCAAAAGGCTCATCTCCCAGGACTCTTCCCTATGCAGAGCACAGGATCATGAATTTAGGATGAGAAGAGACCTTAGGGGGCATATTTTCTGAGACCCAAAGAGGCAGAGGCCCTTGGCAAAGGGCAATGAGGTAGTAAGTGGCCCTTATGCCTCATAACGCAGCTCTACTCTCCCAAAAATCTTTGGTGTTTAGGCCCAAAAGAATGCTGATAACAGAAGGGCATTTCAGGTTCCTTAAATTGCCAAGGAAGAAAATATCTGGGGTCTGACGGGCCTCTTAGAACTCAAAAAACTATGACAGGCCCTACTCTTTTCCTACATCAAGAAGCTTGCTCTGATACTCAGGGCCAAATGTCACTTCTGAAAGGGTCAGCAAAGGATGCAACCTGTGAATCCACAGCCTAAATGTGCACCGTCTCTGTTCTGCATCTCCATCCTGGGATTGCCATGGGAAGGCTTTTGCAGGGTTGAGCTTTTCCCTGCCTGCAGGCGGGGGCTGGATTCAATAAGTTCTGGAGATTCCTTCCAGCTTTTGCATTCTATGAATATTAGCTTTCATTAAGACCAAGAGCTTACAAATGGATCATTTCTTGGCTGAACTCTCAGTAGGCCTTAGCACATTCTGCTTTGCATTATGCTTTATTGTCTTGTCTTATTCACGTTTGGGCTCCCCTCTCCCACCCAGGGCCCAGCCCTTCAGCTTAGACCACCGAACCAATCAACCAAAACGTATTTCTGAAGCCCCTAACATGAGACAGGCACTGCGTCAGGTGTTGAAGACAACAGAACAATCCCAAACCCTAAAGGCCTTACATTCTGAAGGAGGATTGTGAGATTTTCAAGAGGAAGGCACTTAAAAGTCTTCTTTTTACAGAGGAGGAAACTGAGGCCCAGAGACCTGACATGACTGGCCTAAGGACACATGAGTAGTAAATAGTAAGTCCTGATGTGAACCAAGGTGATTTTTCATTCTGGAAAATGACTCCCTCCCAAATTCAGCAGCCAGAGGAGGGCGTGGCAGGTGAGGCAATACCTGGGGTTTCTTAAACTGTGCTCTAAGGAACCAGGAAGTCCCCCAGGTTAGTTTGTTTTGGAATGAGATATCTGTGGTTCAATATTAGATATGAACAAATGATCATTTTAAAGGATTTCGCTACCAGCATTCTCCCAGGATTCCTCCACTGGGAAAAGTTTGAGGACCCCTGCCATATGGGCAGCCTTGGGTTGACTGTGCCAAGCCCGAGAGAATACTCTGAGAGACAGGGTTCTCCTTGCCACCTGCTGTCTGCAAGGGACTGATGGGGAAGCTTCAGGGGAACAGATGTGCCCTTGCTGACTAATATAGAACCTCCTCTGGCTGCTGACAACTATGGATTGCACAGGAGGCTGAGCAGCAACCCAGAACCTCCTGGCTGGCAAAGGCCTCAGAGAGCATCTACCCTAATCAGCACCTGACAGCCAAGAGCCAGCTCTAATAGGCTTGTGTGAATATTAACGCCACAGAAATGAGCAAATGCTATAAATCTGGGTTTGATTTGTTTTGTTGATTTCTAGATTTAAGAAAGTGCTAGAGAAAAAATGTTAATGCAGATTAAGCTTTAAAACATCTGATCTTTCTTTGGAGAGCTGGTTGTTAAACATTTAGGAGTACACCCTTGCTTCCACTCTCTCCAAATGTAGCCTATTCCACTTACAGATGGCTCTAAGTTTTGACCTACAAGGTCAACAGAACAAGTCCAATTCTTTTCTCCACAATGGCCAGATTTTTAGATGTTTGAAGGCACAGATTTAATAAAGATAATAACTGAAATTTACATAGCACTTTACTTACATCATCTCATGTGAGTTCCGGAACAATCCTGTGAGGGGAGTACTATAAGTATTATTCTTCCATTTTACAGACAAGGAAACTGAGCCTCGTTGAGGTGAACTACTTAGAAGTGGCCCCTACTTGCCCAGGGCCACATAACTAAAAAGTGTTTGAGGAAAGATTTAAAAACAGCTCTTTCTAATTCCAAATCCAGCACTCTGGCTATTATACTACATAGCATTCCTTCCCACCTCCATGAGTTCCCGCTGTGTTCCCACAATCTCCCTGACGGATATTACAGAGGATTTGGCTAGAATCAGATACAAAGTTTCAACAGCTAAGGAAAATACAAGATAAAAAGGAAAAGATACAATGATTTGTAACTTTAGGTAATCAAATATGTTTTAGTCTAAATTATTCAAATAACTGAGAGAAATCAGGGCTAGAATCTTGAATTACCTAGATTAGTAAATTATACTGCATCCAGTTCAAAGGGCAATTATTAAATTTGATCATATAGTTACACCATGGGTGAGGTACGAATGATACAGATATGTGAACACTGGTCTGCCAGATGCTCCAGCGATTTTGGTAGGAGGGATATATAGCTATGATCTCAGGAAATGCTACCCAAGAATCAAGGGATACCCCAAAGGGAAATGGGCTATCTGGAGTGGGTATTAAAGTAGACAGCGTACAACTATGGATTGGCATAGATATCCTTGGAAGGCCCTTCCATCACTAAGCTTTGGTGATTTTGAGATGTGATTATCCTTAGAATTCTTATTCCCGTTTAGTAAAGAACTGTGAACATATCAAGCAGAGCCCAAAGTGATTGAAATATAGAACTTCGAAAATGTCTTCTTCCAAAATCAAGGAGATGCCCATCAATTGGAGAATGGCTGAAGAAGTTGTGGTATGTGAATGTAATGGAATACTATTGTGCTATAAGAAATGATGAACAGGAAGACTTCAGAAAAGCCTGGAAAGACTTTTATGAACTGATGTTGAGTGAAATGAGCAGAACCAGGAGGACATTGTACACAGTAACAACCACAGTGTGCGAGGACTTTTTCTGGTAGACTTAGCCCTTCACAGCAATGAAAGGACCTAAAACATTCCCAATGGACTCTTAAGGCAAAATGCCTTCCACATCCAGAGGCAGAACTATGGAACTGGGACACAGAATGAAGCAGACTATTTTCTCTTGTGTTATGTTTTGTTTTGTTATGGTTTTTCTCATGGTTTCTTCTATTCATTTTAATTCTTCTATGCAACATGACCAGTGAGAAAATGTGTTTAATAAGAATATATATGTAGAACCCATATAAGATTGCATGCCGCCTCGGAGACAGAGGAGGGAAGGCGGGGGGAGGAAGGGGGGGATAATCTAAGACTTAAGGAAGTGATTGTTTTCTACAAATAAATTAATAAAAAATGTCTTCTTCCAAGTGCTACTCTAAAGGAAAGGGCAGCTAGGTGGTGCAGTGGATAAAACACCAGTGCAGGAGTCAGGAGGACCTGAGTTCAAATCTCACCTCAGACACTTGACACTCACTAGTTATGTGACCTTAGGCAAGTCACAACCCCAATTGCCTCATCCTGGGTCATCTCCAGTCATCCTGATGAACATCTTGGCACTTGATTCAGATGGCTCTGGAGGAGAAGTGAGGCTGGTGACCTTCACAGCCCTCCCTCACTCAAAACAAAGTCAAGTGCAAGTCATGTCATCATTTCTCTGATGGCCTGGTCTTCTTTGGCAACGAAGGAGAAACACAAATCTAAGGGAGAGATGGCAGGGATGTTTCATGGCTATCACTGTGTTTTGGTAGAAGAGGATTCAGGATTTCCTTTTCCTTCACATTTCAGATATACAGTGTCTAGTTTCTCAAAATAAAGCTGGAAGTGCTTTGGGGTAAGAAAATTCCAGTCACTTGCCCCAATAAGGAGTGAAACAGATGGTCATGGTCTTTTGGAACAAGAACTAGATCCAAAGTCAAAATAACTGAACTTGACTACTGGCTCTGCTATTTAGAATCTGTGTGATCCTTCCCTAGTCATTCTACCACTCTGGGCCTCAATTTCTTCATCTGTAAAATGAGACAGTTATTCTCTAAATCCTAATAGTGAGAAGTAGCTGAGTGGGAAATAAAAGCATGAGTTTTGATCAGCCCTCTTTCCTTCTGCCCTCTCCTCCCATTTGTCCTGCCAAGCCAGCTTTCTTAGAGACCTCTCTTCCACTGGAGAGGCTTCTGCTTCCAGCTGTATCAAATTTAACCTCCACTGAAATCCTTCTCCAATGTTTGATCTAGGCACAGAGCAGAACCTTTCTCCAGATACATGCCAGCAGAGCCCAAGTCCCAGCAGGTTCTGCTGAAGCAGAAAGGTTCCAATATTGTGCTCTGTGACAGACTGAGTACAGATGGAGTGAATGTCATTTGAGTCCCAGCCCAGCTAAGTGTGAAGAGGTTTCTTAGGGTCATGGCTTGAGGGTGGCCAATCAGGGGACCACAGCATCTTTCGCTATTTCATCTACTATATATTTCATTGAGGGGTCTGGATTTTCAGTAGTGGCAGAACTGAAGTAAGACTCAAACCCGAATGACTGAGATTCATTTTGAGGAACTTGCAGCAACCTGTTCCCAACCTGTGTCTCCAGCTTCTGCTCCCCCTTCTCCCACTAATGAATCTTAAGCCCCTGTCCTGGTGGCCCTCTCCTAGTCCCACACGCAAGTCTGCCCCATTCACACCTTTAAGCTTTGGCTCCAGTCCTTGTACCTACCTGTATTGCCCTGTGGTCTATTTAAAGCTTACACACCTGCAAGGCCCACTCAGGTCCCATTTCCTCCTCCAATGAAGGCTCTATGCTGCTATTTTAGCCCACCTTAATTTCTCTTTCTCTCCAAACTTAGACATGATTCAATGTCTACAACACTTGTTTTGGTAGCACTTCGCTGATGGACCAAAAGAGAATTTGAAGGACCCCTTGTTGAAGGTCTTGTATTATCTCATGATCTGGTCTCCCCTGCCTCCTGAGGCAGTCCATTCCAAAATATCTCTAATAGTTAAGAAAGCATTCTTCATGTCAAGCTGAAATCTGCTCTATTGTGGGAGTTGAGAATATCTGAGGGACCACTGCTTCCTTCCCATCATTCTGTACTATTTGGAACTAGCCTCAATGTGGAAATGAGCAACAAAAGCCAGAATATAGTGGGCCAACCTGCCCACAGGACCCCTAGCTTACCCTTTTTTATTTCATCCTAAGCATTAAAACACCTCCACTTTGTGGTCTACTCAGGCTGACCTAGACAGCAGCAGCTGTTTCCAATAAATGGCAGGCTGGAGAGATGGGAGATGGAAATTAATACATTTATGGCACTCCACACCTGCAAAGTTCCTGCCAACTGGGGTGGGAGGGAGAGGGCACAAAAGGAGTGTACAGGCCTGTTTGGCATGCCTATTTCAGATCATGGCTTCTGTGAGGACTCAGTTCAGCGGAAAAGCCAATCTAATGAGACTCGGAAACTCTGGGTTGATTGAACATGGAGCAAACATCAAAGCCCCCCAAATGGAAGGTAAACACACTCAGACTTGAAAGTTTTTCTCTATTAGTCTGACCTTGTACTGTCAAGGGTGTAGCTCAGATCACCAGCCAATGCTGGCAAGTTCAATTAAGTTCCATTCCTTCAGCCTGAAGGCTTGAATTTGTTCCCTTGCAAAAAGGGGTGACTTTTTCCCTTCTAAGCCTCCTTAAGGGTCTTTTGGGGAACCCAGAAGGTTTCAGATCCATGGAGTTCAAATTCCAATAGAAATTCAGCGAGGTTACTTTCTCCTACTTTCAGGCACTGGTTGGGAAAGTCCCCAAAGACGACAAGGAGAAGATTCGGAAACTGATGGCTGGTGTGAAAGAGAAAAATCCAATGAAAGAAGGGAGTGATTTTGTTTTTATTTCTTTATATCTAGGACACTCCAACCGTGCAAGTGACTTTCTTGATGGAAAGGAGTGAATCATTCACTATTTCTACAGCACTTGCTATGTGCCAGGCACTGTACTAAGCATTTTACAATTATTTCATTTGATTTTTCACAATTCCCATTTCACAGTTAAGGAAACAAGCAAACAGAGGTTAAGTCTATTGCCCAGAGTCCCACAGCTAGTAAGTGTCTGAAACTGAATTTGAACTCAGGTCCTCTTGACTCTTGGCCCAGCCAGTGCCACCTGACTTCTCCTAAATAGAAACAGATGCCGTTAAACCACAATGATCCCTGCATACATATTGACTTTGAAAACCACGTATTAAGATTTTCTATGTTCTACTGAATTTTGAATTATTTTGTTAAATACTTCTCAATTACATTTTAATCTTATTGCCCTCACCCTCCAGCCACACACACACACACACACAGGAACCAATTGGAGGCATGTTTGACACCTCTGGACTATACAAGGACCAGGCTGTCAAAACTAACTGATGGTTTTGACATCAAGCAGACTTGGACTCCAAGAGAATAACAAGTGGAGAGCTGTTAGCCCAAAGGCCCAAGCAGATTATCTGATTTTGTATCATGTCTCTTCCAGAAGACTAGGGTCATACTACTAATATTTATCAATGACATGATGTACTATAAGGATGCCAAGAGTTTTAAATAGGCCTAAGTTATTGAATGCAAGCACAAGATAAACCAACTCATGCAACCAGCAGAGGACTGGAGGCAGTCTTTAAGTCCTCCAGTAGCTCTGAGATTCTATGAGTTACAGAGGAGGAAAAGGAAGCCCAGAGAAGTAGAGTGACTTGCTCACCTGCTTCCTGTGACTCCTTAAGCTAATGTACTATCTTCAGAGTTATCAAATTCAAATAGATGGGGGAGGGCATTAATGCATTACTTATCATCAATTCATAGATTATCTGAGCTGAGAAAGATCTTAGAAGTCATTGAGTTTTAGCTCAACCCTCTAATTTTACAGATGAGGAAACAGAGGCTCAGAGTAAACAGTAAGGGGCTTGACCAAGGTCACAATGTACTATAATTATTGGGAGAGGAAGGCTTCTCATAATTTTAGTCCAATGTTATTTTCACAATACCACACTGCCCACCAAAGTAGGGATTTCCATTTAAATCAGTGCCTGCTAGAGACAAAGCATAGGAATGTTTGCATTATCAACAAAAGAATCCTTTTTTTCTATCCACTGTTAATGGCCCACAGGGGGATAAATTAATTAAGGGCCAATTAGAAAAAAATTGAAAGTGAAAAGGTTTTATTCTTTGAAAGAGAAATAAAAAATGCTAAACCTCCACTTTGAAAATTAAAGAGAATAAAATTCCATTCTACAAATAAAACAAATATAAGATTTTTATTTCAATTTTCTAGCATAGCCAACTGTAAGCAAAAGGTAGAGGAGGGAGGGCAAGAAAGGGAAGAAATGAAGGAGAGCAGGAAGAAACAAGGAGATATGGCCAGATAGATAAGTATGTAGGTACCTAAGCAAGCACACCCACACACAGGGACCCAAAGTCAATGACTCTATGAATACGTATACATTGTATACATATACAATATGTATATATATATATATGTATACACTGTCTGTATACATTGTCTACGAATATGTATACATGTACTGAAAAAAAGATGGTTGGAAGACACATTTTCATGTAGCAAAGTCACAATATTGCAACCTTTTGAGATCTGGACACAATGTTTTCAAAACTATAGGCATACATAGAGATGTCACCTCTTGGTATCTGCCCAATGGTCAAATGGCACTAAGTAATGGCCCAATTTTTCCCATGAGTTACCTTGAAGGAGCTCTTAGCCTTTCTTGTGTTATGGACCCCTTTGGAAATGAGCTTCATGATAGGGGTGGTGTAGGAAGGCCCGCCAGAGCCAAGAGGGAAACTAAAGCACACAGATGCTCATGAGGAAGGGCCAGGGACATCACTTTTGGACCCAGTGGCCACACCTAGAATGTTGCAGTGCTACTAAGACAGGGAGACTTTTAAAGTCCAGCATGTGGCCTGCTCCATGCAGAATCCACACTTGGAGGGTGATGGCTAGGAAATCTGTAAATCTCCTAAGGTTTACAGACACCCTGCTCCCCACTCTCAGGATAACATTTTTTAAATAATTGAAGGAAGTACTCCATTTCAGTTAGAGGTTAGTGAAAATAAAAGTATCACTTTCTTACCCTAAGTTTATGGACACCCCTCTGTGGTTAAGTACCAGTGAGCTACAGTTTCCTTAGCAGGAGCCACCTCTAATGGGCCTCGGAAATTGGCAGTTCACAAATCAAGATCCGATTGGTTGTTTTGCCCATTGTCTAGACTTAAGAAAGTGATGGAGAAAATGTTGATAATGCAGATTATTATGTAACAGAGGTGGTTCGGTGGTATAGCAGAGAGAGCACTGGGCCCTAGAGTCAGGAAGACCTGAGTTCAAATCCAGCCTCAGACATTTCACTAGCTGTGTGGCTCTGGGCAAGTCACTCAACCAGTTTGCCTTAGTTTCCCCAACTGTAAAATGGGTATAATAATAGCTCTTACCTCCCAGGGTTGTTGTGAGGATCAGATGCGATATGGTAAAATGCTTAGAACAGTGTGCCTGGCACATAGTAGTTGCTATACAAATGTTAGCTATTGTTATTATTAGACTAAACCTAAAGGTATGTCATGGGTATATTTCAGAGAGTCAGTTGTTAAACATTTACCAGCACATGCCCCACCTTTCCCTGTCTTGCATTACACTCCATATCCTCTCAGTAGAATATAAATTCCTTAAGGACAGGAACTGTTTCTTTTTTGCCTTTGTACACCTACCCCTATTCCAAACTTTAGTGCCTAGCAAAGCACCTTGTACTTAGGAGTTATTTTCTAAGTATATATTGAATTGCTTATTTGTTTCTCAAGGCAATGAAAAGAAGAATGAATACATGAAGAAAATGAGGTACATGTGCCCCAGAAAGCCTTATGGCCATGCTGAAGAACTTCGAGTAAACACGGGACTCATGAAACTCACATTTGGTCCAATTAGATTGGCATTCATCATAGCATCATAGGTTTAGGGTTGGAAGGAACCTTCAGGGCCACCTTAGTCCAACTCCTTCAATTTACAGATTAGGAAACTGAGGTTCAGATGGGAAGTAGTTGGTCAAGTCTCCCAAACCTAGTAGATGTCAGGCAGAATTTGAACCTAGCTCTTCCTTACTTCAAATCCAACATCCCATTCCATGTTGCCTTTTGTTTAGTACATACAGGAAGAGGAAGTGTCTGAGAAGCAAATACATGTAACAATAGTTACATATGTGTAACTAGTCAATTTTGTCAGGCTCAGGAGCCCATTTCAAAAACAGTTATTGGAGTGTGGCAGACTGGAGTAGAGATTACAGAGTCATCAGAGCTGGATGGGACCTCAGGGCAAGGACTTTACATAAAATGCTGTTGCTAGAAGGGGTCTACAAATGTGAAATATAAGGTGTCAGAGTTGGAAGGTACCTTAGAACATACAGTGTCAGAACTGTTATAGAACCTATGGCATGTAAAATGCTAGAACTAGAAGAGTCATCAGAACATAGGAAATTACTTTGTGTTTACTCTATGCTGTATGTACAGTGACCACAGACTGGTAAGCCATCTAAGCAGGTGGCCTTAGCCAGGTTGAAGGGTAACCAACAAGCCTCAAACCTGTCAATGAGTCAGGGTACATCTACCCCAAGTATGTGAAGACTTCCCCTGGTGGAATGGGCAGATGAGAACAATCTGTTCCAATGGCCATGAAGGCGGCTGAAGTAGGCAACACTTAGCGCTTGGCAAGACATCGAAGATGCCACAGTCATCCACTGCATCCCAGGCCATCGGCAGTCATCCTGACTTTTGTCCTGCCACTGGACTTCAATGACTCTGGAAGAGAGAGTAAGGCCTACGACTTTGCACAGCTCTGCCTCACTGAAATCTAATTCCCTCGCAAGTGAAAACATCACCCCATGACGTCATTGGTCATCTTTGAGAACAAAGGACAAACAGCAATCTTCTTTCAGCCCTATGACTGTACTCTGAACAATTGTTGAGATCATCACAATTTTCCTCCGGCATGGTTACACTCTGACTTTCAGGTACTTCCTTCCCAACAGTTGGTGGTAGGGGAAGTGGCTACCCATACTACTGAGATGAGGAAGTCACCCACTACAGCCTTTCCGGTAAGATGGTAGATCACTGGGCCTTACCATAGGACTGCCATAGCTTGCTATGGTCTTCTGGCCCTGACAATCTGCTCACTGAATCAATAGGCACTGCCCTCCGACCTACCATTGAACCCAAAGGACTAATAGGCCTTGCCATATGCCCTGCAGCCAAATCCTCCTTTGTCTTTTGTCTACCCTAATCAGGATGTGAGCTCCTTGAAAGTAAGAACTGTCTTACTTATCTATTTATATCCTGATGTTCAGCATAGTGTTTGGCACATAATAAGCCCTTAATAATGGGAATGTATTTCCATTCCATCTGCTGTGGTCTGAGCTCACTGGGAAGAGGAAGCATTTTGCTTCATTTCAGGGCAATTCAACCTCTCTTACACAAGACTGGTGTTGACTGGCTGCAGAGCCAAGCCCTCCCGATACATAGCTGGGGGTGGAGGGAATGTATGTATGTGTATGTATGGGTATCAGGGTAACTTGGCAACCTGTCAAAGGGAGGGGAAATCACGACTAGATGATTTCTAAGGTCTCTTCCAGCCTCTGAGAGTCTGAGAGAATAAAGGGGGTAAAGGCAGAGTAGGCCAGTCCCAAGTCTGGCAAACAGCTAGCAGAACTGTGATGTCCAAGTGGCAACAGAACAACCTTCAGTCTCGGAGGACCGCCCTGTGACTTTCAGTCCGACATCTGTTTCTGAGAGGCAAGCCTGGTCTCTGCAAACAGAAAATGGGAAATTAAAGGAAACAAATGATACTAATTAAGTTTTCTTGCTGGCAACCAGCAGGGCTCTCTCGTCATGAGCCTGCTGCTGCAGTCTTATGATCCCCTTTCAGAAGGGGTCCGACAGATGAGAACAACATCAAAAGGAGTGTTGTGTGATCTTTTCACCTCTGGATGCTAAATGATGTGCTACCCCAAGTCTGGGCCAAGGGGCTCGATGGAGTGGCTTGAAGGGAAAGGGGCCTATTCCCATGGAAACACTCAAAGAGGTTTCACTTCTGTGATGTGGTTTGGGTTGAATTTTTCAAAACCAGTCTAATACACAGGCTTTAATGGCCAATTTTCCTCAACATAATTACATGTGGAGTTTTGGGGAAAAGGCATCAAAACATAAATCTAAAGACGCAAGCATTGATTTCACAGAACCCTGACCAATTCTCATCATAAACTAATGCAGGTGAAACCCCACTACAGGAATGTCCCAGGGCATAAAGATCTTTTTATAAATTGTAGCGCAATATCATTGTACTAGAAATCCTACACTGACTGAGCTTGCAGAAGCTGGGGATGATGTAGTAAAATGCCCAGCATCTCCAGGAAGAAAAGCAATGGGCCACAGCAGACCAGAAGTCAGGAGAGAGGTGGGTTTAAATGCTACCTCCTATGTTACAATTCGAAAATCATGCAACTACTTCCAACATCAGGTTTTTCCTCTGTAAAATAGGGATCATCCCTGCAGGCTCTTATCCCAGGCTTGTTTAGAGGACACAGCATATAGAATGTGCTTCATAAACTTAAATCACAATTTAAATGGCAATTATTACTACAATGACCAATAAATTGAAAACTTTCTAAATACAGTAAAAAATAAACGAGCCTCCCCTAAATAAATCATTGTTCATTTTTAAAAAGGTATTCTTGGTTATCTCTTCCGCCTGATAGAACAGCCCCAGGCCCTTTCATTCTCCCAGAAGCTCCCAGCAGCCTTCTGTGCCTGTGTCTTTTTGTTTTGCTTTGATGGTAGGCTAGCAGAGTTTTTTTCTTGTGGGAGAGTTTGGAATGTCTGAGATGGGGAAACATTAAGAGAGTTAACTAAAGGACAACTGCTGCTTACTGACCATCTAAGCAGAACAAAAGACCTGTGAGGATTTCGGTACTGCTTGTGCCTTTCTCACTCCATCTGTTGTTTGACTTTCACATTTCAATGACACTTTTTAGTTTTACAGTTCCCACAGATGTGATGTTGGAGGTCAAACAGAGGGTAAAAGGATAGAATTCCCCTGAAGGTTCAAAGTTATACTGTACTCTCCCTGCCGCCTCACTTCCTAAGCAAGGGGAACCATTCTCATACTGCACCTTCCCCCCCCACCCCGCCCTGTAATTCCTCGGTAACATTTGAAAGCAGGTCAGTGAGGTGTCAAAAATGGCAACGACCCAAGCAATAGGTTCTGGCATGCTGCTTCCCTTCATCTCCAAGAAAGCATGTGAGAATCAGGAAAAGAATCGGTGAAAGAGACACAGCAGTAGAGACACAGCAGTTTCTCAATGTAGCAAAGGGGTACTGACAGAAAAAAAGAGCAACTGCTCTAAAAGATAAAATAGATACCTTTATTTAATATAATTTTAAAGCTTTTGCACAAGCAAAATTAATGCAACTAAGATAAAAAAAGAAATATTTGACTGAAGGAAAATGTGTGCCACATATATCTCTGAGTCTAGTATCTAAGATATATATATATATATATATACATATATATATATATATATAGGGAACTAGCATGAGCAAAAAACATCAATGGATGAAGTTAGATGATATGAAGAAACGATTCTCAAAAGAAGAATTATGAATTAACAGATATGAAAGATTGCTCTAAATCACTAATAATAAAAGAAATGCGAATCTGAACAACTGAGATTTCACCTTATACCCAGCAAATCGGCAAAGACAACAAAAAAATAGAACGAATCCATGGATGGGGAACCTGTGGCCTCGAGGCCACGTGTGACCTTCTAGGTCCTCAGGTGGGGCCTTTCGACAGAGTCCACATTTTATAGAACAAATCCTTTTATTAAGGAGATTTAGTCTGTGAAGTTTGGATTCAAAGGGCTGCACTTGAGGGCCTAGAGGGCCACACGTGGCTTCGAGGACACAGGTTCCCCACCCCTGGATTAGTCAGTGTTGAAGGAAAGACAATGCTGTGGAAAGACAGGTACATTAACAAAATATGAGTAGAGCTACAAATCGGTCCAGTTATTCTGTAAAGCAATTAGGAATTATGCTAAGAGATTGATAAAAAAAAAAAAGTCCACACTCTTTGACCCAGAGACTCAATCTATAATCCTGTGAGATGGTATTCTTCTAGGCTCTAGGCAGTACAACATATTGAGCCTGATATTAGGAGGACCTAACAGGTCCTTGCTCTGTGCCTCTGTACACGTTTTGTCCTCTCTCAGTGTCCCCTGTCATCTCCCTAGGACTGCCCTAGACTAAGAAATAAAAGTTAACAAGATGCCAGTGGAAGTCACGGGTCCTTCCTATAATTCGTATTCACAGAGATGCTCTTTATAGAGAGATCTCAAACGTTGCCAGTATTTTGGCTTGCAAAAAATGTACATTATTGACAGTATACTGTCCAAATTCCACAGGCAGAAGACAGCATGTGCAGGAGCTTCTCAGAAGTACTTGGCAGTCAGTTCCTTGGGAGCAAAAACAGCAAACAGGCCCGGGTGAGGAAGCGCTCCTTAACCCTGTCTGGGGCTTTTGTCCCCAGTGGCAAAGCCTCTCATTTGACCGTTTCAAGGCCAAACTCCATTGTTTTCCAGTTCCAATCCTGCCTATGGTTGTTTCACTTTAAAAAAGAAACTTGCAGTCATTCTTTTCTCCAGGCAAATGGTGACATTTGGGCTCTTTTCAAACAGAGCAGGAATCTGGGAGGATCCAACTTCTGGGCTCTCCCCCACCCCCACCCCACCCCTAAATGAGGGTAGCGGGAGTTTACAGTTTCTTTAAGCATTCATAAAGGTCCGACTCCACATTAAAGGCTCATAAAAAGGCTTCAAGGGGAAATGCTAACTAGCTGTCTCAATTTCCGGCCCTCAGCCCCCAGATGACCCCATCTGCACACCAGCTTACAGCTCACCAAGCCCGAGGCCCCTCCTGCAAGCATTTTAGGACCCTTACTTACATTTCTGGCCAGGTCTCAGCGGTAGCAGGCCAGTCCTAGGCTGGCTCTCTGGCTCTGGGGAAGGCGTGTCAATGTCAGCACCGAGGTCAGAGAGGGCAAGTTCATGTTACCACTAGCCTAGCAAACAGGAGGACAAACTGAGGGTGTGGGTCACTTCCGCAATCACAGGCTCCTTGCATAGACTGCTGGCTACCTGGAAGAGGTAAAGGAGCCACCAGGAGAGAAGGCCTGGCCAGAGCCTCCAGACCTCTCCAGGATGAAAACAACTCGTTTTGGAGAGTAGCAGCCCCAACACCGTACTGGGAAGCACTAGAGAGTATGCTGGATGGGATGTAGAAGAGGAGGCATAGCTCAGAGGAGTGAGGTCACTGGACAATGAGGGGCAGAAGCCATATTTGACCTCATGTCTCCTGACTCTAAAATCATACCTCTTCCCTCTGCCCTCATGTCTTTTCTTGCTCACGTTTCTCATCATGTCACTTCCATGCTCAAGAAGATTCCTTGACCACCCACTGCCTTGCAATAAAACCAATTCCTAGATTTTGGCATTTAAGGCCTCTCACACTGGCTTTGGTCTACGTTTCCTGAATGATTTCAGTGATTGTTCCCCCGACATACTTCTGCCACTTCCCATTCCATCTGTGCCTCTGCAATACCCTCTTCCCACTCCCCAAACCAGGAACCTTTCCCTCATCACTTGGCTCAAGGGCTCCCACCTTCAGGGACCTCAGCCTGATGCTCCCAGATGGTAACGCTCTCCTTAAATCCTTAGTTTGTATGTCCTTATGTGTGTACAATCTTAGTCCAGGGGTTTCACTTTTTCATCTGTCTCCCCAAGTACAGTGCTTGGCATACAGTAAGTTGATTTCTAAACGCTTGTTGAATGAACTGAATTGACCTGGATTATATGTATCACACTGACCATTCTCTGCAGGCATCTCCAAAGATGGACACAGTATCTGGTACCTAGGTGGGTATAGTCGATGACTCTGTTAAATCCAGTGATTTAAGTGTGCTAGGCACTGGTAAAAATGTTACTGTGCCTATGCAAGAGCTACTACTTATTCCAGGCTGTCAAGGGTGAAACGTGGACTTTTTTCTATTCATAAAGAAGTACTCTGAGCCATTAATTCATAAACATTTGTTTTCACCCAGTTTACTCTTGGGCACCTAGCGGATTGAGTGCTGCACCTGGAGTCAGGAGGTCTCATCTTTCTGAGATCATATTTGTCCTCAGTCACTTACTAGCTGTGTGACCCTGGGCAAGTCATTTCATCCTGTTTGCCTCAGTTTCCCCATCTCTAAAATGGAGAAGGAAATGGCAAACCACTCCAGTATATTTACCAAAATGGGAGACATGACTGAATAACAAGTTCACCTTATATTTGGTAGCTATCACCCCACCCACCCAAGATATCACCAACACAGACTTTATTCTAAGCCAGGGTTTCCTGACTTGGGGTCTGTAAGTTTGATTGTTAAAAAAAAAAAATAGAAAACTATTTCAGTGTCATTAGTTTCTTTTATAATCCTATGTATTTTATTTAATATATTTAAAAACAAGATTGTGAGTAGGAAGCCCTCGGGGTTTTGTTACACTGCTGAAGGGGTCTATGACACAAAGCTTTAAGTCTCTGTGTCATTCTCTCTCAAGAGCATGTCATGGTTTTCAGTTATCTGTAACACATCTAATCTTACCCAAGACCCAGCTTGTGGCCCACCTTATGAACCTGTATCACCTTGGGCAAGTCATTTAATGTCCCTGGGTCTCAGTTTCCTCTTTGGAGGGAGGGTAGCATGGACCCAGGTAGAAAGGCCCTGGCGAGTGTACCAAGAAAGAAAGAATTTTAAAAGCCAGCAGTAGCAATATGTCTCCAGCCCCAGGCACAGAACAGGGTTTCATTTCCAGAACCAGTCTGCAGAGGAAGAACCAGGACAGGAATCTCAGACCAAAGAGGAGTCTACAATTCTGTCACTGAACCAGCAAGACTTCCCAGGTGACTGAGATGGGCAGAGTCTAGCAGCATTCTAATCTTCATCAGACCCAAACTTAGGTCAGGAACTTGCAGAGTTCAGAAAATAGGAGTAGCAATCTTTGGAAACACTGAAAGCTTGCTGGTCCCCAGATTGTCCCTGAGACCCTGGAATAATAACACAACTTAACTCACTACAAGAAAACAGCAGGAGGGCCAAACCCAACTTTTTCATCCATAATTGCCACAGAGTCCAGTTCTAACATCAAGTCCAAAATCAGGAAGAATAAGCAAACAAAAAAAGAACTCCACCATAAAGAGCTATTATGGTGACAGGGAAGCTCAAGACACAAATGCAAAAGAATGACTCAAAAACATCTACAAGAAAAGCCTCAGAGAAAGACACAGACTGGGCAAAAATCCACCTAGAATTCCTGGAATAGATCACGCAAGAGTTTTTTCAAAAAAGTTTTAAAATGTTTTTACAAACTAAATGAGAACACGAGGAAAAAATTGGAAAAGAAATAAGAACCATGGAAGAAAGAAAGGGAATTAACAGCTTAGCACAAGAGATACAAAACTTTGTCCAAGCAACAAAATTAGAATGGACCAAACAGAAGTCAATGACTCCACGAGGCAATGAGAAATATTACAACAAAGTCAAAAGACTAGAAAAAAGAAGAAAATGTAAGGTATCTCTTAGCAAAAACAACTGACCTATAAAACAGATTGAGGAGAAAAAATTTAAGAATCACTGGGCCACAAATGCCATGACCAAAAAAAAGAGCCTAGAGATCATATTTCAAAAAATCTTAAAACGGAACTGCCTGGATCTCTTAGAATTGGAGGACAAAATGGAAATAAAGAATCCAATGGTCATTTGCTGAAAGAAAACCCAAATGAAAACTCTCAGGAACACCATATCTGAAATCCAGAGTTTCCAGGTCAAAGAAAAAAATGCTATTAAGTAGCCAGAAAAAAAAGAATTCAAGTACCTAAGAGTCACATCATGATCACACATGATTTAGCACCCACTACTAAAAAGGAATAAAGAACTGGAAACACAATATTCCAGAAGACAGAGGGTATGAACTTATAGCCAAGGAGAACTAACCCATAAAAACTGAGTAAAATGCTCCAAGGGGGGAAGGGGGGAATGTGCCTTTAATGAATTAAAGGACTTCTAATCATTCCTGATGATTCCAGAACTACATAGAAACTTTGAAGTTCAAACACAGAAGTGAAAAGAAATATAAAAAGATAAACACCAATAAAAAATGATAAAGGACCAAACAAAGATAAACTGCTTACATTCAAATATGGAGAGATGATACATCCTATTAGGGCCATAGCAGATGTACAATTAGACAAGGTATGGGAGTGCTTTTGTTATGTCTTGATGATCTTAAGAGAAGACTGGAAGTAGAATACATGGGGGTGGGGAGGAAAGAAAAGTTAGGGAAAATTATCTCACATAATCAGGGTACACAACCAGGTATATATAGATATACAAAGATGAGGGGGTAGGGGAGTGGCTAACACTTGAATCTCATTCATCTGAACTGGTTAAAAGAAGGAAACCTGCTCTTGTGCACATGTGCACACACGAAGTTGGGTACAAAAATATATTTCACTCAACAGGGAAATAGGAAGCAAAGGGAAGAAGGGGAATTTGAGGGAGGATAGATTAAAAGAACTAGTCTAACCAGAACAAACTTTAAAGATACACAAAAATATTTAACTCAAGATGGCACAGAATGGGAATATGAGGAGGTGCCCATAAATTAGATGAACAAATTATGTATATATGTTTGTATGTAACAGGATACTTTTGTGCTGGTCTCTTTATCAGAGTAATGACCAACCATGATTCCAAAGGACTTATGTTGAAATATACTATTCACTTCATGATAAAGAGGTATAAGACCTAGAGTGCAGAAGTAGACAAATGGTTTGTTGGACATGGCCAATGTGAAAATTTGTTTTGATTGACTATACATGACTGTAATGGGTTTTGTTTTCCTTGTGTTCTCAACTGGGACAGAGGGGTGGGATTGGAGGGTAAGAGGTCTGGTTTTGGGTACTTAAACAAATAAAATATAAAAAAGAAATTAAAAAGGAAATTTAGTGCTGATATTGAGAAAGGTAGTACAGGAAATCAGACAGTGCAAATACAATGAGAAGGGGTTTGCTTACTCAGCAATTCCAAAGTTCAGTTACCTTTCAATGGTGTCTAAACCTTAGAATGGTACTCTGAGTTGTGGGGAATCTGTATAAGCCTTTGTGGAATAAAAGGTACTCACTAAAATAATAGTCACCCTACCAGGAACCCCAAGTTCAATTCCTTTCTAGGCAGTGACAGATAATTATTTGATTGTTATCTTTTTCTATATTTCTTCATGGTTCCCACCCCTACTTGACGACAATACTGTCCAGTGAGTTCCTATATAGGAGTTAAGGGCTCTACCACTCAAACCTTGGACATAGGTTATACCTAATCTTATTTTAGAGACTTGCTTGGATTAATCTAGGGAGAGCGATCAGCCAAAGGAAGACAAATTCATCCTTTCTGGTCAAACCTCCAGGATCAGACCAGCACCGTGAGTTATACTCAAACGTGGGTAATGAAGCCCCCAACCCCTGAAGTCACTCAGAAGTCCTCAATGTGTATCTGGTATGGAATAGCCTTTATTTCACAGCGCAAAAGAATGTAAAAGAGACAAAGGACTCAGCAGAGTCTTTTCAAATCTCTTGAGAGCCTGTCTTTCTAGGCAATTTGTCCATTACTCTACTTCATATACTACCCCCATCAAACTTGCCTCCCCGTTGATTGTCATACCTAACATTCAGAGCCATCTACCATCTTTTTACCTTTGCACAGACTATCCCTCACTTCATCTTTCCCTCCTCACATCTGCTTTTTAGAATCTCTGGCTTTCCTCAAGGTTAAGCTCATATGCCACCGCCTATGACAAGCCTTTCCCAATTCCCCTAAGCTGTTAGCGTAGACTCCTCAAATCTTGAATTGTTTTCTATTTATTTTTCTACTTATGTTTTGTATCTCCCAGTAGAATAAGAGCTACTTCATGAAGGGGTTTACTTTTCATTTTCTCTTTGTATCTCGAGATATGTCTAGAGGCAGCTAGATGGTGCAGTGGACAAAGCACTGGTCTTGGGGGCAGGAAGACCTGAGTTCAAATTCAGTCTCAGCCACTTACTAGCTGCATGACTCTGGGCAAATCTCTTACCCTCTGTTTGCCTCAGTTTCCTCAACTGTAAAATGGAGATCATAATAGCATCTACCTCCCAGGCTTATAAGGATCAAATATGATATGTGTAAAGTACTTAGCACAGTTCCTAGCATATAGTGTTTCCTTCCTTTCTTCCCTAGTGCTTAGCATAGCATGTTAAAGATAGACAAGAAAATAGACATTCCTACAGTCTCAGAAATAAGAACACATCCTTCTTCCAGCTTTTCCTTGAATTTTTACTGTTTACAAATAGAGATCTGTCTCCCTTCTGCAAGAAATTTTGGTGGGAAGTTTCCAAGGCTTGAAAAAGGAGGGGGAGAAATGATACCAAAAAGAAAAAAAAAAGTAGAGGCAAAATTAGTGAGCCACTGCCATATTCAGGTTTCCAAAACCCTATCAAGTTAAACTGTCACTCCTCACAAGTCCTTGTTTTTGTCTTGCCCTGACCAACCAAAATTAATCATATGACATCACAGCCATTCCCAAGGTCATTTACTTAAAATGGAATGCAAGATATAACAGTTGTAATTTTCCTTTTCTTTCATTGTGACCCATCTAAGATGTATGAAGCTATTTTATATTTGCATTTCTCTAATTATTAGTGATTGGAGCATTAAAAAAATAGCTGCTAATAACTTAAATTTCTTCCATTGAATACTGCCTGTTCATGTCCTTT
The DNA here is from genome assembly GCA_023548195.1 of Bettongia penicillata ogilbyi. Taxonomy (NCBI): domain Eukaryota; kingdom Metazoa; phylum Chordata; class Mammalia; order Diprotodontia; family Potoroidae; genus Bettongia; species Bettongia penicillata. The sequence goes on from JAJHZJ010000098.1 coordinate 3,864,101, forward strand.
GACCATTTAACTACTGTCATTCTTACATATTTGAATCTCTTCTGTATATACATCTTTGAAATAAGATCTTTACCAGAGAAACTTGCTGTGAAGATTTCTTTCCAATTAACTATTTCCCTTTTAATTTTAACAGCACTGATTTTGTATGTGCCGAACCTTTTCCAGTTTCTATAGTCAAAATTGTCCACTTTATCTTCAATGACCCTCTCTATCCCTTTTTCTGCTCCTGAATTTTTCCCCATTCATAGTTGCAAAAGGTTGTTTATTCTGTGACCTTTTACGTATGGGTCACGTAGCTATTTGTAGTTTGTTGGGGAATATGGTGTGAGATCTTGACATAAACCTAATTTCTGCCAGACTGCTTTCCAGTTTTCCCAGCAGTTTTTTGCTGAATAGTGAGTTCTTACCTCAGTAGTTAGAATATTTGATCATTTCCCAAACCACAACCTCCTAAACTTTCAGAGAATATAGGTTGAGAGTCCTCTAGGGTCTATTAATTATGCTTTCTTATCCGTCCGGCTAGTAAAACAAGAAAAATAGGTTACCCCTGGCATTCCATCTTGTTGTTATAAAAGCAGCATATCACAGCAACCTAGAGGAGACAAAGGGGGCATTAGCAAGTAAGTGTCTTATGAGTATCAATATCTGAAAGACATTGCATCTCAGCACCAGAACTGTGAAGTATGGAAGTCTTACAACCAGGAAGTACTAGGGCTGTGTTTTCCCTCTCTCCCTCCCTCTCCCTCACTACAGGATTCCTAACAGAAAAAAAAGGAAAACTTCCTGCTAGTAGCAGCAGGAGTTGGGCAGAGATGCAGAACAGCTTTCTGGTGCTGCAGCCATATTCTTATTTCTCTTGCAGTGTCCTCCTTTCTTGAATTTTCCTAAATCCCATGGTTTTCTTGGGAGCTCGCACCCAGCCTCCTACCTACAGATGTTCTCCCCCAACTAGAGTCCATTGAGGGGTTGCATCATCACCAGCTATGTTCTGTACAGTTCTATGCATGATGCATTTTTTGGGGAGAATATGTTCTTCCTCCAAATAGATAGTAGGATCATACTTGTGGGAATTCCCTGGACAGTCCTGATTTAAAGGAAAGAAAGTGTACCTTTACCAAAAAATCCTTTTCAGACTATTTATCTTAATTTCTGTTTAGAAAACATAGCATCTGGACACACTGGGAACTGGTCTGGAACTAGGGCTGGTATTTGACTAAGAAAGAACATTTTTATCACAGGCTTTTCTCTCACAGAACAAGAAGGGACCTTGGTGATAAGGCCATAGATCTAGTGCCAATAAAGAACCTTGGGGGTCCGGATCCATAGTTTAAGAAATAGTAAAGGGGTCACAAGTGGAAAAAGTTGAAGAAGCCCTGAATTCTAGTCCAATCCTCCCCATATAGAAATGAGGAAATGGAGAGAGATTAAATGACTTGCCCCAAGTTTTTCCAGGTAGTAATTAGCAGAGCTGGACTTTGAACCCAGGTCTTCTGATGCTAAATCCAATAATCTGTCTATCATACCATCCTGGCAAGACACCTTCAGTCTGTAGACAGATTCTGTGGGAAGGGGAAAAAAGACTCCAGGAGACAGACCCAACCATAGACAAACCAAGATGGGTATTTTGCTATGGCTCAGAAATATATCAGAACGTTTTATACACATTAACTCACAACTGACCTCTGTTGAGAAATAAGCAACTATACATTGTCCATATAAACCCTGACTGTCCACTTACGTCCATTTACATCATCCCACCCACCACCAATCCCAGTCCCTTGGCTCAGAGATGAGACCTTTTTCTCCGTGAATGCACAATTGGTTATTTATGTACAAACAGGCATTTACTCAGACTACCTGACCTAAGGAGGAAAAGAAGTCCCAAAATGTCCTAACAGATGTGAGTGTCGGTCAACATGATCTTCATATAATTTATAAGGTATTAAGTTTCAAAATAATGGATCTTTTCAGTTAGCATCTTGGCAGATGATGATAGCATGGCATTCTTCTGCAAGAAGCCACCACAGCTCTCTCCCAGCAAAACTGCAAACAGAAAATTGTGGGCCTTGGCCCGGGCTGATCCCCGAAAAAGACTGCCATTATACTCCCTCACAGTTCAGCTATGTATGGGCCACCTGGACACCATCCAATCACATACAGCTTCCCTACCCTCACTCCCTTTTTCTTCTTCCTTTTTCAAACATTTCCTTGCAAAGGCTAGACAGTGGTTTCTAGGTAAAGAGAGAGCCAACAAACCGAAGAGAATGTGTGTTGAAAGGCATGGGAAGGTTGTTTTCTTGTTTTGTTTTCCAAGATTGCCAGTTACAAGATCTGCCTTTGTAATCAACTTTATGTGACATGGTGTATGGCGAGAAGGCTCCAGTCCAACAGTGGACTCAGGAATCCAGGCTACTGCCAGAAAGGACAAATTAATTGAGGGTGAGAACTGTAGAGGGAGAGATGGAGCTGTTTACATGTGGCCTGAATATAGCTTAAGAGGTTGAAATAAGCACACAGCTTGCCTTCTATATTTTTGGCCTCACTTTCCTATTTGAAGTGATATTTAGGGGTCCCATGCTTCCTCTCCACCCCCCACCCCTCATCACCACGACCATGAAAATAGCTGTTGAAATAGGTTCTTGCTTACCTGGTGTATTCTAAAATATATTTCCCTCAGTCTGGCATTCAGACTTAAATATCAACACAAGCAGCTATTTCTATACAGAAGAGCTATTACTTACACTCCTAGGAGATTAAAAAAACCCCACTCCACTAGGAGGTAGTGTGGTATAGTTGAAAGAGCAGTAGACTGAGAATCAGAAGACCTGGGTTCGAATCCTATCCACCAATTACTTACTATGTGATCTCAGGCAAGTCCCTCTCAAGAATTCAGTTTTTTCATGTCTAAAATGAGGACAGTTGAACGAGATAATCTCCAAAGTTCCTTTTACCTCTAAAGATATGATTCCTTCCAGCTTCAGATTTAAGGAGTTCCCTTGGCCCTGGGCCAGTCTTCCACACAAGTATGGGAAGCTCATCACTTATGCAGTATAATTTCAAGATTACTTGGGAAGCCCTCTGTACCCAAAACTATCTCCCCACCTCTCCCTTATATCTGAAAGCCTACCATTCCAAAGTCAGTCTTCTAGCTTAGAGTTTTGCTTCATGTCCAAATAAATTCACAAGGAGTATGATCAGTCATTTTTACCTTAGTACCAGCAGGTTTCATATCATTTCTAAAGAGCAAGATATGTTAGAGTAGAGGACACAGGATGGGGATGTCCGAGGCTAACAAGTAGGAAGAGAGGTTACTCCAAGGGATGAAGAAAAGGGTAAGTAGGCTATGCCTGTCAGAAGACGTGCTTGTTTAGATAAGATGCAATTCCTACCCTTGTGGAACTTAAAATTGAATAATAATTGATATTTTTAGTGCTTTGAGGTTTACAAAGTATCTTCTTCACAACAGCACAGGGAGACTGCTATTATAGCCACTTTAAACAGGAGAAAGCAGAGGCTCAGAGAAGTAAAATGGCTTAGCCGTGGTGCAATAGCTCAGCAGCAAAGGGATTTGAATTCGGGTTTCCTGATGCCAAGACTAGCAGAGAGTCCTGATCCACTCTCCATTACAGCGCTTCCTAGATTAGGCCGCTGATATGACCAATACAAGTAACTGTAACAGAAAACAGCAGTCCCATCAAATAGCAATCCTCACCAGTCTGAAGAATGCCTCCAAATCCACATGTTCTCTCTAAGGATCTTGGACTAAGGGTGACTCAAGCCTGGTGCAGATCCATAGGATTCCGACTGATGGGAATGACAAAAGGCATTTGTTTACTGAGAGACGGTACAGCGTCACAGGCGCCCACTGGGTTTGAGAGCCCAGGTTGGAATGCTATCTGCCCTCCTATAACTGATGGCCAGGTCACTACCCCTTTCACAGAATGTCAGAGTGCAAAGCCCCCTCCCCACTCCAACCCATGCTTGAACAAGAATCTTCCCTAAAATATAATTTGTCAAATAACCTTTGCTTCAAGACCTCCAGTGAGAGAAAACTCATTGCCTCCTGAGGCAGACTTTTGGAGCTCATTTTCTTTTTGGACAGCATTACCAGTGGTTTCCCCTCACTGGCCGAGGACGACTTGTCAGGTATACAAGTCAGGGGCATGCCAGCACCAGCTCAGACCTGTTTGAAAGAACCAATTGCTAAATTTTCAGTGTGAGCATTTACATCTCAGAAAGAAGGCAGAAAACTAGGTGGGGACAGTGAGAGGGAAGAGGGGCATTTAAGAAAGAGCTTCGATTTGGAGAGGGAATGGTCACAAGCAAGGCAAATCTATTTACTGTTTCTGATTATGAAGTCAAGATTAAAAGAAGAGGGAGGAAAGGGTAAATTCCAGCCTATGAACTGGTCCTGAGCAAAAACAGGACGGGCAGTGAAGTAGCATCACTTCCTCTCAATTATAGATTCCTAGTGTTTATTTCATTACTTTTCTTTCCCTTACCTTTTTTGTCTTTGTAAAGAGGAAAATAGGAGGCAAAGGCAGGGAAATAAAATAAATTGGAGGGGAAAACATTTAACCCTAACTGTGAGTGTGAATGAGATGAACTCATCTAGAAAATGGTGTAAAATAGCACAATGAATTAGAAAGCAGAATCCAACATGTTTACGAGAAACACAGATGAAAAAAATTAACATGGAGTTCCAATGAGGGGTTGAAGTCAAATCCCCAAAAGCAAACTTTGTCACGTTCCCCCAAGGTTCTCATGATTTCCACACCAGTAACCAGTTCCTTCTTGTTTTGGAGAATCAGGTTCAGAAAAGCAGTTACCCTCCTTCATTTCCCCACCTTTTGAAGGATGAAATTATCCTTAAGGCAAATCAAGAAATTACTAGCTGCTCTGTTTTTGGCAGAGAGAAAACTCCAGCAGATGTCCAAATATGTGAATTCCCCTATCATGACTATGGAAAGGCAAAGTGATATATTGGATAGACAATAAACCTCAGAGTCAGGAAGACTGGGGTTCGAGTCCCATCTTTGATACATCCTGGCTGTGTAACTCTTGACAAGTTATTTAACTTTCAGTGTCCCCCGACAATTCTCAAAGACTACAGAGCTGCAGAACAAATTGCCCATGTGCACTAATAGAAGGAGTTTCCTCACCAGGAATTCCCAGAACTCACTGACCTGGCCTCAATGATATCACTTACCTGAGTCAAGCAAATAATCTCCACTGTATCATGCCCCTAAGTCAGCCTTGTTATCTGCTCTCCAAAATTACCTTATTTTTATTTTTCTGTCCGGGGGTTGTAGGGGTCACTGATGATAATACTACTTTGTTTCTACCTTTGTGGATGCCAGGGGTAGGGGCAGTGGACAGACAACCATGCTTACTCACTGCTAGTGGAGCTGTGAATTGATCTAGCAATCATAGAAAACACTTTGAAATGATGTAGCAAAAATTGATGAAGCTTATATAAATTGGTCCCCAACTGGGTTTTTATCCCTAAATAGGTTAATGATAGCGAGTAATAGCTAACACTTATTTTTTAAAATAAGTTCTATTTGGTATCTTCTGTTTTTTATATCACCATCCTCATCTAAAATAGCCTTCCCCCTTCCAAAGGGCCATCTTTTATGACAAATAGTATTTTTTTTTAGTGAGAAAAAAACTCAACATGACTGATTGATATAATGAAAAGTTTGAAAATATGTGCAACATATAGCACCTGTGCACCTCCCACCTCCACGGAGGAGTAGGTTGGGGATCTCTTCTTATATCTCTTCATTCAAGTTCACTTGATCTTTAGAATTGTTACATTTATTTTTTATTTTGGGGGAGGGTGTCACTGTCCTTTCTATTTATACTGTTGTGGTTATTGTGTATTGTTTTCTTGGCTCTGCTTACACCACTTTGGATCAGTTCACAGATACTTTTCCATGCTTCTCTGTGTTCATCACACATCATTTTTTTACAGCAGGGTAATATTCCATTATATTCATGTATCACAATTTGTTTAACTATTCCCCAGCTGATGGACATCTACTTTGTTTCCGATTCCTAGCTATCACACGAAATGATAACTGTAAATATTTTGGAGTTTATGGGTACTTTCTTCTTATCTGTGGCTTCCTTAGGGTTTAAACCCAGTACTAAGAGTCTCTGACTCAAAGGGTATAGACGTTTTGGTCACTTTATTTGCATGATTCCAAATTGCTCTCCAAAATGCAAATACAGTGATTAAAATGTCTGTACTCTTGAACACCAGCCAACATTTATACAACACTTTAAGGTTTGAAAAGCACTTTACAAATATGATCTCACTTAATCCTCATAACAACCTGTGAAGTAGGTGTTGTCATGATCCCTATTTTACAGGTGAGGAAACTGAAGCAAACAGAGGTTAAGTGACTCGCCCAGGGTCACCCAGTTGGTAATTGTCTGTGGTCAGATTTAAGCTCAGATCTTCCTGACTCCAGGTTCACTGCTCTATCAACAAAGTTAACAAAAACAAAGACCCATATAAAAATATTCACAGCAACCTTTTTGTGTGATAACAGCTAGAAAAAAACTATGTACACATTAAACCTGGAACGGCTGAACAAACTACGGTATATGAATCTAATGGAATATTCTTGTACCATAAAGAGTGACAAATAGGAAGAATTCAGGGAAACACAGGAAGTCTTGGAAGCAGAGCCAAATGAACCATCTCCACCATGACAACGGTAAAAAAGATAACAAAATGCAGGTGAAATACAATGGATAATGTTGTTACCAATACACATTCTTCTTTTCTATTAAACATTTGGTAAACTAAAAAATGGAAAAAATACGCATCATAGTCATACTAGTGGGTGGTTTGGTCACAATATCAGAAGTGGAAGGTCCTATCAGGCAACATGAATTCGAACAAGAATTACCTCTACAGTCAGAAGTATGGTGGTATATAATAACCAACTCTCTCTAAAAAGAATTTTTTTTTAAATGTGCTTTCAAATTTAATCATGGTCTCCATCACTTTCTTAAGTCTACACAGTCAAGAAAGCAACAAACGATCTCTTATTTGTGTTGCCCAGGTTCCAAGCTGTAAATTGTGCAAAATGAAAATTTAACATTTGACTCTTGCAAGCTAGTTCAGTCTGATTCCAACACATCCCTGACCCTAGGATTCTTAAATTCTCTCCATGTTTCTTAAGTCAGCTTTTTTTTTAAAGAACAGATGCCTCATATGTTTTTCTAATTTTTTAATCTTTTGTCTTGCAACATTTTTTTTTGTTATACTACTAGATTCTGGATTCTGTTTGCTCCATTTTTCTGAGTGTCTTCTACTTGGGTGAGGTTTTCTACCTTCTATTTTAAGCTAGTTATTTTCATTACAACTACACTAAATTCTTTATTTTTAAAACTCTGCATGTCTTCCTAGCCTTTGTGGACTACTTATGGCCAAATCTTTTTCTGTTTGTAATTATTTTGCAATTATTTCCTTCTTCTGGAATTTTATCTTAGGATTCTCTTAACCCACAGTATTTTTTCGCTTTATTAGGAGTTTCCTTCTGGTTACTCCCATTTTCTGCCTCTATACTAGGTCATTCTGTCAAAGGTGCCTTTTCTTTACTATTTATTTCATAATTCTCTTCGTTTTACAAATTTACCAACATTGTGTTTCCTTGGTGCTGTGCCAGGAGTGGGTGAGGAACTTGGCAAAAAACCAAGCTAAGCTTTTGGTCCTTCATAGGTACTTCTGACATCCCACCCTTCCCTTCCCTTCACCCCACACACATTCCCAGAGTCATAGGTGAAGAGTCTGGCCCAGGCCCAGGCTCTCCCCTAAGCTCCCACAGGAGGCTACTTTGGGTGCGGTGGTTGGGCCCAGTTGCCTACCTCCTCTCTGGGTCCCTGACTGGCATGCTGCCAGAGACCAAGCGTCGTCTCCTTCCAGTCTTCTTGCCAAGCTGCTGCCCTGAGGGACGCCCTCTGCTCAGGGATCCTTCCCTCTGTCAGCATTTCAGCATCTTCACACCCCATCTCCCTTTGCAGACCCAGCAGAGAAATGGCCTCCACTCTGTCCCCAGATGGACAGGTCAGTTAGACTCAGGTCAGGTCATCCTTCTACCATAAGTCTCCATCCACCCCCTCGAGAGACTGCCTGGGTGCTAACAGCAGGGTCTCTGCCCAGGATATCTGCCAGGATATTTGCCCCTGACAAAAGGGGACAAGAGTCGGCTGCTTGGCTCCCATCACCCTTCGCAGGCCCCCTCTCCATCCATCTTAGGTCAGACAACCAGGAAACTTCTTAGCCGTCATCCTTGCCCTAAGCCAGGCCCCATGGAAAGTCAACTCGGCCAACATGAGTATGGTCTGGTGTGCCTCAACAACTTTCTGGACTCCCCATGGCCCCTCAGGCTGGGCCTTGGTGTCTTCCTTTGGAGAGGGGCGGGGGTTGTGGAAGGGACATTGCTACTGTTGGTCTCAGGGTTGTTGGTGCTTTGCTTGCTTTGCCTGGTGCTGCTCTTTGTAGTTCCAGGGATGGTTGACTGAAGAGGGAAGGGGACGTGTGCCCGAGCTGAACCCGCTGGGTCAGTTAGCCACTGTGCCAAGTCCCTGTACCACTCACTTTGGCAACACTAGCTACTTTTTCCGTATGTGTATAAGAATATATATAATATATACACATATATGTATATGTATATATACACATATACACACATGTATATGCACACATATACACACATATATACACACACATACATATATTCATTTAATGCTTTTATCAGTCAATGAACATTTATTCCCACACCTACTATATATAAGATACTATGCTAAATGCTGAGGTTACAAAGACAAAAAAAAAGAACCAATCCCTTCTCGAGGAGTTTTCATTCTATATACATACATATATGTGTGTGTGTGTATATTTATTTAATTATGTTCTTGTAATGAGGTTGGTTTAAGCTATATGACTTGGCTGTGTACTTAGCATATATATATATATATATATATATATATATATATATATATACAAAGTAAACATAAAGTAATAGATGGGGTTGCAGTGCAGAGAGCACTCTTTCTGGAGTCAGGAAGACTCCTTTTCCTAAGTTCAAATCCCACCTCAGACACTTCCTAGCTGTGTGTGTGCAAGTCACTTCATTCTGTTTGCCTCAGTTTCTGTAAAATGAGCTGGAGAAGGTCATGGCAAGCCTTTCCAATATCTGCCGAGAAAATCCCATATGGGGTCACAAAGATGCTAACATGACTGAAAAAATGACGATAATGATAGAGTACTAGAAATACTCGAGCAGAGACTTGAATGAAACATGGGATAGAAGGAAGTATGAGGCATGAGGGCCTAGCCCCTGTGGGTGCTTCCTCTTCATTGCTGGAAGTCTGGTTATGTACTCACAGAAGCATTATTCCTTTCTCCTGGATCATTCTCCTTGCTTTCTTTTACATTATGGTGTTTCTCCATCATATTAGGAACTCTGTTTCACTATTTATTTCTTCATATCCTCTACTAATTTTTCTGCAGGGTCTTCCTTTCCACTTTCCTTCCTCCTTTTTTCTTTTCTTTTTTTGGAGGTCTACTTGAACTCAAGCTTGTTGGACTTTCTAAGCTCCACTTCTTTTTTGATTATCAGAATAATATTTGCCTTATTCTGGAGTAGCACTTCTTTTGTCCAGAGATTGCCAATGGCAGCTCAGCACTCAGGCAACAAGTATTTATGAATTACTATGTGCTTTGCATTGCACTAAACACTGAGAATAAAAAGAAAGGCAAAAACACAGTCCCTGTTCTCAAGGAATTTATATTCTAATGGGAGAGACAACATGCAAACAATTTTGTACCAGGAGGGTATGTAGTGTAACTGGAAGGTAATCTCAGAGGGAAGGTACTTAGCGATGGTGGGGGAAAACTAGAGTAAGGCCACTTGGAGTAGGTGGAATTTGAACTGAGTATTGAAGGAGTCAGAGAAGCCAGGAGGTAGAGGTGAAAACATAGACAATCCCATACCTGGGGGATAGTTGATGCACAGACACAGAGTAGGACATGGAGGGTCTCCTGTAAGGAACCTCCACCCTCTTCCCTTTTCTGTAAATCATAGAAATTGATAAATCACCCTATTGATAGTTCTCCCATTGTCCAAAGATTCCCAACAACAGCTCAATACACAGTCAGTAATGCAAGGTTAGAACTCAGTAGAAATCAGTAGATCTGATCTGGGAATCAGTACACAGATGAAGAAGTAGCTAAGTTATGCACTATATAGAACACTAGACCTAGATTCAGTAAATAACCAGAGTTTAAATTCAGCATCAAATACTTTCTAGCTGTATAACCCTGGGCAAGTCAGTTAACCTCTGTCTGCCCCAGTTTCTTCACCTATAAAATGGGGATAACGATAGCACCTGCCTCCCTGGTCTATTGCGAGGATAAAAGGAAACATTTGTAAAACACCTCTGCAAATGTTAAAGTGCTATATGAATGCTAGGTTGGTAGTAGCAGCAGCAACAGCAGCAGTAGCAGTAGTAGTAGTAGTAGTAGTAGTAGTAGTAGTAGTAGTAGTAACAGCAGCAGTAATAGTAGTAGTAGCAGTAGTAGTAGTAGTGGTGGTGGTAGTGGTGGTGGTAGCAGCAGCAGTAGCATTAGTAGCAGCAGCAACAGTAGCATTATTAAACCCAGGGAAGCTGATGAGATCATCAGACAAAATGGCAACTAAGCCAGTATAGCTGGATGAAAGAGTGCTCAGAGAGGAGCAAAGTTTAAGAAGACTGGAAAGGAGCTAGGTTGTGAAGGGTTTTAAATGTCAAATAGAGATCTTATATTTGATCCTAAAGGTGATGGGAAATCACTGAAGTTTGTTGAGTGGGGTGGGGGCCAGTGGTCAGACCTAGGTGCTCATTTTGGTAGCTGAATGGAAGATGAGTTGGAGTGGGGAGAGTCCTAAGACAGAAAGATCAATCAGAAAACTTTACAGTAGTCCAAGCAAGAGGTGATGAGGGCTTGAGCTGTTTGAGTGGGGAGAAGGGATATATACAAAAGATACTGTGAAAGTAGAAATTATAAGACTTGACAAGAGATTGGATAAATGAGATTAATGCAAATAAGAAATCTAGGACAACACTGAGATTGCAAATCAGGGTTGATTGAATGTTTGTGCCCTTAAAAGTAATAAGAAAGTTTGGAAGAGGGGAGGGGAGGGAAAGATAATGATCTCTGTTTGGGACACACTGAGTTTAAGGTGCCTAGCAGTTTGAAATGTCCAAGAGGCAGTCAGTGATGTGGGACTGGTGCTCAGGAGAGAAACTAGAGCTGGATATATAGATCTCTGAATCATTTCCATAGACATGATACTTGAACCCATGGGAACTGATGAAATCACCAAGGAAGATGATACTGTGAAGGGAATTTTGAGCAGAGGGTCCTAAGCTTTTTTGTATCAAGGACTCTGCTGGCAGTCTGGTAAAGCCTATGGACCTCTTATCAAAACAATGTTTTTAAATGCATATAATAGAATACCTACATAGGATTACAAAGAAAACTAAAGGTTAGCGAAAGTAACGATATGTTTTTTTTTTTCATTCAAGTCCATGGACCCCCTGAAATCTATCCGAAGACCCCTTAGGAGTATATGGGCCCTAGGCTGAGGAACTCTGGTATAGAAGGAGAAGAGAAGAGGACACAGGACAGCCTTGGAGGACACCTAATGGATATGACCTGGATTAAGATTCAGCAAAGGAGAATTAAAAGAGTAATCAGACAGGTAAAAAGAGAACCAGGAGACAGTAGTGTTGTAAAAACCTAAGACGAGATCTTATCCACAGGAAAGGCTGATTGACAGTGTCAAAGGTTGCAGAGAGGTCAAGAAGGATGAGAACTGAGAAAATTGAGGGCAGCTAGGTGCTATTACCATCTTACCTCCTTTCATCCCCCAGTGCCACCCTCTCCTTTCCACTGTGCTTAGCTTTCTACAGCCTGACCTCTTGTCTCATAATTCAGCTGAAACTGCCCACTCTGGAGTCACCAACGATCTCTTAATTGCCAAATCGAATGACTTTTTCTCAGTTCTCCTTCTTGACCTCCTTGTAGCTTTGGACACTGTCAATTACCCTCTTTCTTCTCCCTGATGTTCTCCTCTCTTTAGGTTTTCATGACAATACTGATTCTCTCCCCTCCTGTCTGACCATTCCTACTCATTCTCTTGCTAGAACTTCAGTTCTTGTGCATTAACTCTGGTTGTCCTCCACAGCTCTGTCCTGGCCCCTCTTTTCTTCTCTTTCTATATTATTTCAAAGTGATCTCATCATGTCTCATGAATTCAGTTATAATCTCCATGCTGATGATTCTCAAATTTCCTCATCCAGACTGAAATTCTCTGCTTACCTCCAGTCTCTCATCTCCAACTCTTATTGGACATCTTGTCTTAGATGTCCTCTAGATATCTTAAACTCAACATATCTAAAACTGAACTCATTATCTTTTCCCCAAAATCCTCACCTCTTCCTAAATTCTCTGTTACTGACAAGAATACCATCCTCCTCCCAGTCACTCAGACTCCCAACCTAGATGTCAGTTTTGACTCCTCGCTCTTTCTCACCCTTCCCCATGTACAGTCTGTTGCCAAAGCTGTTGATTTTACCTTTGTAATGTCTCTTGTATATGCCTCCTGTTCTCCTCTGGCATTGACACCACCCTGGTACAGGCCCTCATCACCTCATACCTGAACTACTGCAATGACCTTCTGGTTGGTCTTCCTGCCACAAGTCTCTCCCCATTCCAATCTGTCCTCCAGTCAGCTGTCAAAGTGATCTTCTGAAAGCTCAGGCATTCTTAGAAGTCTGACCATGTCAACCCCTCTATTCAGTAAACACCAGTAACTCCCTATCACCCTCAGGATCAAAACTAAAATCATCTTGCAACCTGCCCCCTCTTTTTTCTTTTTACCCCTAATCCCTTCCCTACTACCATATACCTGGCCATTGGTGACATTGGCCTCCTTGCTGTTCCTCAAATGCTTTAGGCATTTTCACTGGCTGTCCCCAAGGCCTGGAATGCTCTTCTTCCTCATCTCTACTTTCTAGCTTCCCTGAATTACTTCAAATCCCAGATAAAACCTCACCTTTTGCAGAAATACTTTCCTAGTCCCTGCCAGTTATATTCAGTTTATTCTGTCAAGATCCTGTTTGTCTAGAGTTGTTTTCATGCTATCTCCCATTAGACTGTGAGTTTTTTTTAACTAGTTTATTTATTTTTAGTTTTCGGTATTCACATCCACAAGACTTTGAGTTCCAAATTTTCTCCCCATCTCTCCCCTCCTCTCATCCCAAGACATTGTGCATTCTGATTATCCCTTCCCCCAATCTGCCCTCCTTTCCATCACACCCCTCCCTTCTCTCATCTCCTTCCCCTCTATTTTCTTGTAGGGCAAAATAGATTTCTCTACCCCATTGCCTGTATGTCTTATTTCCCAGTTGCATGTAAAAACAATTTTTAACATTCATTTTTAAAATTTTGAGTTCCAGCTTCCTCCCTCCCCACCCATTCCCACCGAGAAGGCAAGCAATTTGCCATAGATTATACATGTATAGTCATGCAAAACACTTCCATAACAGACTGTGAGTTTCTTGGGATCAGGGACATCTTTTGCCTTTCTTTGTATCCCTAGTATATAGCATGACTCCTAGTACACATTAAGCACTTAATAAATATTGATTGTTCACTTAGATTTCAACTTCCTATTAATAATTTTTATTCAGTATTTCCCAGTCCAGAAATCATTCTTCTTGGCAGAGAAAGCAGAAGCAAAGTAAAACTTGAGAAATTCTGTCTTCTCTCCCTTGTCAGTTATAATTGTCCCATCTACCCCAAGCATAGATCTTATGCCTTCTTTGACCTCCCTCTTGCCCTGAACATAGTGAGAAAATCTTTTTTTTAATCTGTGCCATTATTCTCACCTCAGTTTCTTCATCTGTAAAAACAGAGGGTTGAATTGTATGACCTCTAAGTTTTCTTCTACTTCTAAAAATGTTCTGAAAACCCTCCCAGCTCAATCATTCTGTGTTCTGAGGTCCCTTCTATGGCTCTAGGATCCTAAAAGTCTTCAGGAATGTGGTATATTGAATAGCAGTTAGCTGACAGTTCCTGAGCAACCTGATAAATCATCCCTGTTTTTCAATTACTTCTTCGTCTGAGACGTGAAGCTGTTCCTTGACAAACATGGAGGAAAACTGGTTGCCAGGGTCACCCACAGCATCTCAGTCTCACCATTCTCACAGCTGTCAGCCCCTGGCAACTCTCCAGAGAGAATGGAAACAGGGGTCATCTAACTCCTCAAGTCTGACCAACTGGATACTGTTTGTGCTGTGTGGACCTAAAAGGGCAACATGGGGAAGTGGCAGAGAAGATTTTTGCTCACTATAAGGAAAAAACCATTCTTGCCATCATAGCTGTCTCAAAGTAGAATGGCCTGTTTGGAGACGAAGCAGGTTCCCCTTATTGGAGATCTTCAAGCACCAGCTGGATCAGTGTGTTTGGGGTGTTGTGTATGGAATTTAGGGTCAGCTGTGGGTTAAACTACATGGCTTTTGAGGTTCTTTATAACTCTGCGATTCTCTTAAAAGATTGAAGGAAAGATGTTTTGCCCTCACCGTGAAAAGGAAGACACAGAAAAGCCACCCCTCTTTCTTGCCCCTGCCTTCTTTAGCACCTGATTTCACTGTGTGCTGCTTCGTTACATACGTAGCCCTCACTGTCCTGCTTCTGAGATGCTGAGACAGTTTCGATATTCTTAGCATTTATGTCAGATTACTAGTTTGGCCTTGGGGTCTACCCTTGGTTTCTGGCATTCCGACTAACTCTCTGACTCCTGCAAACCCTGACAGCTCTCATGGGGTCTGCAGAGCCCCAGCCACTTGGGCAGGCATTCACCTTTGACCTTGCAATGCTAATTAGGGTGCCCTCCAAATTGTGCTTCAACTGAATTTACTGCAATGAGTAAGTGTTTTATTATGAAGCATTTTTATTTTATTATTGCTATTTAAGTATTTTATTAATGAGTTCTTTCATTATAGTAATAAGCAATAAATAGTTCATATATTATGTCCATAATATAGATGAAGAAACCAGTAGCTCACCCATCACATAGGTAGCAAGTAAGAGAGTTGGGACAGGAGCCTTAGTCTCCTAACTGCAAGTCTAATCCTCTTTCCACTCTACTGGACTGCCTTTAAAAAAATATCAGGTGGATTTCCTGATGTTTTCAGCCTTTAACATTCATACATCATGGAGCAGTGTTTGAATACTTGCTCTACCACTTGCGATTTGTATGACCTTCATTTCTACTGGACATCTCATTCATCTCTCCCCTTCTCTTCAGTTAGATGGCCACTACACAAGTTGAGACTCTTGTCACTTCTCCCTGTGGCTCCCACCAGAGCCTCCTTGCACCCAACCTTTCGCCTCTAATCTTTCCTTTGCAAAGCTGCCAAACCGCTATTCCTATAACACACATTTGACCACTCTTCTGCGCAAGCAACTTCAGTGGCTTCCTACTGGCACTAGGATCAAGTACCAACTCCCATTTGGCATTTAAAACCCATCCTATGCTGACTCCAAGCTGTCTTCCCAGACACCTCCCAACCGATAATGAATGACTCCCCCTCCTACACTGTGTTCTCTCAACAAACAGACCTCCTTGCTATTCTCTGCACATGATATCCCAGTTCTTTCTTCACACCTTTGAAATGGCAAACTTCTATGCATGACATGCATGCTTTGCTTAGCTCTGGTCTTACAATTGAGAGCTCCCTGGAAGGCTCAGAAAGAGTGTTGCTTCCTACAAGATGAGAGGCCTTTCTTAATTCCCTAGGTATCAGTGCTTCTCCTGCTTATGAAAATGACTTTGCATTTACCATGTAGAAATTTCACCTTTAATTATCAATATTCATGGACTGTTTTTCTTCCTTTATATTCCTAGTACTTGGCACAGTGGGCATTTTAAAAATGCCCACTGAAATGAATGTGCCAAATTGGGGGTTAGGAATAGACTTCTAAGACTTCTTTTCACTTTTACTCTATGTCCTATAGAGGGAGGGTGCTAAAGCCAGCTGCTGAAGGCCCAAGAGAAGAAATTGTTCAATTTCAAGTGTGAGCATTTACACTCTAGAAATCTGGAAATGCTACAGATCAAAAGTTGATTTATTTGTCAGTCAATTGTCTAGACTTAAGAAAGTGATGGAGAACATGTTAAAATACAGATTAAATTTAAAATTGTGCATGGGTAAGTCTCTCCCTAGTCCAGCCAATTGTTAAATTACAACAGCAACCACTGATCCTACACTGATTTTATTCTCATAACATATCTGGAAAGTAGATAGTGTAGTATAAAGAACCAGAGGCCCAGAGCTGTTTAGTCACTTGAACACAAGGGCAAATACTCGGTTAATAGCAGAGCTGAAATTCGAACCCATGCCTACTAACTCTAAGTTACATGGATTTAAATTGTAACATTTGTTCCAAGTAGGTGTGTGATTTGATGATAGATAGGACAGGAAGGCTTTTGAAGCAGGGGTAGTGGCAGTGCGGGTAAATGGGGTAAGCATTCTACCCACTGAGCCTTAAGTGTAAGGACCTTGGAGGTGAAGGAGTACACCTAAATGGGGAATATAGAAATGTCAGAGCTGGAAGAGGTCTTAGTAATTTCTAGTTCAAGTGATCTTCGCCTTTGTTGTGTTGTGGCCTCCTTTGGCAGTCCTGCTAAAGCCTGTGGACCCCTTCTGAGAATCATGTTATTAAGTGCATAAAATAAATTACATAGGATTGCAAAGGGAACCAAAGATTATTTCAAATAAAGATTCAAATTTTTTCTCATGTAAATTCATGGACTCCCTGAAATCGAGATTAAGCACCTCAATTCTAGTTCAGTCTTATCTTACAGAGCAAGAAACTGAGGCCCAGAGAAGGATGTGACTTATTCAAGATTGCACAGATAAGTAGAAGGGACAGGTCTTGAACTCTTACAATTCCAAATCTTGTACTTCTGCCACACACCAGAATGTAGGTCAGATTTCCTCCTTAACCCCTAAATAAATATATAAAGGGCTTTTGAGGGTAGGAGGTAGATTTTAGAGCCTGGGGAGGGACTGAAATAGATGTGAGAGGAGGGCAGGCTTCACACTGGGGGACTTTGAGCAGTCAGAGGGCAGCATAAGGGCAGAAGACACCTGGTGGGTGGAGAGGGGCAAAAGGGAAAAGTGAAAGGATATTTAATTAGATAGTCTTGTCTATGTGGTAACCCCAGTGGATGAATTCTAGCCTTTGACTTAGTCTGGCAGGGCACAAAAAGAAAGGTGGCAGGGCACAAAAAGGCAAAATAAACTTCCTCTTCTTCTAAATGTTGCCCAGGGCTAGCTCTGCAGTGAAGGAAATTTCGAGTTCTCTGTCATCAGTAGCTAATATGGAATGTCCGTTTTCTAGATTTCTCTATTTAGTTCCCTAAGAGTCGAAAGAAATCAGTGGGTTTACCAGGAATTCACTGCATGGCTGTGCCCTGTGACCACCACCTGTTCTAGCTATTGATTTATCCAGCCAACTGGCTCCAACCATCTCTCATTGTTGTCAGATGGTCTGTTTGTCCACATTTTCCTGGATTCTGGAAGGCTGCTGCCTGGTGCCCTGTGACATTTAATATACATTCATCAAGTCCTGGAAACCAGATTAAAAAGTCCGTTTTCTTCTAAACCCCAAATAAATCAAAGCCAACTTGGAAGAGAGACTTTTAATCTCTTGACTTGATCCCTCAAAAATTGCTTAGGGATTTGCCATTTGTGAGTTCTCCAGGAGACTTTAGACAACAGTGAAAATGAGGTGCTGGAATTGGTTTGAGATCAAACCTACACTAACAAGTCTGTATCCTTTCTTTGGGGATGAAGAAAATGCCTTTAGGGCTTACTCAAAGGAAAAGCGACAAGAAAATGAAGCAGTTGGTTAATTCAAATATATTTTATTACATTAAATGAGCATTTAAATTCAAGTCAGTCTAAGCAGAAATTAGAGGTTAAGCAGAATTTTTTTTTATTTTCACACGTAATTTAGAATTCCATTTGCTATATAAATATACATTCAGTCCATTGTCATTGGTTGGTTACATTTTTATTACGGACACATCACCAGGTCACTGGGGCAAGTGCCACTGAAGCATCTTTCTCACAAAGTTCTTGTCTTCATGTCTTGTTTTAGTGCCTCAGCTATACAACTTCATGCCTTTGGCCCAATGGACAAATACATGCTCATTTATATATATATATATGTATGTATATATATACATATATGTATATATGTATATATATAAAATATAGGTTTCATAAATCTATAAGAAATGCAAATTGAATAATAAGTTAGTTGCAAAACAAGCAGGCATGTGGCAAAGAAACACAGAAAAGACCAACTTGACTTGGTTTTTTGCTCTAAAAGTAGCAGTCGGGCACACTGCTGTAAGTGGCAAGAGCAAAGAAGAACCAGTTATATCTGATTTTCTAACTTAGCTGCTATCTATATGTTTAGTGCCTATAATTACTCTGCAGCCGAGGTCTCCATTAGATAAGAAAATGAAGCACACACTGTCCAAGGCTACAGATCATGCAAAGATACAATAAATGTGTGCTTTAAGTATGCTCTTTTAACATGATCCCCCCCTCCCCCATCTCCCACTTAACCCCTGCTCTGAGCACAGATTCAGAAGCTTTTCAGCTATAATATGCCCAGGCTTTCAGTCTGAATGTTGCTAGTAAAAAAAGTACACAAATATAAAGGTAAAATCAGCATGCACTTGGACACACCACTGTGTGTGGTGTTTTATATTGCAAATATTCTGATCAGAAGAGCCGGGTACTTCGGTAACTCTTCTCTCCTGTTCTGACACAAACACAACCTATTTGCTTTCAAATACACACAGACACACAGGTCAAATTCAGCTGGTCTGTGTCTTGCACGTAGTAGGTATTTCATTGTTGCTGAATTGAATCTGTTTGTGTTCCCATTCAAATGTTTCAATGAAAATTAAACTTCAAAATACACTCTTGGAGTCATTTGGAAGAATGATGAAAACTGCTGGTTTGATATCCAAAAAACAGCCATTCCAAGTGAGTGTAGGAACCACTGATTGTCTTTGTAGAGAAGGGGAAAAAAACTAGCATGTAGCTATGAGTAGTAAGCTGATAGGGCTTAATTTTCCATTTCCTGACTTGATTCTATGGCTCCAAATCCAGTCATGTTGCTCCACTTACCATTCAAATGAAAATTGAAAGATAATAAAGATTTCCTCTACCCATTCATTTCACATGACAAAACTCTAGGATAGCAAAAAATCGGGTGCTCCCTCAGGATTCTATAACAGCATTAGACCTGTTGGTATTGGAAAAAAGTGGTACGTGTTACTACAAGAATCCAGATCCTCCTTCAGGCAGGCGGTATGTCACTAGTTTCTGTGTGATCAGACTCAAAGCTGTTGCTCAGGGTCTCTTCATTGGGAAGTTGTTGTACAATACAGAATGAATGTGAGATCTGTAGCATGGTTAGAGGTTGGATTCCAACATGAGTTCTCCCCCGTTAGTCATCGCCTGGTCACTGAGTTCCTCCTGGATCGCCGGAAGAGAAGTCTTCGCAGTCAGTGGTGTTTCAGTCTTGAAAAGCGACTCCATTTTGATCTGGGTGTTGATATAAAGAGACTTCTGAAAGGACTCCAATGTGAAATAATAGATGAATGGGTCAAAGCAGCAATTGAGTGTTGCAATGCACAGTGTAATGGGGTACATTGTTTTGGCAAATCTCTCCAAGGAGCAATTGGTTATGGCTTGGGAGCGGACCAGAGCATAGAGGAAGAGAATTGAGTTGTATGGCACAAAACAGACGATGAAAATGGCCACATGCACAATGATCATCTTCAGCACCTTTTCTTTGTTGGTTCCGATCTGGGAGAGTGTTGCAGGCTTTCGGAGGGTTCGAAGTACCAAGGAAGAGCACGTGAGGTTCAGGAGCAAAGGAATGATGAAACCTACCACTTCAATAAATATAGTAATCTTGGACAAATAGGTCTTCCAGATGCGCTTGGAAAATCCCTCAAAGCAGGTTGTTGTGGAATTGGAGACATTGGTTGTGGAGAACAAAGAGGCAGAGATCCCACCACTGAGGACCAGTATCCACACTCCTGCACACACGATGGCAGAGTTTCTTCTTGTCCGAATGGTACGAGAGCGGAAGGGGTAGACGATAGCAAGGAATCGGTCAACACTGATGCAGGTGAGGAAAAGCATGCTTCCATAGATATTGGTGAGAAATGCCGTCCCAGAAATCTTGCAGAGGGTGTCACCGAAAGGCCAGTGTCTGTTAAAGTTATAAAAAATCTTGAAAGGCAAGGTAAAAACAAAGAGCAAATCGGAGAGGGCCAGGTTGGTGATGAAAATGGCAGTCTCGCTCCTCATTTTCATCCGACAGCAGAAGACAAAAAGGGATGCACAATTGGTTATCAGACCAAGGATGAACACAACACTGTAAACTGCACCATTCAGATTGTACTTAAAAGAGTCATCTGTGAAACACGTCTGGTTGGTGCTGGAGTTTCCCATTCCAATTTCAGGCTGGGCTTCTGGAAGTTGCTGCAGTGGAGTTCTATGGTGTCCATACACTGATCAGGAAGCCTGAGGGAGAGGTGAGGGGGGCCAAGTGTCACTTGAAACACCTGCCTGTCAAAGAGGTAACTTCTCCAGGACCTGAATATTGCAGAAAGGTATTTTTCTCCTATAGGAGACAAGATGGAACCGGTTAGTAAAGTCACCAATCAACTATATTTCAAGTACCATTGCAGGGAGAAACAGATACACATCCTGTCTACCCAGATTAAAAGAAAGCACATGAAGGAAAAAAGAGCCAAAACTAAGGAAATTCAGTATCATGAAGTGTCCTGTACATTAGCTGAGACACTCAAGAAATGGGGATTCTGATCTCGCTGAAGGTTTGAGCAAAAAATATTCTTTGTTTATTAACACTTACTATTAATCATCCCTTATAGTTTCACATACTTAAGAATTTTCAGTATTTTACTTTGGGAGAATTTTCAGTATTTTACTTTGTCTGTCAAATCTTCCCAACAACTTTGTGCAGGTGGCATCACCCTCGTTTAACAGGTATGAAAGCAGAGCTCAGTTCAGAGACTTCAGGTGATTTGCCCAGTGTCGCATGGATGGTTAGGAGAAAAGATGGCGCCAGAAATTAGGTCCCCTGCCTTTCAGGAGAGCTTTCTTTCCACTGCACTTTGCTATCCTTTCTAAAATCTATTTGCCTCTCGCTTTCTTAAGTACAGTGTACAAAGCAAAACTAAATCTTTAGTCATTGGGGCACTGTGAAGGACTAGAGATGGAGAAAGCACAGGAGGAGTCTAAGCAGACCCTGAATGATTCTAGAACACATCCTAGAAGTAGCACTGGCATGAGTTTATTGTCCTCTCACCTGCCTTTCTCCTAAAAGTTAAGGGTCCAGGTGGATTGACGTTTGACTGCCACACTGTCTCCTTGACTTTCTTTTTACTGGTCCACTGTTGCACATGAGAGATGGCCTAAAAGATGGAAAAAGGAGATGATCTAGTTAGGACATGAACTTGAGCAGTGTGAGGAATGAAATGCCCTCTGGGGGCAATGGTAGGTAACCCAAGGAATAGTCAAAGAGAGAAGTGGAATCCAAGACTCTCCAGTTGTCTTTCCATTGTCCCCACACTCAACCTTCTGAGGTTTCAGTTTTGCCCTGTGCACAGTGAGGGGAGGGGCCTTGGAGTAAAGGGTCTCTGAGAGCCCTTCTAGCTCCAAACCCTCTATGAACTCTCTCAGCTGGTACCCTGCACCTAGAATGGCCCCCCTGCTTCCTGCTTTCAGAATGTTCCCCCTCTTTCTTATATCCTCACCACAAAGTTCAGCCTAGTTGAGAAGAGGGGAGAGACTGTTCCTCTGTCAGCATTCATTCCCCAAGCTTTTGCCTGCAAAATCTGCCTCCCCAGGGGGACTGCTTCTTCTCAGGAGAGTCACTGACTTAATCTTCATGGCTTAATATCTATAGTACATATTTTAGGGGAGATTTTTGTTTGTATTTACCGACTGTCTTAGCTTGAGAACTGCTAAGGGAAAGGGCTATGTCTGTCTACTCCCTAAGGCACTATGCAAGTGGTTAGTCTTTCAAGTCTTTGAAATGAGAGGCCTGTAGAAGAAAACAAATGGATTTCACATGGTCAATATTCTAATTGTAAACACTATTCCTCTGAAATGTCTCTTCCTTATATTAGCAACCAGAGAAATGTAGATTGTAAATGTAAGATGTAGTCTAAACCTTTGTGTTGTGTCCTCCTATAGATGAAGTAATTGAGACCCAAGAAGGGAAAGTGACTTAGCCAAGATCACCCATCTACTAAGTGTCAGAGAGGGATTTGGACCCACATCTTCTGACTCCAAATCCAAAGTATGCACCATTATACCATAATATTTATTCCAGGAACTAGGTAAAAGGGCTTCTGTAACTAAGTCAGAAAAAGAGAAAAAAAACTTCTTGCCTGGGCTCCATAAACCCACATTTTCCTAAAAACCAGTGCTCTGTAGTTTGCCCTGAGTAGCCCCACATGGAGACTATAGGGCAGAGAATGAGATGCTCCACAATCTAACCAAGAAGGTACAGTCCACTCTCTGCAAGAACTTGATTTGACAGGAAGTACGATGACAACCTCATCCTATGATGGGAGACATAGCATTAGGGGGCAAATGGGACTTAAGACCAAGGGTAACCAAGAGTGAGGCAACCCCAAACCCAGCATGCTCCTGAGTGAGATGACGTACTGGAACAGGCACTTAGTAGTAGCCTCTTCTGTTTAGGGCAGCCAATGATGTTGGTAAAAACTCCCAAGACACTTGTGAGTCTATATTTTTACACTTGGCTGTGGCAGAATAAGGCCTGGATTCAGAGGCAAAAGCCCTGGGTTCAAATCTTAGCTCTGGAACTCACTAGCTGTGTGACCCAAAGCAAGTCACAAGACCTCAGGACAATGAAATGATTGGACTAGAAAACTTCTAAGGTTCTTTCCTTCCAGCTGTCTATCTTTCCAGTAATTTCTAAATCATGCCACCTCCCTTTCAGTCATCTCCCTCCCACCCAAATCTTGACCTCTGACCTTGGGATGCTGGGATTTTGCCTTGTCTTACCCAGGGTTAGCTCTCCACACTATTTCCTGACCTTTTCCATACCATGCTTAAAGCATCCTTAGTCTCCCCCTTCCGCTCCTTTCTGACTTCCCTTTATGTTTTGTCTTCCATTGTTTTCACAGGAGCCTCTCAAGGCAAGGACTCTCTTACGTGCTTGTACTTACATCTCCAGCACTAGCACAGTGCCTGGTATCTAATCATCACTTATCAAACTGGCCTTTCATTGACCCATCCTTTGGACCAGGCGTTTAAACTTGAAACTCTGACCCCAGAGGTGAGGAAGCTGTGACCCTCTAGGTCTTCAAGGGCGGCGCTTTGACTGAGTCCAAATACCATAGAACAAATCCTACACGTGGTCTTGAGGCCACATATTCCCCACCCCGATCCAGCCCCTGAGCCCACCTTCCTCTGTCTCTCCAAATCACACCTGCCCTTCAAGTTCCGCCCTTTCACATGATTTCACCTAGAAATGAGACTCTCACTGAATGCCCTTCACCTTTCTTAAGTAGCCTTCTTAGGTTAATGCTATATCATTTTTCTTGCTCCCTTATTCTAGGATTCCTCCATGTGTATGTCTTCAAGGAAGAGACAGAGACATGCAGTAGATAAAGAGCTCAGCTCAGAGTCAGGTCTGCCTTTGCCACTTCAGCTCTCAGCATCCCACAAGGAGTTGCTCAACAATTGCCAGTCTGCATTGGTGAAGGGAATTTCCCTTAATCACAGGTTCAAACCAAAATCAATAGGAGTATATATATATATATATATATATATATATATATATATATATATATATATATATACTCCTATATATATATAGATAGATAGATATATAATATATATATTACTTTGCATTTCCTAACAAACTGCATTCGCATGGGTGTATTCTATCTCCCTTTCCAAAGCACAGGCTCCAGAAGGGTGGGGTCTTCTACTTTTTGCATACCCCAGAGTACCAAGCAGAGGGTTTGGCCCAGGAAGGCACTCAATTAATGTTTGTGACCTTGCTCTAAGGAATCAAACCCTAGAAGAGAAAAAAGAACACAGGCAAGAAAATATTAGTCTTTTCACAATTCTGAACCCAGAAAATGGGAGAGACATCTGTCTGCCAGCCAGCCTCCTCTCCCTACTGCAGCGCATAGCACCTTGGCTGTGTGGGCCTGGGATTTTACCCAGCACATTAGCTGAGTTCTATTTCTGAACTTGGAATTTGGCTATACCCTTCCTCTCCTCCATATACATACCACCCATGTCCCCATATTCAAACTGGTCTGGGGAGGATTCAGTAGGACCTGTGGAAAACTTTGGAACCTGACGGTGATCAACACTACCCAAGTAGCATTTTCTAAATTTTGCCTGCCCTCCCTGACACAACCTAAAACTTCTGCTGGCATTTCCTTGGCACTTCTGTGTCCATCCAAAAAGCTATCATTCCTCCTCAGTTTTCTTTCTGTTTATAAATCCTGTCTTTGAGTTTCAGGTGAAAGGAGGATCATGGGATTTGGAGCTAACAGCCTCATAGGGGTTTATAAGTCTGACCTTCTTTTAAGCTTGAGTAAACTGGACCTCACGGAGGGGAGAAGTAACTTGTCCAATGGTCACATGGAACAAATAGCAGCACTGAGACTAGAACTCCAGATTGAGAGGTAATTGAAGTTTCCTTAGAGGTTGCTTTTGGATTGGCGGGGGGAGGAGTATCAAACATTTGTGAAGCGCCTCCCTGTGCCAGGCACTATGATAAGTGATCTCCAGGTATCTCAGTTGACCCTGAGGAAAGCCAAATTCAGTGGGAATGAAATTCCCCAAAGTGTCCAGGATCTTTAGGGTGAGGCAGGACTGGAAACAGAGCCAGTGCAGCAGCTGGGGCTTCAGTCTCTCTTCAGCACCTGTCCTGGATTAAACCCATGTCCCTGGAATGGCCCTGGCTTGAAGAGTTGTCTCAACATCAGAATAACAAGCTTCCAGAGGCTTCTCCCTCCCTGCATTCAGAGTCTCTACCCTTGATGCTAAACTTAGGACCATGGAACATTTGAGCTAGGGAACCTTTGAGCCAATTTACTCCAACAGAGGCAAGTTGACATCCAGACAAAGTAAGGAGCTTGCCCAAAGTCACACAACCCATTAGGCAAAAATTGAAAGCAATCCTCTAGGCAGTTTTATATCCTTGGAGGACCACATGGGCCCAAGCTAGCTGAACTGAATGGAGCAAAAGGCAAGATTTCTTGCATGCTTTTGGAAAAAGCTTTGTCTTTTCCTCCCTTGGCACCTCTCAAAAATATCTCACAGCCATGTAGAGCCAGCCTGGTGCGACTGAAAGGTGCTTTTTGTTTGAGGCCCAGCTCTGCCACCCCAAGGTATTCAAAATACTCTTCTCTGCTCCACCAGGCTCATGCTTTGCAGATGGAGGATTCTGGGAGGAAGGACATTTGTTCACCCCAATGAAGAAAAAACAAGGTGGGTTCAAGGAATGACTTTTAGTTGTGAAGGAGGCAGAACATAGTTACCACTAGGGCTTTTCATAAATGGTTAACAGATTGTGCAGTGAACAGAGGCAATGGGCCAACATTTGTGCTTCAGATGAGTTGCAGAGGGAAAAAAATTATATGCACACACACACACATTTATGCCCTGTTTTTACAGCCAATTATTCCCACAATTAATCATTTGGTGAGTTCAGTTCATCAGAGAGATGCTTTCCCATTGACAATGGGCAGGAAGCAGGTCGACTGAAGGTGGATCAAGGAAATCCAACCCAAAATGATTCTTTAACTTTGACCCACACATATGGTCTCAATTCGGACAGCTCATTGCAGGTACTCCCATTTTCCACTCTTTCTTTTGATTTTTAACAATAATGAAGTATGCTAAACTTGGGATCTCCCCAAGTCCTGCAGAATATTTAGCCTCTTGGCCCTCATCAGTTAATAAATCAACCTCTGCAGTTTACAAGGTGGGAACTTTCCAGGGGATACCTTAAAGCAGACTTTTCTCCCACTTACCTCACAGGGTTGTTGTGAGAATCAAATGAGATTATTTGCAAAAAGTGCTTAGTGTAATGCCTGGCACATAGTAGGTACCATATAGAAGTGCTTCTTCCCTGCCTCCCTCACTACCTGCACACAGTGCCATAAGCAGAATTCATCAGAGCCTGGGAAACCAAGTCCCAGAAGGCTGAGGAAACCTGAAGTCTCTCCCACTGACTCATTTTGAATAGGATTTGGGCAGGTTTGAGTGGTTCAGCTCTCCTCGAGTATTTCCTCTTTCTAATCGGGTGGAAGTGTATGAAACTTGACACAATAGAGCCCAGCACTTCCTCTGACACTATTGTATTCTTGCCTATAAATACTAAATAGTGTGGGGAGCTCAGGAATACCCAAATGCTGTGAAAATCCAGGGGTCCCCACGTGATCCTGGACAAGGGATGGGTAAAGCATCAGGGACAGTAGGGAGCTGAAAATAGACAAGATTACGACATTTCCCAGGCCAAAACATCGAATCGCCAGTCAATGGCTGCTATTGAAGTTTGGATTATATTAATCTATTGTCGATATTTCAGAAGACTATCCCTAATATGGCTTAGTCATATGTACAACACACCATATGGAGGAAACTGCTAAAGGTTTCACCCCACAATGGAGCTAGGAAATTGATCACTATCAGCTCTAACTCTAGGCAACCCTCATTTTGTGCTAAATGCTTCACTTGTTCAACCTGGGTTTCTATGTTCCATGAGATCTCTTGGGAGAGCTGAGAGGTATTTCCTGTTAATGGTGGCTTCCCCAGGCTAGATCTGGTTTGCATTGCCCTCCTGGCTCTTCTCTCCGTGCCCCGCCCCCCCCAATACTTTTTACTTAACTAGAGTGCTGGATTGACTGGGCCCCTGTTCCAAGCAGATCCTATCTACCCTATCCCAAAGGCCAAGCTGATTTTCCCTCCTCTTCTGACCAAAAGTGGCTTCACTTCCCCAGTAACCCTTCACCCACTGACCTGGTCCATCATTTGGAAAAGGAGAGGGTCAGCCACTCCAAAGCAGTGGGCCAAAGAATTGCGTCAGCCTCCTTTCAGTCCCCGCTTGGTTAGGAAGGAAAGTGATTACAGAGAAATTGCTCAAGCTACAGCCTTAGAATCGTCCTGAGCCTTGACACTGGGTATCTCATCGCAATAGAGGAGCTAGAGGCTTTGGGGAAAATTCCTGGAAACACTAATTTCCAAATTCCACACTTTGCCTCTACGTCAGTTGGGAATTCTGCTTTGTTTCTTTACCACCCCAAAACTATCCAGGCAGGCTTGACAGTTTTCCATTTAAACAGCTAATGTATCTATGTGCAGGGACACAGGGGGACATGAATACAAACCAAGGGGACTGAGACCCCAGAGATGTGAGTACATTGTGTGTGTGTGATAGCACCGTGGATTGAAGAATCAAGATTTAGAATAACACCTTACATTTGTATTAGCTTAATTTACTGGATCACAAGAAACAAGGAGACCCTTTCATCCTGTCCTGGGTTTGCCTTTAATAATTCTGAATGCCTGGTTAAGGAAAGAAGGCAGAGAATGAAATGGAGAGTTTAGGGAGATTTGGGGACTTGTTACCACCATAGCCTCAGCCTACTGTAGGCACTAATTGTTACAAAACTTGGGGCAAATGACCAAAAATTTTAGTGTTGTACATCTATAAAATTGTAGAAACTGTGACTAGCAACACCCTCTGAGGAATGTGGTGAGATAAATGAGGGAGAATCACTATCTAAGGTGAATCTGCATTTTTCATTAGATATGATTGACTTATAATGTACACATTACCATGGGTCCTCATTGCTGTTTGAATATGTGGCAGTCATTTTTTAAATTTTGCTTTTGACCTTGCCTGATTTCATCTATGTGGGAAAATCCCAGTGTGGAAATTCCCTCCATTACTGTAGATCAATAATTCTTTTGTAACTTCAAGTTATAGAAGGTTGCTTGGGGGCACTGAGAAGTTCAGCAATTTCCCAGGGTTACCCAGTCAGTGTGTGTTAAAGGCTGGAATGGAAGGAACCGAGACTTTCTTGACTCTTACTATACTTAACTGTATCAGGCTGCCTCCATGTCTGATTATGTAGCATGCCGAATCCCTACAATGTAGTTCCTTTTGTTCATTCAGATGTTCTCCTCCAATGCTTTAT
Source organism: Bettongia penicillata ogilbyi (assembly GCA_023548195.1). Taxonomy (NCBI): domain Eukaryota; kingdom Metazoa; phylum Chordata; class Mammalia; order Diprotodontia; family Potoroidae; genus Bettongia; species Bettongia penicillata. The sequence goes on from JAJHZJ010000098.1 coordinate 3,892,498, forward strand.
TGTGATGTGACAGTGACCCTGTGCTCCTGAAGGCTCATCCTGCCCAGCTGGAAAAGCCTCAAGTCTGGGTCTAGGGTTGAGACATGTGGTTTTTATCAGAAGACCCGCTGAATTCAATTCAGGCTCTTGATCGGATTAACTAACAAGTGGTGAATTTGGGGCATACCCCCCAGGTAGTATGGCAGGGCATGGAGGATTGGGATCTAAAGCAGTAGTGAGAGTGGGCATCTATTCTGATGAACAGACTGTTAGATAAGATATAGAACTCAGAGAGACATTAGATATTATATAGTCAACCTTCCCCAGAGAGGGAAAGTAATGACAAAAATCATACCAGTAACCAACTGGCAGGGCCTAGATTGGACCTCTGACACCAGATGTCCAGATACGGCCTGAGAGGTTGCTTGAATAACCTACTTGCCAGAGCTGCTGAGATGCACCATGGTCAGCTCCTCTCTCCACCCAAGGAGTTATACCTGAGTCCCAGAGTCAGGGCCTTATAGGCCGCTTAGACCCAGAACAGAAGGCAGAGGTCATGACAACAGGATTTAAATCAGAGAAGATAAGGGTTACCATACGGACCCAGCAGGACTTTTGGGACCCTCCGAGTTCTTTGCTTCTCCAGAAGCGTAGGACGTCCAGGCTGACCTTGACAGAAGGCTCTAACAGCTCTTGACTCTAGAGAATCTGAAAGTTTTGTAAGAAATACCCAGTGAAAAAGAAATATATATGAACTTTTCTTGGAAATTTACATCTTTTAAGTTCCATATCCCTCTTCACCCTGACACCCAGCGCGGAGAAACTGTATTATAAATACCCTCCCGTTTTCCTGATGTGAGTTTGCTGGTGGTAGTGACTGTTCCAGATCCCCCTCCCTATCCCCAACACATGTTCTGTTCTGGACATACAGGGGTCTAACTCTGAGAGACAGAGGAAAGAGAGCCAGTGCAGGTAAATGGGGAGGTGGGGAGGAACACGTAGTGCTGGATCCCTCATGGTTCATTGAGCCCAGGCCTGATTTCTTCCCTGAGACCTGCCACTTCCCCACATGGAAAGAGAAACTGGTCGTGTAAAAAGAGTATTCTTGAAAGGGTTCAAACTGTTACTTTAGTTTCACTGATATGGATATTTCCTCCCACAATGCAACCTAGTCTCTCTATGCTTATTCATCCTGCTCAAGTCTTATCCATATCTTCCCAGAAATTTGCCATAGGAGCCCACCCACTGTGTTAAAGTCCTTCCTTGTGTTCTCTTGACTTTATGAGAATATTGATAAAGCATGGAGTCTGTCTGGCCACTTGATATTCTTTACTGTCACCACATAACTAATAGATGATTCTAATTTCTTTTTAAATTATGAGTATATCACTCTCAGTTAACATGCATATTTAATTTACCAGAAGACCCCATTCTGGGATGACTCCAAGTAACTGGGAATACACACAATCTAGTAAAAATAACACTGTGGATCAGGAGACTCAGATTTTATTCCTGGTTTGCTCAATGACACTTCCTGTCTCTGGGCTCAGTTTCTTCACCAGTAAAATGAGGAATTTGAACCAGATGATTTCTATTGTCCCTTCTGGCTCTTGACATATTTTAGGTTCTAGTTCTAATGTTCCTCCTAGTATTGACATTCTAGGTATGGCTAACATTCCTAGTTGTTGAATGAAGGCCATCTGAAAAAAGGGGTAGAAAGAAGAAGGGAGGGGCAGACCACACCCTTCTATGGGTTTAGCACACTATCCCTCTCTGCAAGAGAATGTAGCCCTCTTGAAATGTTCAGATTCCCAGATAAGTATAAACATTTCTTCAATTCTTAAGAGGGCTAGGAGTGAAGTATATGTTTCCCCTTGCACTGTAACAGCATGGACCTGAATAAAACATTACAAATAAGCGGCTGATTGCATGCTCTACTATTAACAATTTTCAGCTTTCCTTGGAGCTTGTTTTTTTTTAAAAAAACATGCTTCCAAAATGGGATGATTATCTGAACTGGGCTGACCAGAGTAGATTTGTTTTAAGGCCTTGAAATCCCAGTCTTAGAAGAGCTCAAGGCTGTACCAGAATGTATAGGTACCTCCTCTCCTTCTCTTACTTCCTTAGAAGTACTCACCATCCCAATGCTCCTCTAGTTATAGAAACTAGGGAAGGTGAACTCATGGTCATTCCCTGCTAGACACAACAAAATTTATGTGTCAACTGTGTGCAGAGAACAGTTCTAAAACTGGGTGCCCCGTGGGAACAGCCTTACACCTGAGAGGCTATATTGATTGATATCATTTCCTAGTTGTATAGAGCTCAGTGAGCCAGGAGTTCTTAAACACTTTCTGCCAGTGGTCCACCTTGGCATAGAATGCCCTGAGGGTCACCTGCTCCCTCCTGCCACCTTAGGAAGGCTAGTATTGCTGTGCATGAGACATAATAAAATTATGTTTGAGTTTTTTCAATATCCTAAGCCATTTATTCATCAGGCCAGATGTCAACACATGGATACCATCATGTCATAAGCATGAAGACCGCATGCTTCCATGGTCCAGTTGCCCAGAGAAGCTTCCATCAGGACCAGGGCACTGAGAATCATTACTTAAAGCCTAAATCTACTTGGTAGCCAATAATCCTTTGGGTAAGGAATTAATCCAGGGGGAACAGCTCATCAAGTGGTCAATTTCGTAGTCATTTACTTCTATCCAAAGAGAGGATACTTCTTGTATACAGGGCTCCAGATTGGCCATTGGTGAGTTACAAGCTGCTTTATCTTGAATTCCTTCTCTAGCATGTGGGTAGGGACTAGACAATATGAAGGAGGGAAATTATTTTCATCAAATAAGACACAAACAGCTTGCCTGGTGTGTTTTACCTTCAGAGGCTCTCCAACCCTCTCAAAAACCTTTTACAGTCTAGTCCCAGCTACTCATCTGCTTCAGCCAGGCTGATCTTCCTGTTTCCAAGTGCCCCATGAGTACACAATCTCACATCTATACCTTTGTTCATACTGTTCTTAGAATTCCTCATAATCCAACCCACTTTCTGCTCATCAAATCCTATCCATCTTTTAAGATCCAGCTCAAAGCATTATTACTGAGCACCCATGAAGCCTTTGTTGACTTCTTCACTCATAGAATTTCAAGTTAAATGGGACCTTATAAATAATCTAGTTTGGTCTCCTAAACTTTAGAGAGAAAGAAACTGAAGCCCAGAGTGGACTTACCTGAGTTCATGGAGCTACTATAACGCAGCTCTGGCATCCTGGCATTTGAACACAGGGTGTTCTGTCTAGTGTCATTTCCACTATATCACTCCAATGATCTCTCTCTCTCTCTCTCTCTCTCTCTCTCTCTCTCTCTCTCTCTCTCTCTCTCTCTCTCTCTCTCTCTCTCTCACTCACTCTGTGTGTGTGTGTGTGTGATCCCTCCCTCCTTTTGTGTCTCTGTCCTCTGAACTCCTTAGTATCACTTATATGGTGTTTATAATGCCTTGCATTGTTGGATAACTTTTCATATGGGTATAATTTCCTTCTTTTCCTAGAAGGTAATTTCCTTGAGGGCAAATAATTTATCATATTTATCTTCAGAGCCTTCTACAGAGACTAGAAGTTTTGGCTGATTGCCTGATATTCTGACTCTTTTCAATGTCCTGTTGCTGAGGTAGGGCCATCAGCCTGGCAGTCAGAAACCTTGTGGCCTATCTCCATGTCTGATCTTATATCATCCCTATCATTCCACCCTCAGTAGATTTACCCCTGAAGCTGGACTTGACCCTCATCTGGCCATCCTAGTCTTACTTTTCTTTGGTCCCTGAGAACACATTCAGGCATCTTTTCACAAACCAACCTTCTCCCTCCCAAAGAATCTAACATCTTCCTCTAAAAGACTATTCAACCACTCGGAAGAAGACAAAAGATAGCAAATCATTTTATATACTAACTAGTAAAGATTTATAGATATTTCTTATCTTTTGAAGGATGCTAGCCCCCCATCTCTCTTTGCCAATATTCACTCAGTGAGGCAGGTGGTCTTCATTTTCTCTCCATTTTAGAGAGATGAAGTGACTTGCTCATGGTCACACAGCTAGTAAGCATCAGAGCTCAGCTTCAACCACTGACCTTAGAAAGACAATGTGATATAGGAGGAAGGGCCCTGAATTTTCATTTAGAAGCTCTGAGCTGAAATCCCAGCTCTGTTACTTATTATTATCTGGAGATCTCAATGTCTTTCCCTATAAAATGAGTGAGTTGGATTAAATCATCTCTTCCAGCTCTAAATCCTCTGGCTCCAAAGCCAGAGTTCTTTGTACTGGACCAGGCTGCCTCATGAAAACTCAGCCTGGTTTCCCTTGGGATCAATGACTTGAGGCTAAGCTTCCAGTTTTCACCCACAATTTTCACAAGTCACATTCTTCTATACAAGCCAAGGGCATGAACACAGGAACACAAGCAGCATGCTAGTATGCTACTTACAAAGCTGTGGTCCTGACCTCCTCACAAGAGTTCAGGTTTCCCTCAAAGAGATTTAGCCCTTTGGCTTCTCCAAGTTTTCCTGAGTGTTTGAGCCCCCCTTGCTAGCCCATCCCTCTCTGTTCTCTAACTGTGGGAACCGATTGGTGAAGGCCCCATCTGAACCGTTCAGCCATTCTTCTTCATCTCTCTGCTTTGCACAGGCTGCCTTAACATTTTGAGGTCAGGGATTTTATCAGCTGACCAAAGACCCTCCCTAGCAGGAATGTAATTTTTAGACTGTGATGAGTTAAAAGGCTTCACAAGTTGTGTGTGTGTGTGTGTATGTGTGTGTGTGTGTGTTGAGGTTACTTTTGAATGTGTTTTGAGCTCCCTGAAAGGGTAGAGAGTTGTAATAGTTGCCTTTATGCTAGCTAGGAAAGGGGGCTGTATGATCCCGCTGGATGAGATGGTGAATGACCCCACCAAGCTTTGAGCTACCTCCCCATAGGAATTTGTTTGGTTTCGCTGAAATCTTGCCGACTTAAGGCCAAATGCCAGCCACTGAGAACAGGGGAATGCAGAGCGATTCAGAAAGAGCTTTGCCGCGAAGAATGTTCGAAGTGAAAACACAAGGACTGAATTACCCAGAAAAGATTCTCCTCATACCTGCCCCATCTCACCATTACCCCGGCTCTTTGTTCTTGAATTAGGCATCTTTTCATTTCATTCCAAACAGCTCATCCAGTTTACCCAAGATACAGGTTTTCATTTGACACATCTAGGACCGTACTGATGAATAATTCAGTTTGCTGGCTGCCCCATTCCCATACATCCATCACGTTTGATGGGCTAGAAACCTTATGTACATTCACCCTAAAAGAAACCTCTTCCCAATAGGCAGTCTCTGAGCTTGAGAAGAGTAAAAGAAAATCGTAACCCGGGGCAACGGGAGTTTTTAAAGTGCTAGACACGGAGATGCCTTTAATACGCTGGCAAGGTACATTACATACTGTACTCATGCCCAGGCAGCTCTGGGCTTCCTGGGACTTTGTGTTCGCTTTAAGCAGAGTCCTGCAAACCCTGTGGTCGTTTTATTCTATCCCTGCAGGAACAACTGAGATCGATTGTTGAGCCCAAAGTTGCAGAGGAGCCTTGCGGCCCTGAACGCTCCAAGAGGCGGGGTGCCCACTGAGGAGCACACCCCCAGCCCCCTTCCCAAGCAACACACCCAAGGAGACTTACCCCAAGTGAGAAAGTACGTTCATGGCAGCAGACAGCTAGCTAGCAAGACCTAGCACCCGGCTACCACCGGAGGCTCTTTCCAAGTGCATGCCTCTCTCCATGTCCTCCGGCAAAGCTAATGAACCCAAGCAGCCCGGCCCGGTCTGCCCAGCTCCTCATCGCCCAGCGCCCATCCTGCGAGCAGGCGGGAGGGCGGCAGGGGCGGGGGCGCGGGACACGGCTCGCCTAGCCTTTGTTTAGGCACCGAGTCTCCGGAACGCCGGAGCCGGCATGCCTTCGGCCAACAGGACGCAAGAAAGGGCCCGATGTCTGGGGAAGAAGCCGAGGGGCAAGGGAGCCCTTGGGGGTCTCACTGGGAAATGCTTTCCATTGGCTCCGGAGGGCTCGCGGGGAGCCCAGAGCCCGCCCAGTCCCCCCGGCTCAGCCGCGCTCGGCTCGACTCGGCTCGGGAGTCACCAATCACCGCGCGCACGCACCCATCTGGCCTCCCGGCTCCCTGCCCAGGACAGGCCGTTTGCACGGTCCGGAATTGGCAGCTTAAGTGCCACTTGACAATGGCTAAAGCTTCTTTCCTGGCCAATTAACGGGCAGCGGGAGCTTGTGTGCGTGTGGGTGCGAGGGGATGGCCTCACCCGGAGCAGCCTAAGGAGGAGCAGGGTCCGAGAGGGCACTTAACAGCTCATCCTTTCGGAAAGAAAGAATGAAAGAAAGAGAAATAGAAAGCACAAAAAGGAGAAAGAAAGAACACAGAAAAGGGGGGGAGGGGAAGGCCATGAGGGGGGAAAACACTCAGAAAGAAAAGGACACGGAAAAAGACTAAGGAGAAAGGGGGCCGCGGATGAAAGAAAAGACCAGGGAGGAAAAAGGCAGCAAACCAAAAAGAAGTTCTGGGTACTTACTGTCTTAAACTTGGGAAGTGCCAACCGTGGAAAAGCACCTCGGGCAGGGGGGCCACATGCACACCTTCCCCAGGAAAGTTCCTGGGCTGAGACCAGAGGAGGGCCACCCCTCCTTAAGTAGCTGGCTGAGAGGAAGTCTAATTAGCCAGAAAGGCTCAGGGCTTGCGAGTGACCGAAGTAAAGGGTATACAGATGAAACCTGTTTATAATGGAATGATCTCCAGCTATATACTTCCTCCCCTCCAGTATTTTCTGCTGCTATAGGTTGCTGCCTGGGTCGCCCACGCTTCTAATGTTATCCTCCCACCTCCTTTCCTCCCTCCCTCCTTTCCTCCTTCCCCCTCCCTTCTGCATCTCTCCCCCCCTCCTCCGTTGAACACTGTTATAGGACTTTACCCAGCCATCTGCAGCTTCATTTCTAGCCTGTCCCTCTACCAATCTCGAGCACCCCCCACCCCTCCCCCTTCGCTGGAATGAAAACTTCCAGCCAGGGGTAGGATGCTTTCTTTCCTTCTCTAGGTAGAGAGCCCTGCCCCTGGAGATTTGGGGGGATCCTCTGTCTGCTCCTCAAGTCCATTTTGCCAATTAGTTGCCTTCCAAACAGGACATGTTTCACTTCGTTTATTTTGCCTTTTCCCTCAGCTCTCTTGGGGCTGCTGTCACGGGGAGTCAAGGCCAGGTCCAGGAGGCATTTTTAGTGAGACTAACACTAACTCTCTACCTCCTGATTGATGATTCAAGACACTACAAAACCCTTTTGCCCTTGGTCTGTGCTCCCTCTCCTCCCCCTTTCCATTTCTGTCTCTAAACGTGGGCTGCCTTGTCTACCTCTTGCTCTTGCTCTGCCTCCTCTAAGTCTTCCCTTGTTGCTTACTATGTATCTAGTTCTGTCCAGTGTGCTCCAATGCACCCCAAGATGAGTAAAACAGTTTCTGCACACGCACAAGAAGCCCAGAGTAATGGCAGTGGATTTGGATCCAGAGGTTTGGGGTTTGAATCCATGCTATGCTACTTATTCCCTGTGAAAACTTAGACAAATCACTTTCCCTCTGTGGGCTTCATCTTCCTCTTCTGTAAAAAAGCAGGTATTGGATTTAATGACCTCTGACATCCCTTCTAGGACAATATTCTATGTGCTGCTAGTGTGACCTTCTGTAAGGTTCTTACTGAGCCTAGGGGGAAGGAAGTAGCATTGTGATGGGAGAAAGCATACAGACAGGATCAGGAGGCAGGAGATTTGAGTTTGAATCCCAGCTCTGACATATAGTGTCTCTGTCACTTTCTTTACCAGTGAAGTAAAGGCGTGAGGTGGTCAGGTCCTTTGTAACCATAAAAACCCTAAATACAGTTATTGTAACCTCAGAGCCAGCAATGGGATAGTAGGTAGAACATTAGGCTTGTATTAAAGAGGACCTGTATCCAAATCCTACCTCCAGCCTTTACTAGCTCTATGTGGCTTGTAGTCCAGTCACTTAATATCTGTATGCCTCCATCAACTCCCTAGAACTTATTGCTATGGTATGGCCTGGGCATATCCCCAATGGAGGGAGCTATAGCTCACATGGGTAGTTCTCCATACTGATGAAATCACAGATCTTCCCTATCATGCTCATTACAGCTTCTTTAGGGAAACAAGACACATGTATATGAAACAGTTCAGGAACATAGAGTTCAGGAACTACATGATAAGTCAGGAAATAATGCAGATATTAAGTGCAATGGAAGTATATCTTTGTGGATTAAGCAAGCTCAGCTTGATGAGAGATTTCAGGGAGAAAGTAGCATGTGAGCTAGTAGAGGGAAAAAATAAGCATAGTTTGAGAAGGGGCAGTGAGGGGCTGGAGCTCTCTAACCATCATTTTGTTGAAGTGCAACTTTAAAGATCACTTCAATATCTTTTACAGAGGAGGAAACTAAGACCTTGAGGGTAGAGACTTGGCCAAGGTCACTCATCTAATAAATCATAATCTCCAAAATTAAACCCAGGTTTTTTGGTTCCAAATCTAACTCTCAACTATAATACCTTATCTCCCTACTTCACTCTAGCTGTTTTCATTCACCAGGCATGGACTCTTTCCTGGTCTATACTGTGCTTCCCTGTCTTTATGCCAACTCTCATAGACTTCTATCCAGTGGGCTCAAGTCATTTTTTTGAATCTCATTCAAGATACCTCAGAAGTATTATTGCAATGCCACTGAGTCATCAGCTCTTGTTGAGTTGAGCACAAAAGTAAAGAGGAGACTGATGGCTACACAAATTTGTCATTATCTTGCCAAAAAGTCTACGTAGGCTGCTTCACATCTCCACCATGAAAATAAAAGACTTTGCCCCAAGCAATGTGCCCCTATAGGTTTCCTCTGGGAACTGAAAGCAAGAATCAGAATGCTGTAAGTTTTGTGGTCTTGGGCAAAAAAAAATCTGTTTCCTCTTTAGGCCTCAGTTGTCTTCCCTGTAAAACAGAAAGTTGCATCATATCAAGAAATATAGACTGATTATAGTCATATGAAAAAAATGTTCAAAATCACTATTGATTAGAAAAGTGCAAATTAAAACAACTCTAAGATACTTCTTCACACTTATGAGGTTGGCTTATGTGACAGAAAATGAAAATGACAAATATTGGAGAGAATGTGAAAAAATAGGGACACTAACTGCTGGTGGAGTTGTGAATTGATCTGACCATCCTAGAGAGCAATTTGGAACTGTGCTCGACGGGTTATCCTAAAGAGATAACAAAAGAAGAAAGACCTTTGTGTATAAAATATTTACAACAGTTCTTTTCATGGCACCAAAGAATTGGAAATTAAGGGGATGCTCATTAATTGGTGAATGGCCAAACAAGTTGTGGTATATGATTGTGATGGAATGCTACTGTGCTATAAGAAGTGATGAGCAGGATGATTTCAGAAAAACCTGGGAAGACTTGCATAAACTGATGAAGTAAGCAGAACCAGGAAAACAGTGTGCACAGTAATAGCAATATTGTAGGATGATCAGCTGTGCATGGCTTAGCTATTCTTAGCAACACAATGGTCCGATACAGTTCTGAAGGACTCGTGATAGCAAATGCTTTGCACCTCCACAGAAAAAAACTGATTGAGTCTGAATGCAGACTGAAGCCTACTTTTAAAATATGAACCTTTTAAAAAATGTGAGTTCCAAATTCTTTCTCTCTCTCCCTCCCCTCACCTCCTTGAGAAGGCAAGCAACTTGATACAGATTATGCATGTGCAGTCATGCACAACATTTCCATATTAGCCATGTTGCAAAAGAAAATGCAGAATAAAAAGTCAAGAAAAATTAAAATTTTACATGTAATTGAGGAAAAAAAATGAAAGAAATAATAATAAATAAGAAAAAATTAAAAAGGTATTAGAGAAAAAATATAGAGCTGAAAGGAACCTTAAAGATCACCTTAAAGACCATTTCAAAGAGGGGGGAACTGAGGCCCAGAGAGGAGAAAGGGACTTATCCAGGGTCACACAGGGTAGTAAGGAATCAAACCCAGGTTTCCAGTCACAAGATCTTATCCTCTTTCCACTACATGAGGGTCGAGTTGAGTACTAACATCTGTTCCAGCTCTAAAATGCTCTAGTCCTAGGGAAATAGTGATGGCCAAAGAAATCTTCACTATATTTATGTCCTCCTCATACAGGCCAACTCTCACAGCTCCTATAGTGCTTTCTGCTGAGTGTTGACCTTTGTTTTGCATCCAAAGGGAATTCTTGAAGTGGGAATTCTGTTGCTGCCCAACGGTCAATATTTACCTCTTGAGTCAATAAGTCTAGTGCAATGAGATTCAGTATCTGCTTAATTCAGAATTCATATTCATGTTCTTCACAGGCTCACCATTCTTCTCCCCTGCCCAGCCGAAGCTGCAAAACTGTGCCCATGTCCACATTGCTCCTGAGAGCATGTGCTGTCTCCTCCACCCTCAGTTATACTAGGGTGCGAGTCCAAGGCCAAAGAGCAAGGAGGAAGCTTGCCCAGTTAGAAAGGCCCAAAGCTGATCCTCAAGTAAAATAAACCCTTAAAAAAATCAGCAAACTCTCTTCCAATTGTTCAGGTCTGGCTATCTGAAAAATGCCTCTGATATGGAAAAGGTGCATTCAAGATCACCTGGGAAGAAGCAAGGGTGTCTTTTGGTAACTCTATGCAAAGGAAGTCAATTGAATGTTGCTCCTGCCAGACTGACTGTACCCTCAAATGGGCACCTCATGTGACTTTATTCTTGCCTCCAAAACAAAATCAAGTTTTCTTTCTGCCAACAGTATTGACTTCACCCCAGATGGCAAACATTCCCCCAGAAACTTGGTGTAGACATAACCAGCAGCTCTTCATTCTTGCTATTGATTTGGACCCTGATTATGGGAACCTATGGATCCATAATATCAATGCTATTTCTATCTGCTCTTGAATGCATAACCATGGAACTCATTCATCAGGGCACATATCCTGGACACATACTGAAAATGGACAATAAACCAGACTCAGAATTGAACAGAAGGGGTAGATTACTCTTGATTGCCATTGGAAAGTCACGTAGTGCTTTTTAAAGAAATAAATACATTTGATTCATATCTTTTATTTTTATATCACCTACATTTCCCAATGTATCCCTCCCCATCCTTCTCCCAAAGAATCATATATTATAATAAAAAATAAAAAAGAGGGCTAAAAGTTTAGCAAAACTAAACAATATGTTAAAAAGCGTAAAATGATATGCAGTGTTCCATATACATAGCTCTCTACTTCTGCAGAGAAGCAAATCAAAGTGCCTTCTTCTTTAGGGCAAACCTGGGTCATTAGAACTTGCAGTTTTGGTTCTTTCCATTTACATTGTACATTGCGAAGAGTGTTTTCTTGTTCTATTCATGTAAGTCTCCTATGCTTCTCTGTATTCACCATATTCATCTTTTCTTATAGTGTAGTAATATTCCATTACATCCATGTACCACAGTTTGTTTAGCCATTCCCTATCATTGATATCTGCTTGGTTTCCAGTTCTTTGTTGCTACAAATATTGTAATGTATATGGGGACTTTCTTGTTATCATTTGAGAGATACGCCAAGCATATCTTCAAGGATGTGGAGATTTTCATCACTTTTGTCAGATAATTACAATATGCTTTCCAGAATGGTTGGACCAGTTCACAGCTCTACTAATAGTGTTTCACTGTGTCAATTTTTGCTCAGTTCCTTCATGAATGCCTCTTTACATCTTCTGTCACCTTTGCCAATTTATTCATGCTAAGTGTTTTTAATGATCCCAAGCTTCTCCCTGAAAAAAGACCCATCCTTTAATAGCAGCAGTCTTCCAGTAAGACTATATGGCTGGGGGGGGGGGGGGCAGGGAGAGAGAAGAGCCAAGATGGAGGAGTAGAAAGACAGACCTGTAGAAACTCTCCCACATAGAGCATAAAATACCTGTAAAAAATGACTCTAAACAAATTCTAGAGCAGCAGAAGTCACAAAATGAAAGAGTGAAACAGATTTGCAGCCCAAGACAGCCAGAAAGGCCGACAGGAAAGGTCTATTGCACCTGCACACAGCACAGCACAGCACAGTGTGGGACGCATGGTGAGGCAGGGACAGGATCTGGAACAGGCTTCAGGCAGCCACCAGCAGCAGCACTTCCCAGATTGCTCAACACACAAATGCCAACAGCAGCTTCAAAGGTCACCAAGAAAGCTCCTTCACCCAAGAGAAGGGAACACAGTCTGGACTGCCCACAGCAACCACTATAGCAGCAGCATCCATTTTTGGAGCCCTCCAGCTAAAGCCCCTGGGGAAATTGAGCTGCCGATCTGAATCTCAGCCCTGAGCACAGTGCTAGGGTGAGAAGGAGTGCTGGCATAGTAGAGCTGGAGGCAGGTATGGAGAAGGAATTGTGCTCCCAGATTCTGGGCAGAAACGTTTTTGGTTTCTCCCAGACCAGTGCACAGGCCAGGAGAGGAGTAAACTCTTCTCTCTTGATTGTGCCACCTTGGAGGAACTGAGAACTCACAGATCCCCAGAGTATAGCCTCCTCTTGATAAAGGACTCAAAAGTCAAGTAACTGGTTGGGAAAATGCCCAAAAAAGGGGAAAAATAAGACTATAGAAGGTTACTTTCTTGGTGAACAGGTGTTATCTTCCATCCCTTTGAATGAGGAGGAACAATGTATAAAGTCAGAGGAAGTCAAGGCTTCTGCATCCAAAATCTCCAAAATAAATTTGCAATGGTTTCAGGCCATGGAAGAGCTCAAAAAGGATTGTGAAAATCAAGTAAGAAAGGTGGAGGAAAAATTGGGAAGAGAAATGAGAACAATGTAAGAAAATCATGCAAAATGATTCAATAGCTTGCTAAAAGAGATCCAAAAAATGCTGAAGAAAATAACACTTTTAAAAATAGACTAACCCAAATGGCAAAAGAGGTCCAAAAAGTCAATGAGGAGAAGAAGGCTTTAAAAAGCAGAATTGGCCAAATGGAAAAGGAGGTTCAAAAGCTCACTGAAAAAAAATAGTTCTTTAAAAATTAAAATGGAGCATATAGAAGCTAATGACTTTATGAAGAACCAAGGAATTACAAAACAAAACCAAAAGAATGAAAAAATAGAAGATAATGTGAAATAACTCATTGGAAAAACAATTGATCTGGAAAATAGATTCAGGAGAGACAATTTAAAAATTTTGGGACTACCTGAAAGCCATGATCAAAAAAAGAGCCTAAACATCATCTTTCATGAAATTATCAAGGAAAATTGCCCTGAGATTCTAGAACTAGAGGGCAAAATAAATATTGAAAGAATCCACCAATCACCTCGTGAAAGAGATCCCAAAAGGAAAATTCCTGGGAATATTGTAGCCAATTTCAGAGATTCCAGGTCAAGGAGAAAATATTGCAAGCAGCTAGAAAGAAAAAAATTTGAGTTTTATGGAAATACAATTAAGATAACACAAGATCTAGCAGTTTCTACATTAAGGGACTGATGGACTTGGAATATGAATATTCCAGAAGTCAAAGGAACTAAGATTAAAACCAAGAATCACCTACTCAGCAAAACTGAGTATAATACTTCAGGGGGGAAAATGGTCATTCAGTAAAATAAAGGACTTTCAAGCATTCTTGATGAAAAGACCAGACTTGAAAAGAAAATTAGATGTTCAAACACAGGAATCAAGAGAAGCATGATAAGGTAAACAGTAAAAAGAAATCATAAGGGTCTTTCTAAAGTAGAACTGTTTACATTCCTACCTGGAAAGATAATATTTGTAACTCTTAAGACTTTTCTCAGTATTTGAGTAGTTGGAGGGATTATACAGACACACACACAGTGCACGTGCATGCGCGCACACACACACACACACATAGAGAGAGAGAGAGAGAGAGAGAGAGAGAGAGATAGATAGATAGATAGATAGATAGATAGATAGATAGATAGATAGATAGATAGAACAGAGTGAGTTGAATAAGAAGGGATGATATTTAAAATATAAAATTAAGGGATGAGGGAGGAATACATTGGGAGGAGAAAGGGAGAAATGGAATGGGGCAAATTATCTCTCATAAGAGAGGCAAGGAAAAGCTTTTTCAATAGAGGAGAAAAGGGAGGGGGTGAGAGGGGAAAAGTGAAGCTTACTCTCTTCACATTTGGCTTAAGGAGGGAATAACATGCTCACTCAATTTGATATGAAAATCTATCTTACAGTACAGGAAAGTAGGGGAGAAGGGGAGATGTGAGATGGGGGGATGATAGAAGGGAGGGCAAATGGGAGGAAGGAGTAATTTGAAGTGAACACTTTTGCGGAGGGACAAAGTCAAAAGAGAGAATAGAAGAAACGGGGACAGGATAGGATGGCAGGTAACATAGTTAGTTTCACACAACATGACTATTATGGAAGTCTTTTGCAAAGCTACCCATGTATAGCCTACATTGAATTGTTTGTCTTCTCAGTGGGGATGGGTGGGGAGGGAGGAAGAGAGAGAAGTTGGAACTCAAAGTTTTAGGAGCAAACATGGAGAATTGTTTTTTCATGCAACTGGGAAATAAGAAATACAGGTAATGGGGTATAGAAATCTATCTTGCCCTACAAGAAAAGAGAAAAGATGGGGATAAGGGAAGGGAGGGGTGTGATAGAAGGGAGGGCATATTGAGGGAAAGGGTAATCAGAATGCAAGGCATTATGGGGTGGGGAGAGGGGAGAAATGGGGAGAAAATTTGGAAATCAGAATTTTATGGAAATACATGTTGAAAACTAAAAATAAATAAACATTTAAAAAAGACTATATGGCTGCAAGTCATGCAATATTATAGCCTATAAAGAATTACTGTTGATCACCTAAAAGCCAATGGTAAATAAAACACATGGTAGGCTTGAACAGGTTGTAACACACATCCCAGAGAAGAAAGAATGCAAAAGAATTGGCATAAAGGATGTTGTCAAAAAATGTATAATAAAAAACTGAAAGACAGAGTCGGAGAGAGAACAATAGTAAACCAAGCCCTGATTTGTAGTTTGCCAATTTCCTTGATATAAATTCTCACTCTGAAGCTTTACCCATCAGCTCCTTCTCATAAGCTGGTTTGAACTTGCTCCAGCACAGCTCTGGGCACAGTGAAAAGAGCACTAAACTTGGAGTCAGGAGACAGGATCAAATCTTAGCTCTGCAGCTTACTTGCTGTATGACCTCAGATCATGGTTTCCTCCATAAAATATGGATGCTAGACATTTCATTGATAAAAAAATCCTTCCAGCTCTTAACACTGAAAGAGTCTGTAAGCAGCACTGACTTTAAGTGTGAATCTCTTTCTACTAGAGTGCAGCCAAGTTAGGCAGCAGGATCTCATGAACACTAACAGTGTCCCCACTTTCCAGGATGGTTATCACCCCTTCTGGTCATAGAAAGAGTACTGAAACATTAAAACAACTGTAGGAGGAAATATGTCTGTGCAGATGAGTTCTAGTTTAGATCTTTTGCCATCAAGATGAAACCAATTGCTAAAATTTGATATTAATAATAACTGATATTTATATAGTACTTTCAGATTTGCAAAACACACAAAAAGCAGATCCTGAAGCACAGAGAACAAAGTCACTGGCTCACCCACAAACACATCACACTGAAACACAAAGCAATTGAAGTGATTTGCCTAAAGTCACACAATGATTCCATGACAGAGCCTGGATTCATACCTGTGACTCTTGAATTCCCAGCTAGCTAAGTTTGGTACCTGAACAGAAGACCAGCCTAGATTAACTTTCAGGTTCCAAAAAAAGAGCAGGGACTTAGAGTAAGGAGACCTGAATTCAATGCCTGTCTTTGCAACTAGCTGTTTGACCTTGGCTATGTCACATTAACCCTCTGAGCCTCTGTTTCCTCATCTGTACAATGGGATAATAATACATGCACTACTTACCTCGTGGGATTGTTCTGAGGAGCAAGTTGGCTAATATATATGAAATCACTTTATAACCACAAAATGGTACATGCACGGAAATTCTGCTCTCTTTCCCTTCCTCTTCAGCAAGCTCTGTGAGGGCAGGGACCATATCTTGTTTATTTGTATATCTTCTTCAGTGCCTAGCAACAGTACATCAACTGTTATAAGTCTATGATAAGTGTTTGTTGGATACTTATTCAGTCAAAGAGAAGTTCACAGATTCATTCTCACCCCATAACTGAGAAGTTCAATAACAGCACTCAGCAGGCCCCACGTCAGAATTCTGTACCCAGTTAGCACTGGTCCTACTTACCTGCTGGGGCCTCTTGCATGTGTATCTTCATGGATGGCCTTTTTTAATGGCTTCAAGTGTTCCTTGTATCAGTAGCATGAGGTTATCATGGTTCCCCAAATGTAGCATTTGGAATCAGGAGACAGTCTTCCAGAGGCAGGAGTCCAGAATGAAAACCATTTTGGCAGGGCATTTTCTCCTAGAGACTTAATGTTAAAGTACATTTGATTAAAATAATGGATTTTTTAAAGAAATGTCTTAATTGATATTAAACTTTTCATCACAGCTCTCCTGAACTACTTCAATAGCCTTCAGTTGCTGTCCAATCCCATCCACAAACCAGTCTAATAGTTAATCTCTTGCTCAGGAATCTTAATTGGCTCCCTATTTTCTCACAGATAAAATACATACTCCTCAGTTGGTCATTTAAAATCTACATTTTGCTCCAGTCCACCCTCCTTTCATAAACTTTCCATTCCACTCAAACTATCCTACTCATCATTCCACACATTCAAAACTCTACTTCCTGTTTCCATAACTTTCCATAGGCTGTCACCCACGTGTGGAATAAACTTTTTCAAGTCCATTTCTTAGATTCTCGAGCTTCCTTCAAGGCTGACATCATGAACCACCTTCCATGAGAAGACTTCTCTGGTTCCCTGTAGTTTTTAGTGTTCTCTTTATCACTCCTCAAATTGCCTTGTATTTGTGTATCAGTTTACATGTCTTATCCTAGGGAAGCTAGAAGGTGCAGTGGATAGAGCAGGAGTCAGGAGGACCTGAGTTCAAATCTCAACTCAGACACTTGACACTCACTAACTGTGTGACCTTGGGCAAGTCACTTAACCCCAATTGCCTCATCCTGGCTCATCTCCACTCATCCTGATGCATATCTGGTCACTGGATTCAGATGGCTCTGGAGGAGAAGTGAGACTGGTGACTAGTACAGCCCTTCTTCACTCAAAACAAAGTCAAGTGCAAGTCATGTCATTATTTCTCAATGGCATGGTCTTCTTTGGCAAAGAAGGACAAATACATCTGTTCTATCCTCCAGTAAAATGTAAACTTTTTGGGAACAAGAGCTGGTTTTAATTTTTGTCCCTGTTATCCCCAGAGCTTAGCATCATATGCTGACCATAACAGGTACTTAGTAAATTCTTATTGAATGGAATTTTTATCCCAAAGAAAACTGAATCTGATATTCAAGTACTCCTGAGTCTGTCTTTTTTGTGGTCTTGCACAAGCTATTTTCCCTCTCAGAGCCTCAGTTTCCTTATTTGTAAAAAGAAGAGGGCAGACTAGATCATTTCCAACATCCCTTCCAAGGTTCCAAGAATTTTCTGGTTTTATGAACTTAGTAACATTGCCCTTTGGGGTCAGAGTTGCTAGCATTCCCCAAGGAAGCAATCAAAACCAAAATGGGGAAATTTTCCAATTCCTTTAATATTGAAAATGTAATAAACATTTCCCCCTGAAGCTTTTGCATTTTAAGGTTTTTTTCATGGAAACATATTTTAGTCTAAAGTTAAATGAGGTTCTTGGCCAATTGCACTAATTCTGTACCCTTAGAGCCTCGAGAACAAGAAAACAGACAGTCCAGCACTAGTTTCTCATGATCCATTTGGGCTGTTTCACCATCAGAGTAGCTATAGCAAACTTTCTGAGAGCTGAGACTGGGTTTGATAGCTCCTGAAATCCCCTGCACCCAAAACAGAGCCCAGTACCTTCTCTGTCATAGTTTTGATGGCGCTTATAATTTTTCAAAGCTTTTGGTGTAAATAGAAATGTGGGAGAGTGGGGTACAAGCAGTAATACACCAAGAAATGTTTAACAACCAGCCTTCCCCCAAAAAGCTGTGCACCAGACATACTTTTAAGTTTAATATATGTAAACATTTTTCTACCACTTTCTTGTCTACACAATAAAACAAAAAAATCAAGCCTTGCTTTTGTAGCATCTGCCTGTTTCCAAGGTGTAAGTGCTCACCTTGGAAATTTAACAGAAAATTTAGCAACAAAAGGAACAGAACTGAGTTAAATGAGGCTTCCACTGAATGAGAATTCAGTTAATTGGAGTTTCACCTTTAGAGTGTGTGTGTATGTAGATAGATAGATAGATAGATAGATAGATAGATAGATAGATAGATAGATAGATAGATAGATAGATAGATAGATAGGTAGATAGGTAGGTAGGTAGGTAGGTAGAGAGAGAGAGAGAGAGAAAGAGAGAGAGAGAGATAATTGCACCTATAGTGTCTGTGTATGTTTCTGTGTCTGAGTATATGTGTGTGTGTGTGTGTGTGTGTGTGTGTAGTTATATATGTAGCCAAATGGGGAAATGGGACTAGATGAGCCATAAGGGCCCTCATACCTTTAACTTCTGGATCTTGGAAGCCTGGAGGAAGTTTATCTGGGGCCAGAGAGAGAAGTATTTGGAGTCAGAGCATCAGGGTTTTCCTCTGGCTCTCTTAGTTACTACCAATGTGATCTCAGGAAAGTTATTTAACTTCTCTGGTCCTCAGTTTCCTCCTTTGGAAAATCAAGGGGTTGGATAATCTCCATGGCTCCTAGAAGAGGTTAATTACACTAACGAGAATAATTTCTAGGTTCTTTTGTTAGCACTGTAAAACTGACTAAAGTACCATCCTCACAACAGTATCCTTAGATACTTTTTTACTTAGATGCTAAATATCCTTAGATACTTTTATTTCCATATTCCAGAGTATGAAACTGAGGCTCTAGAAGAGGTCAGAGATCCTTTTGAGATCATGTGAATGAGTTTGAAACCAAGAAAGGCATCATCAGCCCACTGGACTTTCTGTTATTTCCCAAGTCCATCCATCATGCTGTGAATCCCAAGTTCCAAGTTCATCATTTCTGTCATCATTTCCACCTACTGGAAATCTCAGTCCAATGTCCTCTGTTCTTCCCTCCCTGATGCCCACCAGAGGGCCACAGATGGGAGTACAGAAACAGACTCAGATGGAGCATTTTCTAGAATTTCTGGGCCCAACTTAGTTCTAGGTTTGGGAGCTTCTGGGGTTTAAAATAACATCAGACTCCTTGATGCTTGGGAGATATTTTACTTATTTAACCTTGGACAACTTACTTGATTTAATCAGGCCTCAGTTGTTTCATCTGTAGTCTGAGGAGATTAGACTGGCTGGCCTGGTGGTGGGGGGAGGCTGAGGGCAGGGTCATGGCCTGCCATCTTTCAGTTTGTATTTCTTTGCTTTTTATTATTTATTATTGATCACATGCTAAGAGCAAACCCTCTATCAAGAAAAAAGGGGAAAGAGAAGTGAGGCAATGACTTGTTTAGGCTTGTCCAGCCAGAATTCCAACTCTGTTAGTTCTTTGTGCTAACAACCAAATGTGTTACCTCCTCCAGAGAAATTTACATTTTAGGAAGGTCTAATGCTTCTCCCACAGGAATGAAGCAGTAATGGTGGAATTTCAGGCAACATGGTATGTGAATAAGGCTATTATTTTTGAGTAGTGGCCGCCCTTCCCAGCATTTCAGCCATCACTCCAGGTACACAGTCACCATTTAATAAGGTGACTCCTGCACTTAGGTAGATACAGCCTCAAGTTTTTCCTCTGAATTCAGTAGAAAACCTGTTTCACCAGATTTTCCTCTCCACCTTTAAGTTAGCAGCTCACAGGGTTTTGATGTTTTTTTCCAGCCTGGATGCCCCACCAGCCAGGCTCACATTGTCATTCCATTTGAGGTGTTCACCTCAGCCAAGATCCTCAATTACCACTATTTGAATTTAGGCCTGCTTTCCAATCCCCTGTTGTATTGGATCAGCCTGACTTGGCACCTAATGGTTATAAACTCTGGCTGATATTTTGTATGTTGCAATTGCATAACGGAAAATTAAATAGCATCCAGATTGATGTTGCATGCCTGGAAACTCTAAAGAAATTGTGTCTTAAGGATGCTGGAGTATTGCTAGGTCCTGAAATGTAACACAACACAGGGTTGCTATCCAAGGAGTTTTAATTACCAGAGCTACCAGTAGGCTTATGCTGCCACATGGCTTCCTCAATAGCATGGATTCTTGGCTCAAGACACAGCAGCATTCTAGATCTTTACACTCACCCAGCTAATTGCAGTATTATAGCAAAAAAAAAAAAAATGAACTCCATTTTTCTTTACTTTCTGTGTTTCCTATCCCTTTAGCCCCATGAGCCATTAAATAGCTCATGTTTCTATAGTACTTTCCATACTGTAAAAGCATTTTCTTTGAAGCAATCCTGTAAGGGAAGAAGCTTAAGTATTATTGTCTCCATTTCATGGGTGAGGAAACTGAGGCTCTGTGAGGGGAAGTGATTTTCTCAGGGCCACCTAGCCAATAAAAGTCAGTGTTGAATTAGGTCTACTTCATCCTAAACCAGAGTATTTTCTACACTACAAGCCTGTTGGCTTGAAAAAACACAACAACCAAAAACCAAGCCTCTTATATCTCAGCAAATGCTCCCAAGTCTGATGCCCTGTTCTATCTCTCATGTGCTTTCAGTCATGGCCTTATCAAGAAGTTAGCATTTCACCTGGGTTATTTGTTTTGTCGTATTATACAGTTGTAGAGTCATAGGCTCTCAGAGCTGGGAGGAAACCACAAAGATTATCTTGGCCATTTCCCTCATTTTATAATAGAGGAAACTGAGGCCCACAGATGAGAAGCAACATAACCAAGTTCACACAGCTGGTTAAAGGACGGGCTTGGAACAGGTGCCATGTTGTGACTTCCAGGTCAATGCACTCTAAATTATTAAACTGAAAATTGGATTTGATCTAGGTTGATTACAGAAAAGAAGATGAAAATAATATAAATACAGTTCACTTCATAAATCCAGACTGGTCTAGAAAAAGTGTTCTGGGTAATAGAAAGTGGCTATATATGTAAAGATTCCCAGTTTTCAGTACTAAAATATTACTAAGTATAATTGAATCTCTATTTGATGGTTCGAGTATCTTGAGTATCTGAAGATATTTCGTTATCTTGAGGAGTCATTCTGAATATTCATATATTCAACAAATATTTATTGAATAACCATTGTACTGGGCACTATAAGTGAAATATAATACCCAGTCTTTATCTCCAGGAGGGGAAAGGAGACATACATCTAGTTCCCAAATTCTGTTGATTCCACCTCTGACATCTAACCCATTCCCTAATGTAAGCAAGACCAAGTAGTAGATGGTGGATATGAGTATGGTATGGTCCTACAAAAATAATGTAAGCTGTGTTAAATCTCAGGACAAGATAGCAGTATTTAGTATTTTGTATCTCTGGTGAGGGGAGCTAAAGACAACAGAAAGGGCTTTTTTAAAACTACATTGGGAGAAAAAGGAGGTTCAAAGGGATAGGAACTATGCTTGGAGTGGAAGAGACAAGAGTTAACTGATGAAAGAGAAGGCAGAACTACTTAACTCTTATTTTGCTTCTTTTTTCTCTGCTAATTCCTTTGCACTGGAAATGACAAAACAAAAATGGACACCTGGGAGTTGATACTAAATAAAGAGATAGTAAGAGAGCATCTAGTTCTTTCTGATAAACTCAAAAACCATTGCTCCGATGAGTCACAACCTTGGGTACGAAAAGAATTGTACATGTGATTGTTGAGCTATTGTCAGGGATATTTCAAAACTGTTATTATTTTAAATATAATATTTATTTTTGTTATTGTAAATGTAAATAGTAGCAAATGTGAACATTTCCAAATTATAAAAAAGAATAGAAAGAAAGGATCATATGTTGAAATAGGAACTGTGTTACATAAAGTTTTTTTAGGTATATAATAAAATTCAGTACATTAGTTTTAAAGCTGTCCTGCTTGTCTGTCTCCCTCTGAACTTCCATCAGTGATATTTAAAAAAGCATAAAATGAGTGGAGAAAGGCAAATGTCCCAATTTTCAAAAGAGGGAAGGGGACAGAGATTGCAAACTACAGACCAGTAAGCTTGACTTTGATTTCTGAGAAAATATCAGAATGGAATTGTTAAAGAGATGTTTATCAGATATCTAGAAAGGAAAGCAGTGACTGTGAAGAACCAGAGTGACTTCACCAAGAACAGGTCATATCAGACTATCCTCATTTCCTTTTATGACAGAGATTCCCAACTAATATATGAAAAGAATGCTATGGAAAGAGTTTACCCAGATTTTGAAATGTTTTTGATAAAGCATCTTGTGTTTTTCTTGTAAAAAGGTGGAGAGATGTAGATGTAGATACAAGTTGGTGGATTCAAAACTCTTTGGATGGCCAGACTGAAAGAACAGTTACTAGTATTTCCGTATGACAATGGCAAGAAGTCTTCAGTAGGGTAATTGCATTAGGAGGAGGCAGAACCTCAGGAATAGAGAGGTCAACATCCCCCTTCCCCTAGCCTGGCCAGACTTCACTGTGAATACTGTGTTCAGGTTTGGAACACAGTTTAAGAAGGATGTCAGTAGGCTGGAGAGTCCAGAGGAGGCTGTGTAGGTTGAGGATCAGTTGAAGAAACTGGGCATGTTTAGCCTAAAGAAGAGAAGATTCAGGGAGGCCATGAGAACTGTCTTCAAGTATCTGAAGGGCTGTCTCTGGAAGGAGGGATTGGGCAGAATCAGGAACACTGGATGGGAGGTGCAGAGGCAAATGGAGGCTGGATATCACTTCCTAATAATTGAAGTCATCCAGAAGGGGTGAGAAGCTCCCCTCTCCTTAAGAAGAGGCTTAAAAACACAACCATTTGTGTGTTCTTTTGCATATGGATTGGATTAGAAGGCTACTGAATTGTTTTCCAATTCTCAGATTCTGTGATCATGGGAGCTGGTACATCTGACACTTTCCCAACACACAGACTGCTTCCACCCTAGTTTGTTCCATTGGCACATCTTGCCTAGATTATTGTAATAGCACTTTACCTGGTCACCCTGTCTGTAGCCTCAGCCCTCTCCAGCCCACCCTTTACATCGCTACCCAAGTAGTCATCCTAACACAGCTCTGATCGCCCTATTCTTCCTTACTTAGAAGCTTCTATTGGTTCCCCATTGCTTTCTGACTAAAGTCTAAACTGTCTACTCTGGTACTGAAGGAGCCTCTACATTCTGGTTCCAGCCTTCCTTTCTAGCCTACATTCATACTACCCAACCTTGACGCTCAATTTAAGACAAACAGTACTGTTCTTCATTCCTGTGCTGTCTTGCTCTCTCCTTTCTATGTGTCTTTGCTCATTCTTATTTGTAATGAAATCTCCTACCACCTCCATCTCTGGATATTCCTTCTGTGATAACAGCTCACCCTTTTATAGAGCTTTATAGATAGTATCAGGAGGAGCCAAGATGGCAGAGCAGAAAGATTCACATATGCTAGCTCCGAATCCACATAAAATACCTGTAAAGAAGAACTCCTAACAAATTCTGGAGCATTGGAAGTCACACAACAATGGAGTGGAGGAGATTTCTGTTCCATAGAGCCCTGAAAAACCAACACCAAAGGTCCATCGTGCACCGGACCCGGAGCAGAGCCCAGCCCTGCCTTGGCCACACAGCAGTGAGAGGAGCAGAACTGAGGCAGGTTTCAGGGACAGAATCTCCAGCAGCCAAGCAGGTCCCTCCACCCACAGATGCCAAAGGTCAGTGAGAGAGCCTGTTTGGCTGGTTGAGAGGGGAGCGGGGTGTCTCCATAACTCAGGCCCCCTCGGGAAGCAGAAGCAGAGGCAGCAGCAGACAGGGGCTCCCAAAGCAGAAAGGAGCTCGGATCCATTGTGGAAGATATCCAAGTAAACCCCCTGAGGGAACTGAGCCCTGTGAGGTGGCCCTGCCCCCACCCAAGCAGCTAAACTTAATCTTACACTGAATAGCAGCCCTGTCTCCCAACCCGAGCACCTGAATTTAATCTCACACTGAATAACAGCCCTGACTCTGCCAAAAGTCCTGAGACTGGGAAGCAGCATTTGAATCTCAGACCCCCAAGCACTAGTTGGGCAGATCTGGAGGCAAGGCGGGGGTAGAATGGAATCTCGTAAGTCAAGTAACTGGCTGGGAAAATGCCCAGAAAAGGGAAAAAAAATAAGACCATAGAAGGTTACTTTCTTGCTGAACAGTTATCTCCTCCTATCCTTTTGGATCTGGAAGAGCAACACTTACCATCAGGGAAAGACATACAAATCAAGGCTTCTGTATTCCAAACATCAAAAATAAATATTCAATGGGCTCAGGCCATGGAAGAGCTCAAAAAGGATTTTGAAAATCAAGTGAGAGAAGTGGAGGAAAAAATGGGAAGAAAAATGAGAGAGATGCAAGAAAAGCATGAAAAACAGGTCAACACCTTGCTAAAGGAGACCCCAAAAAATGCTGAAGAAAATAACACCTCGAAAAATAGGCTCACTCAATTGGCAAAAGAGGTTCAAAAAGCCAATGAGGAGAAGAATGCTTTCAAAAGCAGAATTAGCCAAATGGAAAAGGAGGTTCAAAAGCTCACTGAAGAAAATAGTTCTTTCAAAATTAGAATGGAACAGATGGAGGCTAATGACTTGATGAGAAACCAAGAAATCACAAAATGGAAGATAATGTGAAATATCTCATTGGAAAAACAAATGACCTAGAAAATAGATCCGGGAGAGACAACTTAAAAATTATAGGACTACCTGAAAGCTATGATCAAAAAAAGAGCCTAGACATCATCATTCATGAAATTATCAAGGAAAATTGTCCTGATATTCTAGAACCAGAGGGCAAAATAATTATTCAAGGAATCCACTGATCACCGCCTGAAAGAGATCCAAAAAGAGAAACTCCTAGGAACATTGTGGCCAAATTCCAGAGTTCCCAGGTCAAGGATAAAATATTGCAAGAAGCTAGAAAGAAAAAGTTCAAGTATTGTGGAAATACATTCAGGATAACACAAGATGTAGAAGCTTCTACATTAAGGTATTGAAGGGCTTAAAATATGATATTCCAGAAGTCAAAGGAACTAGGACTAAAACCAAGAATCACCTATCCAGAAAAACTGAGTATAATACTTCAGGGGGAAAAATGGTCTTTCAATGAAATAGAGGACTTTCAAGCATTCTTGATGCAAAGACCAGAGCTGAAAAGAAAATTTGACTTTCAAACACAAGAATGAAAAGAAGCATGAAAAGGTAAACAGTAAAGAGAAGGCATAAGGGACTTACTAAAGGTGAACTGTTTACATTCCTACATGGAAAGACAATATTTGTAACTCTTAAAACTTTTCAGAATCTGAGTAGTGGTGGGATTACACACACACACGCACACACACACACATGCACGCACGCACAGAGACAGAGAACACAGAGTGAATTGAATAGGATGGGATCATATCTTTAAAAAATGAAGTTAAGTGGTGAAAGAGAAATGTATTGGGAGGAGAGAGGGAGAAATGGAATGGGGCAAATTATCTCTCATAGAAGAGGCAGGCAGGAGACTTTTTAGTGGAGGGAAAAGGACGGGAGCTGAGAGAAAATCATGAAGTTTACTCTCATCACATTCAACTAAAGGAAGGAATAAAATGCACACTCATTTTGATATGAAAATCTATCTTACAATACAGGAAAGTGGGGGAGAAGGGGATAAACAGGGTAGGAGCAATGATGGAAGGGAGGTCAATGGGAGGAGGGAGCAAATTGAAATTAACACTCTTGGGGAGTGTGTACAAAAGGGCATATAGAAGCAACGGGGGGCAGGATAGGATGGAAAGAAATATAGCTAGTCTTGCACAACATGACTATTATGGAAGTCACTTGCAAAACTACAGAGATCTGGCCTATGTTGAATTGCCTGCCTTCCCAAAGGGAATGGGTGGGGAGGGAGGGATAAAGAGAAGTTGGAAGTCAAAGCTTTAGGAACAACTGTTGAGTATTGTTCTTGCTACTAGGAATAAGAAATACAAGTAATGGGGAATAGAAAGTTATCTGACCCTACAGGACAAAAGAGAAGATGGAGACAAGGGAAAGGAAGGATGATAGAAGAGAAGGCAGATTGGTGATAGGGGCAATTAGAATGCTTGGTGTATTGGGGTGGGGGGAGGAGACAAATGAGGAGAAAATTTGGAACCCAAAATTTTGTGAAAATGAATGTAAAAAGTTAAATAAATAAATTTAGCTAAATAAAAAAAAATTTTAAAGACATAGATAGTATCCCATTCAATCCTTACAACAATTTAGTGAGCGAGGTGCTATTGCTATTCCCCTTTCATAGATAAGGCAGGAAACTGAACCTCAGAGATGTTCAGTAAATCGTCTAGGGTAGCACAGCTAGCAAATGTCTGAAGGGGTATTCAAATACAAGTTTTCCTATCTCCAGGTCCTGTATGCTCTCCACTCAGCAACACTACCTCTCCAATTCAAGGTACAACTCAGGTGTTATCTCTCATGCTGATATTGCCAGTGCAAAGTGATATCTCACTTCTTATACCAGAGCTATCCAAAGGGAATTGGCTGCCTCAGGAAAAAAATCCAGTGGCTCCCTGTTACCTCTAGTATCAACAGGATTAAGCAGAAAGTCTTTTAATTGGCATTTAAAGCCCTTCAAAACCTTTTCAGTCTTCTTATGCTTCACTCCCACATTTTTCCATCCAGTCACAATGGCCTCCTTACAGTTCCTCATACACAACACTCCCATCTCTCTTCTCCATGCCTTTAGGATGCCCCATGCCTGGAATGCTCTCCCTCTGCACCTCCACCTCCTAGCTTCCCAGTCCTCCTTTCCTCACTCCCCTCTCCCCATTCACTTCTCTCTGACACTCCATTCTATTCACACTCTATTGATTTTGGATGTACATAGTTATTTGTCTAAATCTTCTCCATTCAAATACAAGCCCCTTGAGGTCAGGAAATGTCTCTTTGCTGGCACATGGTAAGCATTTAATAAAAGCTTGTTGACTGATGGGGCTGGATGGCCATTTTTTTAGGTGTTTTAGAGGAGATTCTTTCTGAGGTGTAAGTTGGAGCCTCTGGGGTCTCTTCTAACTCTGACATTGTGTGATTCTGTGATGGCTTCCCCAAATTCTGGTCACAGTTACTGTCAATATACCATTCCCTCCTCTGGCATTTAGCACACAACATAGTCCTGTGTTGAACTGTCATTGAATTTCACATTTATTTCACATTTCCCGAGTATTTGCATTCCGTCTCCCCAACTGGAATGGGAAGTTCCATGAGGGTAGAGACGTTGCCCCCTGGTCCTGGGATGGGCACAGAGTAAGTGTTCCAGCAGACACTTCAAATATCAATAGGGAGGCTAGCAAAGAAACGCCATGTGCTGTATGTCTTTAACGCCTGAACCAAGCAATGTAGTCACTTGGCACCCTCTGCCAACAGGAAACAAGGATTCGTTTGTAGCCTCTGTGTACCAGTGTGACTTTCAGATTTTAACTTGCTGTGAGACTGAAAGGGAGTAGACTTTGGGAGCCTCACACCATTACCAATCTTTTGGACAGCCTCCTGTGTGCTTTCTGGCATCTGTCTATCCTGGCCTTCATCTGGTACAGTGATTCTGCTCAGGCCGTCCAAATAAGCATCATTAATTCATTCAACGCCTCTGGTTCTTCTCCACTGAGGGCTAATTCATTTTCGAGCTGAGCAACTTGCTTGTGAGTCATTTTTCCAGTTTAGTTAGGAAGAGTTTCCAGTCCTTCCGGAGCAGATGGAGTGCCCAGTGCCATCACACCAGAAGCCAAGGGGGGGCGGGGGTTGCACTTGGAAAAATCACCTCAGTTGTACAAACACCTACTTTGTGTCTTTTTCTCTGCATTGGTATAGCTAAAATGCAACTAAATGAACTCCCAAGGCTCTGGATGAGAGGGAGGAAAGGGCGAGGGTGCGGGGGGAGTGGAGACGAGGGAGACATGCTAGGATGGAACCAAAGATTAGGGCAGAATTCAAGCAGGGAAATGTTGCAGAAGGGGAAAAGGGAAACTTTGCCCCTTTTAGGGAAATAACTCTTTTCTTTTCTGCCTCGGAGTATTTCCAAGTCCTGGCAGCACAATCCACGCCCCTAGTGTGCCCCTTGTTATCATAAGAGAAACTTTATCTCCTCCCCTACCCCCAAGGAGCAGGTGTTTCCCAACAAAGCTTTTTCGGGTGCAGGTGGAGCCTCTGGCCTTCAAAGAGGATTTGCTGGATTCTTTATTGCAGAATAGAGGAGAGGAAGAAAAGGATAGAAGAGGGCACTTTTTCCCTAGTAGACCATTGTGTGCCAGAACAATGCAGACCCCCAAGGCCGAGTGGAAACCAAGAACTTAGGGTTTCTGAAGGAACTTGATCTTGGGGTCTCTTCCATTGTAAAGTAGGTCGATGACACCTAGCAGCCAGACCAAATGTTCCAGGGAATCGTAGAACCAATGACAAGGTAAACTGATCTCTGCCCTATTTGGGGGCATAATTACAAGGAGAGAAAAAGGGGTTGGGATCGTCACAGAAAAGCTTATATTGTGAAACACTCATCAGATTTAGAGCTAAAATGCAGTTTAAAGATCATCTGTTCCAACACTCTCTTTCTACAGAGAAGGAAACTGAGGCACAGAGAGAAGTAATTTGCACAAGGTCACACAGGTAGTAATCATCAGAGGTAGAAGTGAGAAACTGAACCAGGGTTTGGACCCAGGTCTTTTGACTCCAGATCTAATGCTCTTTCCATTATACCATGATGCCATCAGCTCCCTGAGTTCCAGACCCAGGACCTATATAGACCTAAATTTCAAGACTGCATAAAGATTTTGTGCTTTAGAATACAATTTGGAGAATGAAGAAACAGCATCCATGATAGACAGATATGGATTTATGTAAGTACTCCATGTAGTCCCTTTTCTCTAAAGCATGATATCACTCTAGTCAGATAATGACCAGAGAGGAAGCAATCTGGTAGGAGGCAGTAGAGGAACTAGGAGTCAGGAAGTCCAGGTTCTAGTCCCTATTCTGCCACTACCTCTTGGAGTCCCTTTGAAATGGACCTTTGGTTCTTGTATAATGGAATACTACTTTAGTATGAGATTCTTCAAAATGTCACTATATAAATATGTAGTAAATGATTGTCAATGCTTGCCTGCCACTGACTCTGAATCAGGAATTGGAGAAGGGAGCATGGCAGCAACTTACCCCATGAGCTAACCTGTAGCAGTGCTTGGAGGAGCATCCAGGACATCCTCTCCAAGGAGCATGCCTGTTGTGGGCACCGCACTAGCCAGACCTGTGAATCTCCACACGCATTTACAGGTAAACCTTTCCACCTAACCTCGTTCACTATGTATATTCCCCTCTTTGTTCCTGTTGTTCCCCTAGCATACAGTGCCTTTAACCCTTCCTTTATATGTGGTAAAACTCTTCCCATCCTCTAGGGTTCAGCTAAGACTTTACCCTACCATGAAGCTTTCTGCTGATGGTTCTAACCTACACTGCTTTTTGCACTTTGAGCTTCTATGGCACTTACCTGAATGGTAGAGCTGGAAGGGAATTTATGTAAACTACCTAAAATTGTCTGTCTCATAGGATAAATGAGGAAACTGAGGCCCAGAAAGGTTAAGTAATTTGCCTAAGATTTTGCTTAATAACAACAAGTGGTAAGTGGCAGAGCTAAGAGTCACACTCAGATCTCTAAATCAACATGGTGGGTCAGAAAGAACCCAGGTCTTCAATGTCTACCTCCCAAAAGGAATAGGTAAAATATTACCAAATTGAAAAATAAATATTGTTAAAAGGAAAAGAAGAAAAAGGAAGGAGAACAATCAGAGATCCTCAAAAGATAAGAGGACGGGGGTGGAGCCAAGATGGCAGAGGAGAAGGAAGGACTGCTCTAGTTTTCCCCCATTAGCCCATAAAATACTTGTAAAAATGACTCTAAACAAATTCTAGAGCAACAGAAGCCACAAAACAGCAGATTGAAAGATGTTTTCAGCCCAAGACAGGAAACGTCTATTGCACCAGGCTCAGAGTGGAGTGCAGCCCAGCATGTGCCACATGACAAGGACAGGACTGAAGCAGACTTCAGGGCATGGAATCACAGGAAGCAGCTGTGGTTCCCAGATTTCTCAATATGTAAAGGCCAAAGGCAGCTTCAAAGGTCAGTAAGAAAGCTCTTTCACCTGAGTGAGAGGGTTGTACTGACTGGCTCCAGCCCCGACCCCAGGACTGCAGCAGCCATACCAGCAGCAGAGGTCACTTTTGGAGCCCTCAGTCTAAAGACCCTTGGGAAATCAAGCTGCTGCTCTGGGTCTCAGTTCTGAGTGACAGTCCTGGGGTGAGGAGGTGTGTTGGGATGGTGGAGCTGGTGGTGACTGTGGAGAGGGAATCCTACTCTCAGTTCCTGGGCAGAAAAGAGTGCTTCTGGTTACTCACAGACCAGAGAGCAGGCCAGAAGAGGAGTAAACTCCTCTTATTTGATTGTGCCACCTTGGAGGAACTGAGAAATTAAAGGACCCCAGAGTATACCCTCCATTTGACAAAGGACTCAAAAGTCAAGTAACTGACTGGGAAATGACCAAAAATGGGGAAAAAATAACACTATAGAAGGTGACTTTCTTGGTGAAAAGGTATTTTCTTCCATCCTTTTGAATGAGGAAAAACAAAGCATACCATCAGAGGAAGACTTCAAAAATCAAGGCTTCTACATCCAAAACCTCCCAAATAAATATGCAATAGTCTCAGATCATGAAAGAGCTCAAAAAGGATTTTGAAAATCAAGTAAGAGAGGTGGGCAAAAAAATTGGGAAGAGAAATGAGAGCAATGCAAGAAAATCATGAAAAGCAAGTCAACAGCTTACTAAAGACCCCAAAAATGCTGAAGAAAATAACACCTTTAAAAATAGACTAACCCAAATGGCAAAAGAGGTCCAAAAAGCCAATGAGGGGAAGAATGCTTTAAAAAGCAGAATTGGCCAAATGGAAAAGAAGATTCAAAGGCTCATTGAAGAAAATAATTCTTTAAATATTAGAATGGAGCAGATGAAAGCTAATGACTTTATGAGAAGCCAAGAAATTATAAAAACAAAGCTAAAAGAATTAAAAAATAGAAGACAATGTGAAATATTTCATTGGAAAACCAAAAGACCTGGAAAATAGATCCAGAAGAGATCATTTAAAAATTATTAGTCTACCTGAAAGCCATGATCAAAAAAAAAATCCTAGACATTATCTTCCAAGAAATTATCAAGGAAACCTGCCCTGATACTCTAGACTCAGAGGGTAAAATAGAAATAGAAAGAATTCACCAATCACCTCCTGAAGGAGATCCCAAAAAGAAAACTTCTAGGAATATTGTAGCCAAATTCCAGAGTTCCCAGGTCAAGGAGAAAATATTACAAGCAGCCAGAAAGAAACAATTCAAGTATTGTGGAAATAAAATCAGGATAACACAGGATTTAGCAGCAGGGAACTAAAGGACTTGGAATATGATATTCCAAAGGTCAAAAGAGATAGGATTAAAACCAAGAATCACCTGCCCAGTAAAACTGAGCATAATACTTCAGGTGGAAAATGGAATTTCAATGAAATAGAGGACTTCTGAGCATTCTTGTTGAAAAGACCAGAGCTGAATAGAAAATTTTATTTTCTATTTCAAATACAAGAATCAAGAGAAACATGAAAAGGTAAACAGGAAAAAGAAAGAAGCCTTAAGGAAGTCATTAGAGTTGAACTGTTTACATCCCTACATGGAAAGATGTTATTTCTAACTCATGAGACCTTTTTCAGTATTAGAGTAGTTAGAAGGTATATATATGTATGTATGTATGTATATAGGTGTGGTGTATGGGTATGTATATATGTGTATATTGTATATGTGTAGGTATGTATATGTACATATGTGTGTGGATATAGATAGATAGATAAATACATATACATAGGCAGAGGGCACAGGGTGAGTGGAATATGAAGGGAGAATACCTAAAAAATAAAATTTACTGTTGAATGGAATGTGCTAGGAGTAAGAGAAAGGGAAGGTAGAATGCAGAAAATCATCTCACATAAAGAGGGAAGTAAGAGCTTTTACAATGAAGGGGAAGAGGGGGGAGATGAAAGGAAACAATGGAGCCTTACTCTCATGGGATTTGGCTTAAGTAGGGAATAACACACACCCCATTGGATATGGGAATCTATTTTACCCTGCAGGAAGGCAAGGGGGAAGGGGATAGGAGAGAGAAGATAATAGAAAAGACAGCAAATTGAAGAAAGAGCTATTCAGAAGTAAACACTATTGTGGGAGGACAGGTCAAGGGAGAGAATGGAATAAATGGAGGGCAGGATAGGACAGAGGGAAATGTAGTTAGTCTTTTCCAACATAACTATTATGGAAGTGCTTTGCATTGTTACATATGTATGACCTATATTGAATTGTTTGTTTTCTCATTGAGGGAGGGTGGGGAGGGAGAGAGAGAATATGAAACTCAATGCTTTAAGAATGAATGTTAAAAATTGTCTTAGTGTGCAACTAGAAATTAAACTGTGCAGGCAATGGAGTATGAAAATCTATTTTGCCCTACAGGAAAATAGAAGGAAAGGGGAATGGAAGAAGGGTGGGTAATAGAAGGGAGGACGGACTGGAGGAAGGAGTGGATGGGATACATGCTGTCCTGGGGTGGGGGATGCAAAGAGATGGGGAGAAACTTTTGAATTCAAACTCTTGTGGAAGTAAATGTTAAGAATTGAAGAATAAATAAATTATATATTTAAAAAGAAAGATAAGAGGACAAAGAAATGAGCAAACAACAGAAAAAAAAACTCCTGCAACACAATTAATAAGTCCCATGGACTTCAAGATCCTGAAGAGAAGCCAGCAGAAAGAGAAGCTAACAAATTAACTTCACCAACAACCTGAGAAAGGAAGCTCACCTAACACAAGAAACATCACATAGGGTAATAAACACTTTAAAGGAAATGAAGTGTGATCTGGTGTTAGTAAAGAAAGATTTGGTGTCGATAAAGAAAGATCTGGCATGTCTAACAAGAAATACATAATCGGTAAAACCAGAAGGAGATACATTCATGATAAAAGTCACCAACTTGGAGAAAGCAGTGGAAAATTTGAATAAAAGAATGGAATCTAATAAAATTCTCATGCTGGAAAGCCAATCAGCAGAAGCAGCTGAAACGCACCAAAGCAAGATCAAAGGATGGCTTAACTGAAAAAAGAAATCTTCAAAAATTTTCAAGCAAAAGATGGAACTGTAAGACAAAGCTCAGAGAGATAATCTAAGAATCTAAGATTACCTGAAAAAGACAAGAGTCTCTTTTTAGGAAATCACTCAAGAATATTTCCTAGAATTAATAATATCACAGATCAGACTGAAAAATGAAATGACTTAAAAATTGGAAAAATTAGATTTTACTCATCCAGACACATTGCTATCAGATTTCATAGCTTTGTTGATAAAAGGAAGACCCAATAATTGGATAAAAAGAAATAATAGCTACCCACCAGTGGACCCCAATTAGACTCTCACAGGATTAGTCACCCTTCAAGGAAAACAGAGGAAAAAAATAGAATGTGATTTATACACACAGTTATGGGAAATCAAACCATTTCAGAATCTTCTACCCAGTTAACTAGGAATACTATATGAAAATTATATATATATATATATATATATATATATATATATATATATATATATATATGTATGTATGTATGTATGTATGTATTTGATTCCCGAAAACATTTGTGCATGAAAGAGGAAGCCTAGATGGAACCTTTGATAGGCAAATTAGCCTAGAGGTAAACCCCATAGGATCTATATGTCTAGAGTTGGAAGGAACCTCAGAAGCCATCTAACCCAACTCCAGCGCCAACCAGATTAAACAATTTGACTAAAACCATTAGGTGGTAAGTGTCAGAGGTGAAATTTGAACACAGGTTCTCAGACACAACTGAACAACAATCAGAACAGTAACTTCTGACATTAGAGTCAATAAACTTACCATTCTGCCTCCCAATAAGTCCTGAAGAAGACAAGGATATTGGGAATATTTCACAAGCATATGAACAGTGAGTAGGAAGGGAAACTGATTAAATAAATTACTAAGAAGAGAGTTCATGCAAATATTGCAGAGAGTTAGAAAGACAAGGAAAGTTATATTACTCAGGGGTTGGGGGAAGAATTGGGTGGAGCATTTACAATGAATTTATCTCAGAGCCAGCAAAATCTGGGAGGAGTTTTGATCTATGAAGATTTCAACCTTTAGGGTGACAGACTAGGAAAGGGGAGCCCATGTAAAAATTGCATACTGCTAAAATAAACAGCATGAGACTAGAGAGACCCACAGCCATCTTCAAGGAGTCCAGGGTCAGACTCAAGAAAGGACATCTGAAAGAGGAGTTGTCAGGGTGGCCCCCTAGACCCATCCTAGAAGACTGTCAAGGTAGCAAAGACTGACTCACTTAACACATGCCCAGCACCAGGAAGGTCATTTTGCCTGAAAACTAGAGGTCACAAATGGACTTGTGGAAAATGATTGGAAAGGGATCAAGAAATTAGTGAGCACAGAATATTCATAGATCTAATAATACAAAATATGATCAAGAAGAAGGTGGACCTCAAAAATACTGAACATGTGGGGTACTGGAGAGTGATCTTAAGAAGGACGCTACTGCCTAAGATAATAGAGTCAAAACTGGACTGGGAGCCAGGAGACCCAGACAGGTTAGGTGATGAAACTTAGAGATCATCTAGCTGAACCTTCTCACTTAACAGAAGAGGAAAATGAGGCATAGGGAGGGAAAAGGACTTGCCTAAGGTCATTACACTGGTTGGTTAATAGGTTGCTTGGTTGATTGGTCAGTTGGTCGGTTTGTTGGTTGTTGCTCTTTGCTCTTGAAGAGGACCAAAATGACATGACTATGATAAAGTGAAGTTTCAGTGTGTACACCTGGGACTGATCAGACCAACACAAGCTCGAAATGCTCTACACAAACTGGGCATGGAAAGTCCATGTGAACATTTGGGGTGGTTACTCAAAATTTGTGCATCCTATGTTTCCTTTGTGATGTTTCAATTCTGCTGTGCTCTATGAGCACCTTCTCTGATGTGGGCATGCCATGCTGAGTGGTCCTGTGCCAGTGTCTCCCATGTTGCATAATCAAATCCATAGTTCTTTAGGGAGACCTTGAGAGTGTCCTTGTATCTCTACTTCTGACCACCATGTGATCACCTGCCCTATATGAGTTCTCCATAAAATAGTCTTTTTGGCAAGCGTACATTTTACATTCAAACAATGTGGCCAGCCCATCAGAGTTGCGCTCTCTGAAGCATAGTATGAATGCTTGGCTGTACCTTATCCTTCCAGGTGACCTTCAGAATCTTCATGAGACAGTTCAAATGGAAGCGATTCAGTTTCCTGGCATGGCGCTGGTAGACTGTCCATGTTTCACAGGCATACAACAATGAGGTCAGCACGATGGTTCTGTAGACCTTCAGTCTGGTAGTCAGTTTAATTCCTTCTCTCCCAAACTTTTCTTTGGAGCCTCCCAAACACTGAGCTAGCTCTGGCAATGCATGCGTCAACCTCATTGTCAATGTGTACATCCCTGGAAAGTACACTACCAAGGTAAATGAACTTATCCACAGCTTTCAAAACTTCTCCATTTGTTGTAACTAATGGCTCCACATATGGATGGTGTGGTGGTGGCTGATGGAGCACCTGGGTTTTCTCGGTGTTAAATCTTAGGCCAAAACTAGCACAGGCAGCAGAGAATTGATCCATACTTTGTTGCATCTCAGCTTCAGAGACTACATTGAGTGCACCATCACCTGCAAACAGAAGATCATGCACCAACACTGCCTCCACTTTGGTCACTGCACTATGACAGAGTTGGGAGAGGTGGAGAAGAAGGGAAGTTAAAAGCTTTAATATGTAGGGAAAGCTGTAAAGTCAATTGAATCAGTGTAGAAACTGGGAGGGGAGGTTGTTAACTGTGCATGGGTGTTGAAATGGCTCTATAAGGAAAGGACTAGGGAGGGGAAGGTATAAACATTTTTTAAAAGCTGCAGGGTTGACTGAACTAATCTAGAAGCTAATGTTAGTACAGTGGTTGTATCTATAAAGACCTGCATTGAATTGGATCTAGGACAGTTGGAGTGCCAGAATCAGTGTCAGTATGTAATCAATTCTAGAATTAGAGTAACTAAAGGGAAGCAAACAGTCCCATAACTAGTTGAGTCAGGGGAAGGGCAGAAATGCCTATAAGTCTATCTACAGGTGTAGTTATGCCAGGCAAGGAGGCAGTCCATCCCCCAGAGTCCAACCATCAATTTCAAAGGGAGTAATGGGTGGGAGGAAGATAGGCCTTGAGAGAAGGGAACCATGATACTTGTTCTCTGGGGGTGGTGGCTTGGGAATGGTTGTGAGGCATAGGACAGCTATAGTTTGGGAAAGGAAAAATGTCCCCCAGATGGTTATCTCTTTCTCATTATAGCCTAGGAGGTAAAGTAGGTCTTGTATTTTACTGGTAAGACAAGAGTTATATCCCTCACAGTGCCTGGAACTCAAGTAGATAGCTAAGAGGAGACCAAGATACAGCGGGTGTCAGGCTTTATTTAACATGATAGCATGCTACTTCAGGTATAACATGATGGCCTAGGTCAGAGATTTAAAATTTTCATATGTGTCATGAATCTATTCTCAGAATAACATTTTTAAATGGTTAAAAGAAAATATTTAGGATTACTAAGGAAATAATTTTTTTAGTAGTTCAGATGTTTATTATATATACACTGACAGGCACATTTTTATATATGCATACCTAAAGATACATAAGTACTTATAGCTACTTTAGGTTTTTTCCCATATATATTTATTTTCAGTTTTCAATATTCACTTACACAAAATTTTGAATTTCAAATTTTCTCTCCATGTCCCTCCAACTCCCACCCCAAGAGAGCATGTATTCTGATTGCCCTTTCCTCCAATCTGCCCTCCCTTCTATTAGCTCCCTCTTATCCCCATTCCTTCTATTGTCCTGTAGGGTAAGATAGATTTCTGTACCCCATTGCCTATATATCGTATTTCCTAGTTGCATGTTAAACAACCTCTAACATTCATTTTTAAAGGTTTAAGTTCCACATTCTCTTCCTTCATCCTCCCTACCCACCCTCATTGTGAAGGCAAGCAATTCGATAAAGGTTATATGTGTGTGGTCATGCAAAACACCTCCATAACAGTGATGTTGTGAAAGATTAACTATGTTTCCCTCTATCCTGTCCTGCCCTCCATTTATTCAATTTTCTCTTTTGACCTGTCCCTCCACAAAAGTGTTTGCTTCCAATTGTCCTTTCCCCCAATTTGCTTCCCCCAATTCCCCCAATTGTACCTCCTCTCTTATCCCCTTCCCCTCTGCTTTCCTGTAGGGTAAGATAAACTTCCATACCCAATTGAGTGCATATGTTATTCTCTCCTGAAGTCAAAGTTGATGAAAGGAAGGTTCACTTATTCCCTCTCACCTTCCTTCCCCTCCATTTCGAAAGTTTTTTCTTGCCTCTTTTATGTGAAATGATTTACTACATTCCCCCTCTCCCTTTCTTTTTCTTCTAGTACTTTCCTCTAAACTCTTAATTTTCTTTTTTGATATCATCCCTTCATATTCAACTCAACTTACTCTTTGCTCTCTCTCTCTCTCTCCCTCCCTCCCCACCTCCTCACATATACATATACATATGTATTCCTTCCAACTATCCTAATAATGAGAAAGGTCTCATGAGTTACAAACATCATCTTTCCATGTGGGAATGTAAACAGTTCAATTTTAGTAAGTCCCTTAGGGTTTCTCTTTCCTGTTTACCTTTTCATGTTTTTCTTGATTCTTGTATTTGAAAGTCAAATTTTTATTCAGCTCTGGTCTTTTCAATTAGAATGCTTGGAACTCCTCTGTTTCATTGAAGTTCCATTTTTTTCCCCTGAAGCATTATACTCAGTTTTGCTGGGCAGGTGATTTTTGGTTTTAATCCTTTGACCTCTGGAATATCATATTCTAAGCCCTCTGATCCCTTAGTGTAGGAGCTGCTAAATCCTGTGTTATCCTGATGGTATTTCCATAATACTTGAATTGTTTCTTTCTGGTTGCTTGTAATATTTTCTCCTTGACTTGGGAACTCTGGAATTTGACTACAAAATTTCTAGGACTTTTCCTTTTGGGATCTCTTTCAGGATGTGATCAATGGATTCTTTCAATATCTATTTTACCCTCTGGGTAAAACTACCCTCAGGGTAGTTTTCCTTGGGAATTTCTTGGAAGATGATGTCTAGGCTCTTTTTCTGAACATTGCTTTCAGGTAATCCAATAATTCTTAAATTATTTCTCCTGGGTCCATTTTCCAGGTTGGTTGTCTTTCCAGTGAGATGCTTTACATTGTCTTCTATTTTTTCATTCTTTTGGTTTTGTTTTTTTTAATTTCTTGATTTCTCATAAAGTCATTAGCTCCAATTTGCTCCATTCTAATATTTAAAGAAGTATTTTCTTCAGTGGGCTTTTAGACTTCTTTTTCCATTTGGCTCATTCTGCTTTTTTTTTTTCTCATTCTTCTCCTCATTGGCTATTTGGACCTCTTTTAACATTTGGGTTAGTCTAATTTTAAAGGTGCTATTTTCTTCAGTATTTTGGGGGGAGTTTCCTCTAGCAAACTGTTGACTCATTTTTCATGATTTTCTCACATTACTCTCATTTCTCTTCCCAATTTTTCCTCTATTTCTCTTGCTTGATTTTCAAAATCCCTTTTCACCTCTTTCATGGGCAGAAACCACTTCATATTTTTCTTAGAGGCTCTGGAGGCAGGAACTTTGGCTTTGTTGTCTTCTTCTGGCTGTATGTTTTGATCTTCCTTGTCACCAATGACATAAGAAAATACCTCTTCACTGAGAAAGTAAGAATTTATAGTCTGTTTCTTTTTCCCCCATTTGCTCATTTTTCCAACCAATTACTTGACTTTTGAGCTTTGTTAAGTGGAGGGCTCCAGAAGCAGCCTCTGCTTCAGCAGTGGCTACAACCATGATTGGGGCTGGGGCTCGGGTAGTGGCTGGGGCTGGGGTTGGGATTGGACTTAGGTGAGACACTCTTCCCACTGATCTTTGAAACTTTGAGTTTGTGGGTTGAGAAGTCTGTAATCCACAGCAGCTGCCAGTGATTCAATCCCCTAAGGACTGCTTCTACTCAATCCATGCTGGCATGGCCTATGCTGAACTGCACTCTGCTCCCATCCTGGTGTAATAGACCCTTCCCATTGACGTTCCAGATTTTCTTGGGCTGAAAATTTGCTTCAGTCTGTCCTTTTGTGGCTTTTGCTGCTCTAGAATTTGTTTAGAGTCATTTTCACATGTTTTCTTGAGAGGTTTGGGAGGAAAGCTGTAGCAGGTCCCTGCTTCTACTCTCCCATCTTGGCTTCACCTCCCAAGAAATTGATTTATTGAAAAACGATTATCAACATACTTTTTCAAAACCAATTTCATGAACCTCAGGCTAAGAACCCCTGGTCCAGGATCTAGTAACTACAAAAAAACCCACACTCCTGTTCAGGTCTCTAAGCAAGTCTTAATTCCTGCTCCCTATTCTGGGCCTTGAGGGGAGCAGTCAAGGTCTCAGGGAAATCCCTGCAATCTCTAAAATCAGAGAGGTGACTGAAGGCAAAAAGCAGATGCAGCCTGAGTTTCTCTCCTTTTTGTACTATAGGGAAAAGAGAGAATTCAGAACCTACTGGAGCTGTGTCCAGGACAGGAATTTCCTCTGTGAGCCCTGGAAGAGTCAAAGAGAGGAAAATCAGACGTTTTGAGTCTGTTTATGCAAATCATCAAACCTCAATGATCTGTATCCCAAGGGCCTAGAGAATCTTGATTATACTGAGGGACGGTGGGCAAAGAGCTTGAAAAATCTGAGGAATACCAGAGAAGTGAATAAACAAAAGGGAAAAGGAAGCAGCAGCCACATCAAAATAAAGGAAAATGGCTGCTGACAGATACCAGCTGGCAGGTAACATCCTAGGCCCGAGATAAACAAGTCGTCCATCCACAAGGGAAAACTGAACCATCAGTAATAAGGAGCAGAGATTTACAAGGGCCCCAACATGCCTGATCACACAGAGCACTTCATTTGGAACAAATGAAGAAAACTCAAGAGGTTTCACTGAGTATATGTGAAGCACTCAGCAGTGCCTCTGAGATCTCGAAACCCACAATATGTTGACTAAGAAGTATAGAAGAACTTTGGCCATAACAATATCAAAGAAACTATAATGGGGCCTTTCACTATTTGCTTATTTCCATTTGAAGAAGAAACATCATTCCTCTTATGGACTTTTTCTCCTTTGGTTTCCTTAGGTCATGTTCAATGTTGATGTTTATTCAGGGAATGGATCCTCAGACAGGGGATGGAAGAGACCTTAGAGCCAGGATTTTAACCTAAGGTCCACTGGAGTCTATGGATAGATTTCAGGAAGTCTGTGAACTTCAATGGGAAAAAAATTACATTTCTATTTTCACTGACTTCTAACTGAAGTTTAGCATGTCCTTAAATTATTTAAAAAACATGATTCTGAGAAGTATTCTATGGCACAAAATAGATGAAGCCCTCCCTTGAAGTACAGAATGTAAAAAGCATACAATATTAGATCGAGATTATTTAGGCCTCTCTTCCTACAGATGAGGAAACTGAGGCCTGAAGAAGGAACATCTCATGCCCAAAGTTTACACAGTGAGTTAGCAGCAAAACTAGGATTAGAACTCTAACTTCCTACCTCCCAGCCATTGCTCTGGCTGCTAAACTACATTTCTCCTTAATTTCCACAGTCAATTAAGAAGCGAGAGTGGTGGTAAAAAAAAAATTCCCCCATGTATACACTTCTCAGCCTGGCCCAATCTCAGGGAAACTTTACTGTGGTGGATCCCTAAGGCCAAGCAGTTGTCAGTTTCCTGAGCATCCTAGAAATCAGACATAAGGAGAAACTTTTATTACTCAAATGTGTATAACTGTGGGTGCTGCTCAAATTTATAAACTGTTTTTCCAGCAATAGATAAATATTCCCCGTAGTAGAAATTGTTTGTCATTTGTTTGCAAGGAGTACCAACAATATCATGGCATAATGTCTTGATGTGAATTGAATTTCAGTGAGACAGAGCTACACAAAGTCATCAGCCTCACTCTCTATTCCAGTCATCAAAGTTCAGTGGCAGGACAACTGGCAGTGGGCCCAGGATGCGGTGGATCATCTTCGCTTCTTGGATGTCTGACCATAGCACCTGCTTCAGTCTGTGTTTGTAACAAATTGTTCTCATTCCCCCATTCCACC
The DNA here is from genome assembly GCA_023548195.1 of Bettongia penicillata ogilbyi. NCBI lineage: Eukaryota > Metazoa > Chordata > Mammalia > Diprotodontia > Potoroidae > Bettongia > Bettongia penicillata. The sequence goes on from JAJHZJ010000098.1 coordinate 3,934,059, forward strand.
AGGTGGGGGAGGGGGACTTCACATTCTTGGAGTAGACACTTTGCTAACTTATCAGTGGGTTTGAGGATCATTAGTTAGTAGGAGTACTAGGCACTGAGAAGGGAAGTGACTTGCAAAAGGTCATACATCAAATCAATTTCTTTGACTGAGTATGCAAAGGATCTGTGATTATTGTGAATCCTGGCATGTGAATTCCTTCTATCAGATTAGACCCATCTCTGACTTAGTAGATAAGTCCTAGAAAGTTGTCTAAGACTTGCTCAACATCACACAGCTAATAAGTGCCAGAGATGAGATTTACACCCAGGCCTTCTTAACTAAGCCAATAGCTTTATCCATAGGAATGTTGGAGCCAGTTCATATTGGTTCATGAGAGCCAATTGTTAAATTTTCAGTGTGAGCATTTATACCTCAGAAATTAGATGCTATAAACCAGGTTCCATCTATTATTGTGATTGTCTAGACTGAAGAAAGTGATGGAGAAAATGTTAATGCTGCAGATTAAACTTAAAAATGTATATAGCATACCTTTTTTCCTCTTGGAAAGATGGTTGTTAAACAATTTCCAGCACATCCTTGGCTCTGCCAACTTATGGCTGCTACCATTGCTCTTAATCTTTCAACACTCTCTTGTTTATTATGATTCAATTAAAAGATAAAATCAAAGGAGAGAACTTAGTGAAGCCAAAGCCTACCACAAACATTTGAGAGTTTAAGAAGTTTGCTGAGACATTGCTGACTGTGTGTGTGTGTGTGTGTGTGTGTGTGTGTGTGTGTGAGGTTGGGATCCTCAGACCCCATTTTGGCAGCAATTGGTTGAATCTGTTCATAGAAAAAGCTGTCAGAGGAGAAATCTCTCAAATGCGACAACTTTCACATAGGTTAGATAGTAGGTTAATAGATTCAGAACTAGAAGAAACTATTTTACAAATGAGGAAGCTGAGTCCCAAAGAGAGGAAGGAAATTGCCTGTGGTGGCAATGGTGGGATTTGAACCCTGCTTCTCTGACTCCAAATCCAGTATGGTGACTATGAAAGTCTTAGTAAAATCAGGATATTAGCAAAAGAGGGATGGCAGAGAGCATCTGTAAATCATCTTGCCTACTATAAGGCTTCCTCAATGAACTCCCTGAACGCTCAAAGATATCAACCAGCAACACACATAGGAAAAACTCAAACAGATGAAGATAGCACATTGCCCAGTTCATGATTCAAGTGAAAGGGAAACCCCTTGAAATTAGTCTATCTGGAATCCATGGGTACCAAGGACAGGCATTGCAGATGGTGGTGGGCTAGACTTCAAATAGGAGAGTGGGTTGGATTGCACTTGGAAAAATATATAGCCCTCTAAGTGCCTCCCTACTACAAAAGTCCTTTTAATTAGCACCAATATCCTCCTAATGGTGTTGTATGACCATGAGTCATAGAGTACTATGATCTCTAAAGGTTGACTATTACAGGTATCATAAGAGCAATGGAAATAAGTCAGATGAAATATGCCACCTTAAATGAATGATTGAAAGAAGTGATGTAAAAGACATTTTTTCCTTTAGTTTTTGTTTTTAATTTTTAACACAGTTTATAACAGATAAAGCAATTCAGCCTTTTGGTCAGGTGATACATCTTTTTGAAGCATTTACAATATGGACCACAAAAGAATTTTTTTAAAAACATTAACCAACTGAGACACAGATAATATTTATGTTGCTAACTCCACAAGCTCTTGACCTAATTGTCTCCATAGTATTACTAAGAATTAAAGGACCCTAACCTATGGTTGTTGGTCTAAGGCCCTATGCCTAATGGCTTAATTTTAGACAACCTCGGATGTTCCCCTATCCGTAGTCTATAATTGAATAGATCTGGTATTAAGCTTACAAACCTTTTGACTATAGGAAATTGCCACCAATAGTAAGGACATTGCAGGGATACAATATCTCCCCAACTTCATGTTGTAAAAGACATTCTTAAGGATGTGTCACTGGGAAAAGAGATCTCTTAGGCAGGGATTCCATTTGTATTAGAATTCACAAAACATCAGAAGAACCAATATATGGCTTTTTGTATATTGAGTGGATCCTCTTGAGACTTAAGGGACCAGAATCCCACAGGATGAGAAGGAATGGATATGGAGCCTTCTTCACTGTAGCCCAGTGTAATGTTTTCATCCTCATGTGAAAATGCAATCTTTGAAGCATTTGAATGTTGATAGCTATTTTGAACAGCGAAAGAAAGTGATTCACTATATTATGTGACTTGATGGAAGTCACTCTACAGGAAGTTGATTCATCAACACTTTCCTACTTACCCATCTGACTCATTTTCAGCATGATGCTTCTTCTATCCACTCTCACCTTTCACAAAAGTTGGTGAAAATAGCCTGAGCTTCATTGACATTCCAGTGTCTGGAGTCTGATTTTTCTTCTTGTTTAGAAATGAAGGTTGAGCATATACGGTATCAGACCCTTGGGTACATTTTGGCATTGACTGAAAATAAACTCAGCCCCTGGGAGCTCTCCTCAGCCAGTTTGATTTTACTTTTGGGCTTTGTCTCCTGTTCTCTCTTTCCAACAAATGTTTGTATCTCTGCTCTCTCTCTATACCCAAGTGTTTGGCCTCTTACAGATCATTTAATCCCCAAATACCTTTCACTCAGAAGAAAAAAAAGTCTCTTAAATAGCTGACATGGACAGAAAGAGACATGTTATACAACCTGTGTCCTTTAATATAGTCAAGGGGCGGAGTAGGCTGCACCTAAAAAATGCTGGCTGCGATTTTAAGTAATGCAAAAAAAAAATGTTTTTAACAGGAGTTGTAAAGAAATGCCCTGAGGTGGCAAAGAATTGGCGTTCCTTGGCCAGACTCAGACATACTCATAGAGATACTTTTAATTTAGGAGAACCCTGTGCCTGACTCAGCTTGGGGGATGGGGCATCAAGGACCAAAATACACATCTCCTGACTAGAGGCTTACTACTTTTTCTACTCTAATATAACTTGACCCTGTTTCAGATCCTTCTCAATCTCATCACCCCCATACATATTCCTGGCCTTTCCTGGCCTAATCAGAATGATGTAGTGGGAAAATGTTGATTTTAGAGTCTGAAGACCAGGGTGTAAATCCGAACACCCTTATCTTTGTAACTTTGGGCAAGTCACTCCTCCTCTCTAGGTCTCCTGTTTCTTTTTCTGTAAAATGAAGGAATTGTACTAAATGATCTCCCAGGTACCCTTAAGGAACTTCTAGCTTTAGATCCCAAGTCAGAAAGGGAGGAGCAGTATGTAGGGGCATTTGTGCTATGGAATGATGTATGATTGGTTGCTAAGAATTCTGGGATCTATTCTCTAATGGTACCCTATAGGTCAAAAGATTTATCTTTTGTTGCTGTTGAGTTATTTCTCAATTGCATGTGACTCCAAATGACCCCATTTGGATTTTTCTTGCCAAAGGTACTAGAGTGGTTTGCCATTTCCTTGTCCAGTTCACTTGACAGATGAGGAAACTGAGGTAAACAGGTTGAAGCAACTAGCCCAGGGTTCCACAACTAATCAGTGTCTGAGAGCAGATTTGAATTCAGATCTTCCTGTCTCTACGCCTAGCATTCTATCCACTGTAGCTCCACCTAGCTGCCCTAAGGATTTTATCTGACAGTCTCAAACTCCTGGGTAGCCAGGAACCTCTCATTTGAAGTGAAGACATGTTCTTAAAAATGTACTCATTCTAACCATCAACAGTACTTTGCTGATGTCCCTTTCTTCCTTCTGCCTCGTGGGATCCCTAACTTCTCTCACAGCTCAGCTCAGGTGCTGTCTCCTATACAAGACTTTTCTCATTCGCTGCTCCCATACCAATTATTATCTCTCTTCCACCTTGACATTACTTTATAACTTTATGCATACTTTGCATTTATTCATATACATGTTATGTACCTCAAGTATAATGCAAGCCTTACCTGTGTGACTTAAAAAATCATTTCACTCCTCTGTGCCTCAGTGTCCTAGTCATGAAAATTACTTGGGTGTATGAAATGGCAGCTGATCTTCCTTTTAGTTTGAAAGCTGTGATTTCATAATCTTTCAGAGCAGAGATAATTTCATTTTCATCTCTGTATCCCCAGTACCTAGTGTTCCTTACACTATGTTGAATTGAACTGCAGTGTCCTTTTCATTTAGGGGATAGGAGATGGGGAGGGGGTACAGAGAGGTTATATCGCAGCTACACTTCAAAAGGTTTCTAGGCTAGTTCTGGAAACAGACAGAACAGCATCACTGGACAGATCAAGGACACCTACTGCAAAGGGAGCCAGTGAGTCTGTTTTTCAAGAATGTAGAAACTAGGAAAAACTACCAGAAAGACAGGGTGTTTTTTATAGCCAGGCTGGAAACCTTTTCTGAGTGATTTAAAGGGTTCTCCAATGAACCATGGCCAACTTGGGATTAAAATCAGAAATAAATACTGAACCCAGACACAAAGTGTTCTCTCGACTGCTTGCTTTTCAGAAATCTGTAATTGGTCTGATTTGAGTCTCGTGGAGACCCAACCTGCTGTGCAGTCAAGGAGATGACCTTTAAAGAAGTAATTTGTGATTAAGTAAGGACTTAGGCTTTGTATTTCAACCCTTCATACTTCCCAAGCCACCCCAAGACCTCAGTGAACTGGCCTAGTTGATAACATTATTTTAATGCCTCAAAAATGGAGAAACCAGTATGTTTTGCAGGACAAGATGAATGCATTTGGTTTGGGATGTCATGTTTTAGGAGCACATGCAGAAGGAGGGGACCAGAATGGTAAGAAGACTGGAGGTCATGTCATAGATAAACCAGCAATGCACAGAGCAATAGATCTTTAGTATCTCAAAATTTAACTCAAACCAGGGAAAATTCAGCATCTAAAACAAAACAGACAAGCAAGGGCAATAAGGTAATGGTTCTCCCAAGGCAGTTTCTAGGACCCCTGACGGTCTTTGCAGTGTTTCAGAAGGAAGAAAAGGGGCTCAGTTCTGATCTTTCAGAGAAGCTTCCCTTGGAGTTAGCAAGGCAACCCCACTGAACTGTCATTGGGTGGGCACTTGAGAGCTTAGGATCATAGATTCAGATATGGAAAGGACCTTAGAGTTCTAATCCAATCCTCTTCCTACAAAGTCATCACCCTTTCCACTGCTTGAGTCATGGAGGTCCTTGGTTTTATAGGTCTGAAGCTACAAGGGCTGACAACTTATCCCAGCCATTGTGGTTTGCCTGGGTTCACCTCTGGGGAAACCTGACCTCTTGTTAGAGGATTAGGCTGCCCATTCTCACACTTATTGGCTCAGTAACAAACCCCTGCCCCTGTGTCCTAAGGACACTAATTACTATTGCTAATTACTGTAAAAGTTGGGGCTCATGTCTGGGTCACCCCAAAGGAGAAAAGTAAAAGGTACCCAATGCACAGCTTGAATCAAGTATAGGACAAGTGATTTATTTCAACTTAGAAATTGTAAGATTTTGGTGTACATTACGAAAGTGCTTTAAACAGGATTCATTAATTTAACCTTTAGCTACACCAACAATAAGCAGGGAGGCTGGAATTTAAGCTTCATCGAGCTATAGAACAATTTGAAAAACTTCTAATTAGTCATTTAACATTTCACCTTGGTTGGTATTGTCTAGTCCTGTTGTAATAGCCAAGCTGCCTGTTCTTTCTGCAAATTTCTGCCTGTTCTTTCCCCTGCAAATGAATTATTGTCACTCACATAGATGGCATTGTCAATGTTGTCCTGGGGGCTGTTGTCCATGTCAGAAAATGGGGTTATCATTACAGCTGCTGACTTCTAGACCTCTTGAAACCTGATCAAAGAAAGGAAGCAAAGAAGGCAGGAGCTTCCAGGGAACATAAGCTTATCTACTTATGGCCCCCAGCACCAGCTACCACTTGGGAAGGGTCCAGAACACTAGAGCCAGAAAAAGAACCCTGTCCTTCCTGACCACTCAATGAGGAGAGAGGGCACCATTACCCCGGGGCAGGGGGAGTGAGGAGAACTGGGATGGAGTTCTCACTCAGGTGAATCTGGATATTTTCTTGTCTCTGATGTAATAAGCAGGCAGATTCTAATGTGAAAAGCCCAACCAGGTCAAATAGTGAGTAGAGAAGGAGAGTTGAAATTTCCTACAAAAGGGCCAGAAGAGGTTGCATGTCCATTGTCCAGAACAGAAGGCTATAATAAAGGAGCATTATAATTCTCAGAGACACCTATAAGCTCCAGGTCTTTTTTTGGCTAATCGAAGTCTGATCCTCATCTGTTCAGAGTTGCTTTTTACACGTAACCTTCTAAGGCTTTGCTAAAACTGTCCTAAGTGATGCTGTCATGGTCTTGTAAAGAGTATTCTTTGAGCAAAGGCTTTTTTAGTATCAGTAAACTTGTCCTGGCTTTGAACCTAAGTGTGATACTCCCCTCAGTTTTGGCCCATTATTTCTTTTATATGCCTTTGGTTACTTTAGCCAGGGAAGTGGTTCTATGAATTTACCAGCTCCTTTAATGATTATAGCATGTAAGTTTTTATAGGTGCTTCTAATTTTCAGAGCCTTCCAGGAAAGTAGCCAGTGAAACTCATGGTCCCTCCAGAATTATGTGTCTTTCTTAAGTACAATGAAAAACATACTGGACTTGGAATCAGAAGCAATCAATAAGCATTTGTTAAGCACCTACTATATGCCAGGCACTGTGTCAGATGATAGAAACAGAAGCACAAAGAATGAAACAATTTCTTATCTCAAAGAGTTTACATTCTTATGGGAGAGGTCAACAAGTATATCTATAAATACAAATACAAAATAAACACATAAATATTAAATATAAATATATAAAATATAAATAAAGAAATATAAATATATACAAGGTAGATTGGGAAGGATGTCATTAGCAGTTGGGAGAGTATGGGAGGGCTTCATGAAGAAGATGGTGCTTGAACTGTATCCCAAAGGAAGAGAGAGACATTGAGGCAGATATAAGGACAGTGTACATGCCAGGGATGTGAGATGATCACTACAGAGGCACAGATATGAGAAAAAGGGATGTTGTACATGATAAAGACTGAGAAGGCCACTGCAGTTGGATCCCCATCATCCAGGGGAAATAATGACCAGGGAAACTGGGAAGGTAGGCTGGGACCAGGTTGTGAAGACTTTTATGGAGTTTATATGTTATCCTAGAGGTAAAGAAAGTCACTAGAATTGATTGAGTAGGGGAGTCACATGGTCAGATCTATGCTTACGGAAAATGACTTTGGCAGCAGCATATGGGATAAACTAGGTTGGTAAGAGTCTTGAGGCAAGGAGACCAACTAAACTGGAGCTTTGCTGCAATAATGTAGGCAAGAGGTGATAGGAACCTAACTAAGGTGGTAGCTCAAAGAGTAGAGAGAAGGGTTTTGAGGTGAGAGATAGGGTGTAAATAGAAATGTCAAAGACTTGGCAACTGATTAAATATGTTGGGTGAGAGAGTGAGGAGTCGAGGGTAATGCCAAGGTTACAAAACTGGGAGCCTAAAACGATGGCGGTGCCATTACCTCCTATGGTTGCGGAAAGAGAGAATGTGAGGAAACAAAGTTTCTGAGCATATTGACTTATCATTATTTATTAACTCCCATAATTCTTTCATGCCCTAGGCAAAAATAGATCAGTTTGGAAATGGGCACAGTTTTCAGGGAAAGATAATGAATTTAGTTTCAAACATGGTGATTTTAAGATATCTCCGGAACATCCAGCTTGAAATGTCCAGCAAAGATGCAAGACCAAAGCTCAGGGAAGACTGGGGCTGAAGGAGATGATAGTTAAACCCAATGGAGCTGTTGAAATTACAGAAAATATGGAGGGAAAAGAGAAGAGGACCCATGCAAGAATTTTGACCTTTGGACATATGATATGGAGGATGATCTAGCAAAGAAAACCTGGGCTTGAGGCTTAGCTCTGGTCCTAGTTCACTGCTTTGAGCTGGAGCTTTCTCCTCTGTAAGGCTTTTATTGCCCATCTTATGGACTTGCCATGAGAACTAAATGAGATAAAAGTACTATATAACTATGAAGTATCCCATAAAACTAAGCTATTATTAAGTAAGCACTCACTAGAGATCAGAGGATTCAAAAGAGATGATCTCTGGAACTCAGTTTCCTCATCTGTAAAATGAGGGGTTGGACTAGATGGCTTCGAAGATCCCAAGCAGCCCCAAACCACTGGTTCTGTGATCTAGTCAAGCTCACTGAGATCCCAAGAAGTCAAGCAGCTTTCTCAAGGCCATACAGGCAGCAGCATTGCAGTTGACCTCTGACTCCAAATCTAGCATTCTTTCTCCTTTGCCACACTGCCTCTTGCTGTCTTTTTTCTCAGTGGGATAAGTGAGGGAATACCATTCACAGTCTGAATAAAAGCAAATGGTTTGTCCTTAAATCCAGGCAACTATGGAAAGCATCCTAATGCTGTTCTCTGCTGAAGGAGCCCTGGCCAGCTTTGACCCATTGCTGCTGGCTTGCTAACTACTTGTGTTCTCGTTGCTGCAGTTTTTCTGGGACACAACCCAGCATTAAGACCACTCTGCCTGAAGAACAACTAATAAGGCTGTTTGTTTACCTGAGAAACACAATAGCATTTTCCTACCTTCCTTTCCTTAGATGAACTTGGAAAAATTGTGACATCTAACATTTGGTACCTAACAATGAAAAACCAACAATTTTTTGACTGTTTTTCAATAGTTTCTGCAATGTAGAATTTTAGAATACAAGCTGAACTTGTTTTAAATAGTTCTAAGAACACTGGAATTATAGGAGCATTCTAAGTGAGACAGTGTTATAACATGGGAAACACTGGATTTGGTGTAGGACCATGGATAAGTTACCCAACCAATTCAGAGCTCAGTTTTCTTCTTTGTAAAATGAGGGAATTCAATGCAATGATTTCCAAGGTTGCTTCCAGCTCTAAAATCCTGTGATCATATGAGGTAACATAATCCTAAACCTTCATTTTTTAAAAGGCAGAGAGGGGAGCTTGTGTAAAACTTCATAGCTTCTAAGTGGCAGGGCTTGAATTCAAACTCAAGTCTTTTGACTATTCTATACCACATCATATGTCTTCCTTGGTCTCAGTTTTCCTTTCTCTTTGACTTAAACCCATATGTAGCCAATTATCTCTCAGACTGAATTTGCTTGGGTTTTCTCCCACTAGACAGTACAAATAACATCCATTTTCCTAGGCAAAGCTGTGCCATGGTTTCAACGAAGAAGACATTCACTTGGATGAGGCTGCCAACTGTTTTTGTCCCCTGGCTATATAACTTAGGGTGGGCACAGTGCTTGCAGTGCTCCCTTTATCTGAATGGATAGAAATGTATAAATGTATAATTAAATGAATATAAATCCTATAAATGGAAAACCTATATTTCATCTGCAAATTGTAATGGGGGGCTGGTGCTTAGGCTGTGTGAAAGAAACTGGAGAGCCTGCTTCCAGAAAGGTGAAATGCTCTACATGGGAAATACCCTACTCCCTAATTTGGAGTATGCCCAGTTTGCTAATAACCATTATGTGGTTAAATAATTAAATCATGTAACCATACCTTGTGTGAGTCAGGTAACCAGCACATAGTTACATGATAAAGAAATGGGCTATTGGTTGAATGCGCAGTAGAAATTGGAGTGCACTGACCAGCAAAAGTAAGGCTTTGCTTTGGGCTGACTCTTTCTTGCTTACCTGCTGTTCAGGTGAGCGAGATGATAATGATATAAGAGGATGAGCATTGGGACCTCCCCATTCAAAGCCAATATTAGAAGCCTGTGAATATGACCCTTTATTCTTTGCCTCTTTGTATTCATTCTGTCGTTTTTAAATGAAAGAGCACTAGAGATAGCTATAACTTTATGAGCATAATAAAGTAAGGATAAAGTATCTCTTGAAAGCAATCCCAAAATTAAAGCTCACAGGAATATTATAATCAAATTCCAGAGCTCCCAAATCAAATAGAAAATATTGCAGGCAGCCAGAAAGAAACAATTCAAATATTGCAAAGTCACAGTCAGGATCATACAAGATTTAATAGCTTCCACATTAAAGAATCAGAGGGCTTGAAATATATTTCAGAAGGCAAAGGAGCTAGGATTACAACTAAGAATAATCTACTCAGTGAAACCGAATATAATCCTTCAGGAGAAAAAAAAATGGATATTCAATGAAATAAAGGACTTTCAAGTACTCCTGAAGAAAAGACCAGAGCTGAACAGAAAATTTGATTTTCAAATGCAAGACTCAAGAGAAGCATAAAAAGGTAAACAGGAAAGAGAAATCATATGGGATTCAATAAAGTTAAACTGTTTACATTCCTGCATGAGAAGATGATACTTGTAACTCCTAAGAACTTTCTCATTATTAGGTCAATTAAAGAGAATATACATAGACAGAGGGCACAGGTATGAGTTGGCTATGATGGGATGATTGTCTAAAAAAAATAAAATGAAGGGGTGAGAAAGAGGGATGATCGAGTAAATTACCTCATCTCACATAAAAGAGGTATCAAAGAGCTTTCTGAGGGAAAGATGGATATGATAGAACTCTGGAGAAAACTGAATAGGAATAAAAAGTATATCTTATTCTCAGCTAAACATGGTACCTTCACAAAAACTGACTATATATTAGAGCAAAAAACTTCACAACCAAATGCAGAAAAGCAGAACTATTACATGGATCCATTTCTGACCATGATGCAATAAAAATTATATTCAATAAAGGGCCATAGAAACATAAATTAAAAATTAATTGAAAATTAAATAATCTATTCCTAAAGAATGAGTGGGTCAAAGAACAAATCATAGAAAAAATCAATAATTTCATTAAAGACAATAATGAGGCAACATACCAGAATTTATGGGATGAATACAAAGCAGTACTTAGGGGAAAATTTAAATCTCTAAATGCTTAAGTCAATAAAGTAGAGAAAGAGCAGATCAATAAATTTTTCATGTAACTAAAAAAAATAGAGAAAGGACAAATTAAAAATTCTCAATTAAATGCCAAACTGGAAATCCTGAAAATCAAAGGAGAGATTAACAAAATTGAAAGTAAAAAGACCATTGAATTAATAAATAAAACTAGGAGCTAGTTTTATTTTAAAAAACATAAAATAGATAAACCTTTGCTTAATTTTATTCTTAAAAAAAGAAGGAAGAAAATCAAATTGCCATTATCAAAAATGGAAATGGTGAATTCACCACCAAGAGGATGAAATTAAAACAACTTTTAGGGGCTATTTTGCCCAATTATATATCAATAAATCTGACAGTTTAAGTGAAATAGATGAACATTTACAAAAACATGAATTGCCCAGATTAACAGAAGAGTAAATAGAATACTTAAGTAACCTAATCTTACAAAAACTAAATTGAACAAGCATCATAGAGCTCTCTAAGAAAAAATCCCCAGGACCAGATGGATTCACAAGTGAGTTCTACCAAACATTTAAAAAACGATAAACCCCACTACTATATTAACTATTTTGGAAAATAGGCAAAGAAGGAATCCTACCAGATTCCTTTTGTGAAATAAATATGGTACTGATACCTAAATCAAGGAGAGCAAAAACAGAAAGAAAACTATAGACCAATTTCCTTAATGAATATCGATGCAAAATTTGAAATAAAATAATAGCATGGAGATTACAGCAATATATCACAAAGATCATACATTCTGACCAGATAGGATTTATACTAGTGATACAGGGCTGGTTCAATATTAGGGAAACTATCAGCATGACTGACAATTTCAATAGCAAAAACAACAAAAATCATATGATATTCTCAATAGATGCAGAAAAATCTTTTTTGATAAACTATAACATTCATTCCTATTAAAAATACTAGGAAGGATAGGGAATAAATGGAGCTTTCCTTAAAATGATAAGCCGAATCTAACTGAAAATGTCAACAAGCATTATTTGTAACAGGGATAAGCCAAAAGCCTTTCCAATAAGATCAGGCGTGAAGCAAGGATGTCCATTATCACCACAATTATTCAATATTGTACTAGAAATACTAGCTACAACAATATGCAAAGAAAAAGAAATTGAGGGAGTTAGAATAGGCAATGAAGAAACAAAATGATCTCTCTTTGCAAACCATATGTTGATGGAGTTGTGAACTGATCTAAACATTCTGGAGAGTAATTTAGTACTATGCCCAAAAGAATGTAAAATTTTGCATAGCCTTTGGCCCAGCAATACTACTACTAGATCTATCCCAAAGAGACCAAAGTAAAAGGACCTACATATGCAGCATTTTTCTTGTGGCAAAGAATCAGAACTTGAGGGGATGCCCATCCCCTCACTTGGGGAAAGGTTGAACAAGTTGTGGTATATGAATATAATGGAATACTATTGTGCTATAAGAAATGATGAGCAGAATCCTTTTAGAAAAATCTGGGAAGACTTATATGAACTGATACAAAATGAAGTGAGCAGAAACAGGAGAACACTGCACATAGTAACAGCAGTATAGAAACAAGCGAACATTGTACATAGTAATAGCAATATTGTATAATGGTCAACTGTGTGCAACTTCACTATTCTCAGCAATACAATGATCTAAGACAATTCTGAAGGACTGATGATGAAAAATGTTGTCCACTTCCAGAGAAAGAACTTATGGAATCTGAATGCATATCAAAGCATACTTTTTTTACTTTCTTTATTTTTCTTGGGGTTTCTTTGGTCTGCATTTTCTTTTGTAACATGGCTGATATGGAAATATGTTTTGCATGACTGCATATGTGTAATCAGTGTCTAATAATTGCTTGCCTTCTCAAGGAGGGGAAAGGGGAGAGAAGAAGAGAAGTGGAACTCAAAATTTAAAAAAAGGGTTTTTTCAAAAATTACATATAATTGAGAAAAAATAAAATGGAAAATTTTTTAACTTTTAAATTTAAAAAAAGTGACTTCCTAACTTTGATGTTCATTGAGACAACAGAAAAACATTTATGGATAAAATTAATCAAGGGGATAATTCAAATAAAAATATATGAGAGTAAGTAAAGAATGGGGAGAGATAAACTATGAAAGCAGAAAGTTATGGGGGCAGAGCCAAGATGGTAGAGTAGAAGGATGGATCTGCTGTAGCTCTCCCCCCAAAGCCCATAAAATGCTTTTCACTTGACTAGAGTCAAGAAATGACTCTAAACAAATTCTAGAGCAGAAGAAGCCACACAACTACAGAGTGAAAGAGATTTCCATCCTAAGGCCAAAGAAGGCCAAAAGGAAAGGTCTAATACAACGGAATCAAGTGGAGCACAGCCCAATCTTGGCTATGTGGCATAGCAAGAACAGGACTGGAGCAGGCTTCAGGAGCTGTGGTTCTCAGATTCCTCAACCCACAAATGACAAAGACAGTTTCAAAGGTCAATTAGAAAGCCCTTTCACCTGAGTGAGAAGGAATCAGGGTCTGGCCCTAGGCACAGGTCCAGAATAGAGGCAGCCACTGCGGGAGAATCCTCTTTTAGAGCCCTAAGCCTAAAGACCCTAGGGTAATCAAGTACCAGATCTGAATGTCAGCTCTGAGTGGTGGTCCTGGAATGAGGAGGAGCACTGGCTGGGCTGGTGGAGCTGGTGGAGGCTCTGGAGAGGGAATTCTACTCACAGATCCTGAGTAGAAAAACTTGTGGTTGCTCCCAGACCAGAGCACAGGCCAGGAAAGGAGGAAGATCCTCTCCCTTGATTGTGCCACCTTGGAGGAACTGAGAATTTACAAGTCCCCAGAGTATACCCTCCATTTGACAAAGGACTCAAAAGTCAAGTAACAGGCTGGGAAAATGCTCAAAAAAGGGGAAAGAAATAAGACTAAAAAAAGGTTACTTTCTTGGTGATCAGGTATTTTCCTCCATCCTTTCGGATGAGGAAAAACAAAGTGTATCATCAGAGGAAGACATAAAAGTCAAGGCTTCTACATCCAAAACCTCCAAAATAAATATTCAATGGTCTCAGGCCATGGAAGAGCTCAAAAAGGATTTTGAAAATCAAGTAAGAGAGGTGGATGAAAAATTGGGAAGAAAAATGAGAGAGATGCAAGAAAATCATGAAAAGAGAGTCAACAGCTTGCTAAAGGAGACCTAAAAAATGCTGAAGAAAATAATGCCTTAAAAAATAGACTAACCCAAATAGCAAAAGAGGTCCAAAAAGCCACTGAGGAGAAGAATGCTTTAAAAAGCAGAATTGGCCAAATGGAAAAGGAGGTTCAAAAGCTCACTGAAGAAAATAGTTCTTTAAAAATTAGAATGGAGCTGATGAAAGCTAATGATTTTATGAGAAACCAAAAAATTACAAAGCAAAACCAAAAGAATGAAAAAATTGAAGACAATGTGAACTATCTCATTGGAAAAACAACTGATGTGGAAAATAGAACCAGGAGAGACAATTTAAAAATTATGGGACTACCTGAAAGCCATGATGAAAAAAAGAGCCTAGACATCATCCTTCATGAAATTATCAAGGAAAACTGACCTGGTATTTTAGAATCAGAGGGTAAACTAAATATTGAAAGAATCCACCAATCACTTCCTGAAAGAAATTCAAAGAGAAAAACTCTTAGGAATATTGTAGACAAATTTCAGAGTTCTCAGGTCAAGGAGAAAATACTGCAAGTAACTAGAAAGAAGCAATTTGAGTTTTATGGAAATACAATCAGGATAACACAAGATTCTACATTAAGGGACCAAAGTGCTTGGAATATGATATTCCAGAAGTCAAACTAAGATTAAAACCAAGAATCACCTACCCAGTAAAACTGAGTATAATACTTCAGTGGAAAAAATTCAATGAAATCGAGGAAATGCAAGCATTTTTGATGAAAAGATCAGAGCTGAAGAGAAAACTTGATTTTCAAACACAACTATCAAGAGAAGCATGAAAAGGTAAACAGGAAAGAAAAATCATAAGGGACTTACTAAATTTGAACTGTTTACATTCCTTCATGGAAAGATAATATTTGTAACTCTTGAGACTTTTCTCAGTATTTGGGTAGCTGGAGAGATTATATACATATAGACAGAGGGCACAGGGTGAGTTGAATAGGAAAGGATGATATCTAAAAATTAAAATTAAGGGATGAGAGAAGAATATATCGGGAGGACAAAGGAAGAAATGGAATGTGGCAAATTATCTCTCATAAAAGAGACAAGAAAGAGCTTTTTCAATGGAGGGGAAAAGGAGAAGGGTGAGAGGGAAAAAGTGAAACTTTCATCACATTTGGCTTAAAGAGAGAATAACATGCTCATTCAATTTGGTATGAAAATCTATCATATACTACAAGAAAGTAGGAGAGAATGGGACAAGTGGGGTGGAGAGGATGATAGAAGGGAGGGCAAATGGAAGGAGGAAGTAATTAGAAGTAAACATCTTTGGGGAGAGAAGGAGAGAATAGAATAAACGGAGGGCAGGATAGGATGGAGCAAAATGTAGTTAGTCTTTCACACCATGACTATTATGGAAGTCTTTTGCATAACTGCACAGGTATATCATATATTGAAGTGCTTGCCTTCACAGTGGGGATGAGTGGGGAGGGAGGAAGGGAGAGAATTTAGAACTCAAAATATTAGGAGCAAATGTTGAGAATTGTTTTTGCAGGCAACTGGGAAATAAAAAATACATGTAATGAAGTACAGAAATCTATCTTTCCCTACAAGAAAGAGAGGATAAGGGAAGGGATAAGGGAAAGGATAAGAGGGGATAAGGGAAGGGAGGGGTGTGATTGAAGGGAGGGCAGATTGGGGGAAGGGGTAATCAGAATGAACTGTGTCTTGGGGTAGGGGAGGAGAGGGAGAGGGAGAAAATTTGGAATTCAAAATCTTGTGGAAATGAATGTTGAAAATTAAAAATAAATAAATAATTTTTTCATTAATTAAATAAATTGATTAATTTTTTTAAAACAGAAAATAAAAAGTTATAGCTACCATCAGTAACAATCGCTGCATTAAACAGTTTTATTTAGCTGTCCTCTTTTTAATATGAGAAGATACTATAGAGGCAGGAGAATGTTTATTAGGAAATGACTGATTTGTCAAAAACAAATGTATCCATAAGATAATTTTAAAACAAAAAATGTTAATGGAAAATTGATAAAGGACTAGATATCTACATGTAGATTATTATCATTTCCTATAGCAGTTTAACATAAATCAGTAACCCCAATATTGAGTCCAAACGAGTCTATAAACCATCTCAGCCAGCAAACAATCTCCTTGCCAAGTGGAGAGACATGGCAGCCAAGGGTGACAGCAGTTTAGAATACAAATTCATCTGGAAAACCTTACCAAAGAGGATGACGGAATATTCCAAGAAGTATCACCTCATTAAACAACAAGAGGCAGTAGAAGGAAAAACAATATTGTGGCAAGTTTGCCATGAGACTCAATTAAGTTAGATCATTCCTAGGTCATTTAAATATTAAACTGGAAGGATAACAAACATCGGAATGATGAACATTGGAAAAGATTTCAGTCAACTTTTCATTGACAAACTAATTTCATCAATTTCATTGGAGTTACAACATTTGGACATTAATACCAGTCCCCAATGTGCTGCATGAGGAAATAGAAATGACACTAAAGAAACCAAAGATGGAAAAGAGTGCTGAACCAAACCAAGTATACTCAGAGGATGTCTGTGTTGGAGATAACACAGGTTGGAGGACATTGAGAGAGAATTCTTAATATATCTAAAAGAGTGAACAAATTGTGAATGATATTACTGCCCCACCAAAGGCTGTAGCTACCAAACTATATGCCTACTTTCTTACCTCTAAAATATTTTCACCAGTATTCTCTAGAAATATATTGAGGTGATCCTTGATGCAAGCAGGAGAGAAAAACAGGCAGGGTTTTGTAGATGGTGTTCTTTAGTGACATGTCTTTATGGCCATATAATCAAATGAAAAGTATAGAGAATACAAGGTTCTATTGTATTGTATTGCTAACTATAAAAGATTTAATAAAGCAAAATGTAGCCTTAAAAGAGTTATTGCAATAATGTGTTTACCATGCATGTGTTAAGATTATTCTAGGTAACTTGACAGAGAGGTTTTTGTCTTTCAGGAACCCTCTGATTATTAATATCAAGTGAGACACAAAACAGGGAAGTGTATACTCACCAAAAGTCACAGAGGATATCCAATAAGGAGAAATTCCCTTTAGATGGGGAGATCTTCCAGATTCTCATTTGTTGATGACACTTTGCTGATCATATCAAGCTTCAAAATATTGTAAAACCTCCTAAATAAGATCCTTTTACAATTTGATCTGGATCTGTGATTCCATTGGCACGGGGAACTCCCAGTGTAGAAATTCCCTCCATTGATGCATATCAGCAACTTATCTCTAAATTAGTGTCTTAAAGAGTTGTCAATGACCACTAAGAAATGAAATTACTTGTCCAATGTTATACAGCTAGTATATATCAGAAGCAGATCTTGCATCCAGATGCACTTGATTCTAAGATGATCTGTCTCTCCACTGATATTTGCTGGCTCTGTGATCATGGACAAACAATATATGTGTCAGAGGTAACTTAAGTAGGAAAATATTGTAAGAGAATTTTCAATATATCTAAAAGAATAGAAAATACTGAAATATTGAAAAAAACCATGGATAGTATTACTACCAAGAAAGGGTATAACAAGTGTTCTATATGCCTACTTTCTTACTTCTAAAAGATCAAAATTACATATAGAACATATTGAGAGCATCTTTGATGAAAGCATGAGAAGGAAACAAGCAGGTCATTTCCCTGATCCTCACCTTTTCTATCTGTACGATGGAGATTTTACCTGCACTGTCTACATTAGAGGATTATTGTGAAGGTAAAATGAAATAATGCTTGCAAAGTGCTTTGCAAAATTCAATACTCTATATGTATCACTTATTCTTAGACCAAGGGATTGAAAATTATAGGATCCTAACATTGGATGAAGGAGGTCAAGGAGAGGGAGTAGAAATGTTCCTGGTCTTAGAGTGTAGAACTAGGAGTCTACCTTCTGAGAGGCAGATTTTGGCTTGATGTCATGAAAAGCTTCCTAACGATTGGTGCTGTCTCAAACGAGAAAGGCTGCCTTAGGAGTATGCCCTCCCTCACTAGAAGTATCCAAGCAAGGGCTAGATTATCACTTGTCAAAGTTATTATAGGTGGGATTCCTAATTAAATTAATAAACATTAAGCGCCTACAAGCGGTTAGGCTTTCCTCCTAAAGTGGAACCCAGGATGTGAAGAGTCTCATGATAATGTCACAAGAGGATTGGTTGAAGAAACTGTTTATATTTAGGCTCAAGAAAAAAAGACTTTGGTAGACATGATAGCTGCCTTGAAGGAGTACCCTATGGAAGAGAGAGCTGACTTATTGTCTTTGTAGATTGCAGAATTAGAAGCAAAATGTCAAGAAAACCCTCCTAATAATCAGAGCCATCAAGGGCAGAAGGGGCTGCTTTGAGAGGTAGTGACTTCCCTCTTTCTGGAAATCTTCACATAGAGATTGAGTAACCTCTTCGTAGGGATGTCGTAGAGGGATTCTCATTCAGGTGCAAGGCCGAACTGGAGACCATTGAAGTCCCTTCCAACTCTGAGAATTTGTGACCATGAAGTAACTTCCAATTCAGTTCTATTTTTAATATTTCAGAAAGCCAGACTACGAAGGTTTCAAGGGCAAGGGCCTTGTCTGTCTCATAAGTCTCTATCCTCAGCACTCAGGCCTGTTAAACTAGCTGACCATTTTCCCTCCCCTGTAAGTCCAAAGGCAGTGTGGTAGTGTGGAAAGAAATCTCACCTAGAGTCAGCTCAAAGTTTCAATGCTGGTGCTACTTCTTACTTGCTGTATGACTTTGAGCCAGTCGTTTTACTTCTTTGAGTTTCAGTTTCCTCATTTATAAAATCAAGATGATCCTTGCACTGTACAGAGCTGTGGTGAACAAAATGCCTTGGAAACACTAAAGAGCTAGACTGTTATTTTTGTGCTAATTTTACTTTAATTTTGTGATTCTACTTATACTAGAAGGAAACTTCCTGTCAGTAAAGTCCTTCCCTTTTGGGGAGAAGGAGACACTGGATGTGGGGGTGGAATTATTCAATGTCACATGACTCACTGGTGATGCTCCCAGCCCATGACCATACAGGAGTTGAGATGTTCAGGTTCATTTCATCAGATGTTACTCAGTCGTCTAGTCAAATAAGGATGTGGTGGAAATGATGTTGCCTCTCATTATTCATGGACTGTTGCTAAGATTAGCCTGTAACTTTGGCTTCACTCTAACCTATCTTCCTGAAGTGCTTCTGGTAAGGCTGACCTTTATTTCATAATGACATTGCCATTTTCTTTGCGTATTTTTTTCTTATTAGTTGCTAATTGCCTCTCCAGACTCCAGTCTATTAAGGTCTGTTCATCTAACATAAGAGAACAGGTTGCTCTGTTGTACTGGAAAAACCCTGGCCTGGATTTGAGGCCCAGTTCAGATTCTCATTAGCTTTGTGACCTTGGGCAAATCACTTTCCTTCTCATAGTCTCAATTTCCTTCTCTGTAAGTTGGGAATTTGGCCATGGAATGTAGAAAGAGGTGTGGCATAAGTGTCAGAAACTTTGCATTAAGTCCTAGCCCTGTTACCTTGGCCAAGTCAGTTTCTCATTCTGGAAGTCATTTTTCTCATCTGTAAAGGGAGAGGCTTGATCTATGTGATATCTAAGGCCCCTTTCAGCTCTGAACCAATGAATGTTAGTGGATGGGGTAGCTGTGGCACAATGAGTACTGGATTTGAAGTCAGAGGACACAGTGATCAGGCCCTAAAATATTAGCTATATGACTTTGAGAAAATTGCTTTGCCTCTTGGTGCCATTGTTTCCCCACCTGTAAAATGGAGGTGTACTGTCTACTTTACAAAGCTGTTAACAGGAGAATGCAATGAGATAATCTATATAATGCATTTTTGTACCTTAGGGTACTCTATGTAATGGAGATCATACATGGGGATGGGTCTGTACTCTAGCACTTTCCAGTGGGCCACATGTGTTTTGGCCCTGTTGCTGAAGGACATGTGGTTCCTGGTTGGTTCCTTGATACCTGGGGCAGGTTAGGAATTTGACTGTGTACCAATAGAGGCTACCTTAGAAGAAACTAGAAATCATCTCTCTTCATTTCTTATAGACCACAGAGTGGGTACTTTTTCTTAGTTCAGTCATCAGTTCTCTTTGATAAAACCTTCTTTGCATCATGGGGACCAAAGAGTTGCTGGGTGTTGATGTGCTTTTGCAAAGAGCCAGGGTACATGTAGCACATCAGAAAATGCCAGGGCAAAGGGTCATCCCCATGCATCCTCTATGGATGACTCCTGCTGTATCTGTAAATGTTAGCCTTTATTATAAGGTAAGTGGTTGCTGGCCATATATACCATACTGCCACATATTGAAAGCAGTAATGTGTTCAGGCAGGAAGAAGACAATGACCTTGCCTCTTTGGCTTAATTTTGTTCCTGTGGTTTTTCTGATTCTCGTTCATTTTCGTGGGACAGCAAAAAAGCCTTGAGGTTGATTAAATTCCCTGATGCTGTGTTCCTCTGAACTGTGAAGCCCTTGCAAGTTTGTTGGAATGAAATCTAAACTAATTCTGTCTAGGTCGTTTAGCAATCAGCAATTAAACAGGGAGCCACAATGAATTTATAACCTTAAGTCAAAGTGAGGTCATTGCTGTCCTTGGTGACCAGGAAGTTGGGGTTAAAAATAAACTTAAGCCTAAGAGTACTAGCTAGCGGGGCCTCCACTGGATTCCAAAAACTTTGGCACCTGGAAAGAGGAATCTCCTTCTGAAGAGTAAACATCATTCCAGACAAGGCTTGTAGAAACAGATAGACTCCTCGCCCATTGTGGGAGGAAAAGCCACTGAGTATCTTTCCCTAGTTGAATGACTGGGTGTGTTTGAGATCTATGTCTTTTTAAACAAGCTATAGCAAAAAAAAATCCCCAGGGCTTTAAGCCAAAAGATTGATGGTAGAGCCCACTCTTCCTCTTCTCAGGGAGTGGTACCACTTCAGTAGAAGCAGAAAAACTTCCCAACCTCATGCCCAATAAAATAGTGTCTAGCAGCAATCACAGACCCAGCAGAGCACTGTCATACAGACTAGTAGGCAGAGAGACTACATGCCATCTCCATGTGTTCAGCATAGTCTACACATCTGGCAGAGACTGTGCACCAAACAAAGTCAGTGGAGGGCAGGCTGAGTGGGGAAGGAGAAGAGATCAACGTTCCTACAGAACTAGAGGATGAGTTGCCTTTTCATGTGTGTACCCTGGCCACACATGTGTATTCATCTAGACATGCTGTCTATGAGTACCTACTATTTCCAAGGATAAAATGGGTATTTGTGAGAGAATGCTTCAGGTTTATGAGGGAGATGTTTTATTGCTATTTTTCTATCTGTGTTTTTTCATTAAATGTCTTTCCTTTGAATTAATCCTATCCTCTGGCCATAGTAAAAGTAAACACACTAGTAGGAGCTCAGTTATCTAGAGTTTTGAGTTGCTGCAGACACTTGAGACCCAAAGAGGACCTTGAAATTGAAGTAGCCTCCTCTAGTGCAAGTGGAGAGGTGTCCCCAGAAGCTATATTATTATGATAACTATATCAATAGGGCAAGATAGCATTTGGTCATTGAGAATATTCTCATCCATTCTTCAGAATGAAGCCTTCTCTGAGGAGTCTTTGCAGAGACATTCACTTCAATAAATGTGGGGTTATCTCTAGTTGTCCTGATCTATATCTTGCCAATGGACCCAGATGACTCTAGAGGAAAGAGTGAGGCTGGTGACTTTGTACAACCCTCCCTCACTTAAATCCAATTTGCTTGCAAGTCATGACATCACCTTCTTGATGTCATGGTCCTCTTTGAGAACAAAGGACAAACAACGAACCAGTGCTTCAATAAATTCATCTGAACATCTAACTATGCTATGGATTGTGAGGGATATAAAAGAAATATAAGGTGTCAGTACAACAGCTGTTGTCTTTCTGGGGCTTTTATTCAAGATGTAACAAAGATTGAAAGGTATATCAAACCTGATGATTGCTACTCAATTTGGGAGGTTCACATGGGCACATATGATATTGCCAGAAGGAACCTAGAGTCCTAGCCAAGAGACTGAAGACCTTAAGAGCACAGGTGGAATTTTCATTTTTGTTGCTAACTAAAGACAAGTGCTTCAGAAGAGAAAGGTAGATTTGAAAGAGGTGGAGCCAAGATGGCAGAGAAAAGGAAGTAACTAACCTGAGCTTTCCCCAAAACCCCTCTGAACACCTTTAAATAATGCCATAAAATAATTCCTGAAGCAGTAGAACTCACAAAAGAGCAGAGTGAAATAATTTTACAGCCAAAGACAAGTTAGTAGGTAGTCAGGAAAGGTCTGTGCAGCCCATGCCAGCAGACTAGGAGTAGGAGCTGGGAGTCACTGAATCAGCAATAGCAGTGGATACTTCTGGAACTCACAGCCCACAGACAGTAGGGGATTTGAACAGCTGGTTAGAAGGAGATTACAGGCATCTCTTTGCTGGCACTGGGGGCAGGACACTGTTGCTTTGTTTATGCTCAGATCTGGGTCATACTCCTAGCTGAGAATCCCAGAGCTAGGAGGAGAACTAGCACACCAGAGCTTGTAGCTGCAGTGGGGCAGGGACCTTTGCCACAGTTGCAGGAAGAAAAGAGTGCTTGTATGCACTCATATACCAGAGCACAGGCCAGGAGAAGAGTAAACACACCTCTCCTTAGATTTTACCACCTTGGAAGAAGTGAAAGCTTACAGGTAGTACCTCTGAAAACAGCTGCACAAAACCCCTGAGACTTGGGACAGTGCATCCTCCACCCTGGAAGTCTATAGAGCCCCACCTTAACAAAGAGTTAAAAGTCAAGAAATAAACCAAGAAAATCAGCAAACAGAAAATAATTCTGACCATAGAAAGTTAATACGGTGACAAGGAAGATTAAAATACACACACTCAGAAGATGATAACAGAGTCAAAGCTCCAACACCCAAAGCCTCCAAGAAAAATATTAATTGGTCTGAGGCCATGGAAGAGCTCAAAAAGGATTTTGAAAAATCAAGTAAGAAAGGTAAAAGAAAAATCAGAAGGGAAAATGAAGGTGATGCAAGAAAGTCATGAAGAAAAGAGTCAAGAGCTTGGTAAAGGAGACAAAAAAATGCTGAAGAAAATAACACCTCAAAAAACAGAATAGGCCAAATGGTAAAAAAGAGGTACACAAAAGCCAATGAGGAGAAGAATGCCTTGAAAAGCAGAACTGACCAAATGGAAAAGAAGGCACAAAAATCAACTGAAGGAAAAAATCTCCTTAAAAAGTAGAATTGGTCAAATGGAAAAGGAGGCACTAAAGTTCACTGAAGAAAATAATTTCTTATAAGAAATCAAGAAACAGTAAAACAAAACTGAAGAATGAAAAAATGTAAGACAATGTGAACTATTTCACTGGAGAAACAACTGACCTAGAAAGTAGATCCAGGAGAGATAATTTAAAAATTATTGGACACCCTGAAAGCCATGATGAAAAAAAAAACCTAGACATCATCTTTCAAGAAATTATCAAGGAAAACTGCTCTATCAAGATAAATTGCTGTGATATTCTAGAACTGAAGGGCAAAATAGAAATTTAAAGAATACACTGATCACCTCCTAAAAGAGATCCCAAAATTAAAGCTCTCAGGAACATTATAGCCAAATTTCAGAGCTCTCAGGTCAAGGAGAGAATATTGCAAGCAGCTAGAAAGAAATAATTCAAATATAATGGAACCACAATCAGAATAATACAAGATTTAGCAGCATTCACATTAAAGGATCAGAGGGCTTGGAATATGATATTTTAGAGGGCAAAGGAGTTAGGATTATGGCCACAAATCACCTACCCAACAAAACTGAGTATAATCCTTCAGAGGAAAAAATATATATTCAATGAAATAGAGGACTTTTAAACATTCTTGATGAAAAAATCAGAGCTGAATAGAAAATTTGACTTTCAAATACAAGACTCAAGGGGGCAGAGCCAAGATGGTGGAGTGAGAGCAACAACTCACCTAAGCTGTTTGACAAACTCCTTCAGATACCTCTAAAAATAGACTCTGATAAAATTTTGGAGGTGCAAAATCCAATACGAGACAAACTGTGGCAGATTCAAAACCCAGGACAGACTGGAAGGTCCACGGGAAGAATCTGTTCCACGGGAATGAGCCCACAGCGCTGTGTGTCCAGTGCAGTGGAGCAGAAGGGCCCTGGGAAACCTGAGACAGCAGTAGGTGGAACTGGCAGACCACCAGCCCAGGGTGAGAGACCAGCAGAGGTGAGTGAATGACAGCCGCTGAGCAGCAGATATCAGCACAGCAGCTCCTGAGACTTTCGGCCCGAGGATTAAATGTCTGTAAGTCACCTACTTGAACTTCCGGGAGCCAGGATGGCAGAGTGATCAGTAAATGCTCTCTCATCCTCCCTTGATGATCTTGAAAGAGCCATAAAATATTCCCCCAGAAAAATCTGGATCAGCGATAACAGCAGAGGGGGCAAATAGTCTCATAACACCTGAGGCTAGGAAAATAGTTAAGGGGGATTCCTCCTACTGTGGCAGAGGCAAACCAGAAGGAAAGGGGTTCCAGGGTGGAGGAAACAAATACAAGACTCAAGGGAATCATGAGAAGGTAAACAGGAAAGGAAAATCATAAGGGACATAATAAGGTTAAACTCTCTACCTTCCTTCATGGGAAGATGATACTTGTAACTCAAAAATTTTCTCATTATTAGGGCAATTAGGAGTGTATGTAGACAGAGGGCACAGGTATGAGTTGAATATGAAGGGATGATACCTAAAAAATAAAATTAAGGGGTATGAAAGAGAAATACATTGGGAGAAAGGGAAAAGGAGGGGTAGAATGGAATACATTATTTCACATAAAATAGAAAGCTTTTACAGTGAAGAGGTAGATGGGAGAGGTGGGGAGAAAGTGAGCGACCCTTACTCTCCTTAGAATTGACTCAAAGAGGGAATAACATACACACTCAACTGGGTATAGATCTTATCATACAGGAAAGTAGGAGGGGAAAGGGATAAGAAAAAGGGGGAAGATGATCAAAGGGAGGGCAGATTGGGGGAAGTGGTAGTCAGAAGCAAAATGCTTTTGAGGTGGGACAGTGAAAGGAGAGAGAAAAGAGAATAAAAATGGGGTTAGGATGGAGGGAAATACATTTAGCAATCATAACTGTGAAAAAATTTTTCTGATAAAGGTCTTATTTCTCAAATATATAGAGAACTGAGTCAAATTTATAAAATAGGAGCCATTCCCCAATTGATAAATGATCAAGAGATGGCAACAGTTTTCAAATGAAGCAATCAAAGTTATCTATAGCCATATGAGAAGGTGCTCTAAATTGCTACTGAAGGAATGCAAATTGAAACACTTCTGAAATATTACCTCATACCTATTAGATTGACTAATAGGACAGAAAGGGGAAATGACAAATACTGGAGGGAGTGTGGGAAAAATGAGACATTAACGAATTGTTGGTGGAGTTGTAAACCTATTCAACCATTCTTCAGAGCGGTTTGGAATGAAGGGGCTATAAAACCATGAATATCCTTTGATCTAGCAATGTCATTACTAGATTTGTATCCAAAAAGAGATTAAAAACAAAAGGGAAAAGGACCTATATGTATGGAAATATGTATAGTAGTTCTTTTATGGTGACAGGGAATTGGAAATTGAGAGAAAGCCTATCAATTTGGGAATGGCTTAAAAAAATTGTGCTATGTGATTGTGATGGAATACTATTAGGCTGTAAGAAATTAGGAGCAGGATGCTCTAAGAAAAATCTAGAAAGACATGAACTGAAGCAAAGTGAAATGTACCATGTACAAAGTAACAGCAATATTGTAATATGATCAGCTGTGAGTGAATTAGCTATTCTCAGCAATACATGATCTAAGACAACTCTGAAGGATTTATGATAAAAAACATATCAATCCCCAGACAAAGAACTGATGGTGTCTGAATACAGATTCAAGCATACTGTTTTTTACTTTCCTTATTTTTCTTGAGGTATTTTTTGATCTATGTTTTCTTTCACAACATGACTAATATGGAAATATGTTTTGCATGACTACACATGTATAATCTATATCAAATTGCTTGCTTTCTCAAAGAGGAGGGTGAAGAGGGAAGAAAAGAGAGAATTTAGAACTCAAAGTTTTGAAAATGAATGTTAAAAATTGTTTTACCCGTAATTGAGGAAAAATAAAATACTAAAGAAATTTTTTAAAAGGAAAAAGAAAATCAAGGCAGAAAAACAGAATCCAACAAAAGACAAATTTGAAAAATGAATAGCTGGTAAAAAAGATGGTATCTGAGATCAGGCTTTGTATTTCTGTACTGCAGCTCAAAACAGAGGAATGATGGGTTCCTGTTTAGGTATGGGGTGTGCCAAACAAGGGATTTGCCTGGAATCTCACAAATCTTATCAAAAAGATTCAAATTGAAAAGCAATGGAGAGGGAGAAAACTGAACATATCCATCATGCTTATAGAATAGCTAGGGTATATAGGAAGGACAGTCGTAGAGACATTAACAAATTCACAAGAGGTACTTTCATGAAAAGAGCTAGCAATAAACCCCTAGCCTCAGATGTCTGTATGTAAGAAATGAGGTAAACTAGTGAATCCAATTTTAGAGGGAAATTTGACTTTATATATTAGAAATTTTGTGGGATGAGACCCATGAGTGGATTATGGCTCTGGAATGGTATACTTTAATTAAAAAACATAGGATAAATGAAAGGGAGGTGGGGTGCAGAGTGGCATTATATAGTAAGAAGAAATATTTTACTTGAGGAAATCCAGGTACCAGAGAAGGTGGGGAATAATAGACTACATTTGGGTAAATATAAAGGCAGAGATAGATAATACATACATAAGTATGTATTGTCATATAAACCACCTGGACAGGCAAAAATATATGGAAACAAATTTGAGGCTTGACAGGGTGGCATAGTATCCTAATTACATGGAACTTTGACTCTCCAAACATCTGCTGAAGCTCTTTCTCTACCAAAAACATAAAGAAGACAATCCCTACCCTCAAGGAGCTTGTTTTCTAGTTGGGGAAGACAGCACATAAAAGGGGTTAATAAGTAACAGAGGAGGAGAACAGAGGGGATTGTGGGAGCAAGGTAGAGAAGTAGTCTCGAGTCTTATGGGTTGATCTGGGTTTGAAAAGAGAATGATGGATGGTGTCAGTGCTTTCTGAAGTGGAAGTTTGAAGAGAGAACTCCCCAATCAGAGGAGGAAGCCATAGTAGGGGAGGCTTTTCCAGTGTGAGACGATGGCCACTGAGGCAGTGGTCTAGGCAGCTAGGTGGTACAGTGGATAGAACAGTCAGCCTGGAGTCAGGAAGGCCTGAGTTCAAATCCAGCCTCAGATATTTACTATTGCTGTGACCCTGGGCAAGTCACATAACCTGTCTTTGTCTCAGCTTCCTCAACAGCAAGATGAAAATAGCACCTTCCTTCCAGGATTGTTATAAGGATCAAGTGAGATAATGTTTATAAAGTACTGGGCACATAGTAAATGCTATCTAAATGCTTATTCCCTCCTTCCTTTCCTGGTCTGGGTGTGACTTGAAGCAAAGATGCTTTGCCTCCTTCATTTGTAAGTTTAGCCCTCTCCATAGTTGTACTTAGTGAGTTATTCTTTGTAGTAGCATTTTGAAAAGGAAAAATTTAGTAAAATCATCATCTATATCAGCTAAGTCTCACAATATATGCAGTGTCCCACATCCATTTCCCAACTCTGCCAAGAAAAGGAGGCACATGTTTAATCTCTTCTTTGAGGACGCACTGTGTCGTTATAATTGCACAGCATTTGGTTTATTTTTTTCTTCCCATTTACATTGTTACATCCATGGTATATGTCATTTTACTGTTTCTGCTTACTTCACTCAGCATCAGCTCATATAAGTCATCCCATGTTTCTCTGAATCATCAAAGTGGAAGGGACCCCAGTGGACATCTAGTCTAACCCGCCCAAGGTCTAACATAATGCATTGGATGAGATTACTGAGCTCCAGTTAGTGAACTGTGAAAAAACATGGAGAAGAGAAGAGCCTCAGGATTGAGAAAGGAAGAAGGTCCTGATTTTCAAAGGAGGGAAATGAATAAAGTCTCCAAACTATAGGTCAGTGAACCTGATACATATTATTAAAGAGACTGCAAACAACCAGAAAAGGGAGCTGTGTTCACAGAGAGCCTGCACAGCTTTATACTATTTGACAAATTATCTCATGCAATTCTTGTGGAAAATATGCTGAGATGTGGTAGAGTTGAATTAAGAACTGGTTGAATGGTCAGATCCAAAGAATCATTAATGGTTTAATGTCAACTTGGAAGGAGGTTTCTAGTAACGTGCCTTAGGAGTCTGTGTTGGCCATTATGAGTTTAACATTTTTATCTGTGCCTTGGATGAAGACATAGAAGACTTGCTTATGAGATCTGCAGATGACCCAGAGCTAAGAGGGCTAGCTAGCTCATTGGATAACTAGTAGGGATTCACAAAGATCTTGACAGGCTACAGCTTTGACTCAAACAGATTATCCTCAGACTGTTATACTTAGGCCATGTTCATGCCTACATCTAAGTTTATTTCCTACCATTCTTCCCTCCTAGCATATCACCCTTTTTTGGTTTACTCTCCCAACCCTTACTAGTGCTGGCAGATTGCATCCCCAACAGGTGACTGACTATTCCTCCCTTCAGGTTTCTAAGGAGTAAATTCTGAGGGACCGGGGATTTTAGTGCTATCACTAATTAGCCCCTATTGTGTTTCCTGATATCTTGTAAACAGTTAAACAGCTCATCAGTATCACTTAAATAATTAGCGTCAATTAGCTTTTACAAACATATTTACTGAGAAGGAACAGCCAATACCAAAATACAATATATCCCCAAAGTGGGAGGCACATTTGCGCCTTTATATTCATTTAGTCCCTGGGGAAATCAGATTCAAACTTGAAGTGGCTGCTACAAAGCATCCCCTTTAAACTTTTTGGCTTTGGGGGTCCTTCTTCCTCTTTTCAAGGTCCCCACTAAATTCACTTCCAAGTGTGACATACCTGTGGATGAGCCATTCCCTTGCTTTTCTGGGCTAGATAAGCAGGTTGCTCGTTAAGATTGCTACATGATCTCCTCAGTGGGCTCAGGAGCTCCAGGACTCCAATTGTCTGTGGGACTTCAGGTGCCTTTGATGGATCTCCAAGTCTCACTTGTGATCTGGATGCTCCTATCTCAGGATACTCAGGATTCTCACTAAAGTGAGAAAAGAAGAAACACATCAGGAACAGAAGGGTCATACTTTGATGGGTACATGGTGGCTAGGTGGAGAGATGAGGCACTAGAGGAGCTGCCCCTTCTCATACCCAAAGGCTTACAGAAGTTCTTCCTCCTTGAAAGCTGCCAGGGAAGAGCTTGAGAGATTGACTGCCCAAACCTTTTGTGTATGCATTCAATTTCAGCTCAACTGCCAATTAAGACTTTTCATTATTATGTAGTAAGTTGACAAGAGACGATCAGAGCACATGCTCAGAAGTATGTGGAGGAAGTGGGGGACCTCCATTACATATACTCAGAAACAGGCTCACTAAGCTTCTACATGCATTAGTGCCAGGCAGGGCATACTGTGCATGCTTTAAGGACAATTCCCCCTCTACATTAGACTGCCCTTTCTCATTCTCTACAAATACTTGAATTCATTATTCAAGGACCAGCTCAAGTCTCATTGCTTTCATGAAACTATCTGGCCCATCCCAAAGTGATTTCATCTGCCTCCCATCTCCCATAGCCCTTATTGACTGCACACCTCACTTGGTCCTTATCATATATTACTAACAATAACTCACTTATCTCAGGCATTTTTAAAGTTTTCTAAGTACTTTTCCCACAACTGCCTTATGAAAAGAGAAGTATGGATGTGCCCATTTTCAAGATGAGAAAACTGAGCAGAGAGATTAAGTGACTTGCCCCCTAATAAATTGGAGCTAAGATTTGAACCCAGTTCTCCTGCCAGATTATCTCACTCTTCCTACTTCATTATTCTGCCCTGTATAGCTTTCTCTTCTATGGTCTCTTTTCTTTGTGCTGTGCAGGCTTTGCTTTCCCAACTCTATTTTAAGTTGTTTGAGAGCAGAGACCATGTGTTCTCCTTGTGGGCCCTTTGACCACAGCATCTTTACATAGTAGGTACTCAGTAAATGTTTATTGATTGAAAGATTCATACACTCACACACACACACACACACACACACACACACACACACACACACACACACATACCAGTTTAGATCTCAGTACAATAAAGTTAATCCAGGGTCCCAAAGAAAAGAACAGCCAGGTTGGTACAATGGACATTAAGGAAGGGGAGAAACCAGTTCTTCCATATCACAGTAAGCAAGACTTGAAGGATTTCGAGCTATTCCCCCATACCTAGAATCTTTCTCCCTTTTCACCTCTGCCCCTGAGTATCCTCACTCCCTTCAAGGCCTTTCCTGATTCCTCCAATTGTCACTACCCCATCATTTTGATTTATTTTGCATATATCTTTTATTAACTTATCTGTGAACACACATTGTATCCCTTCCTTCTTCCTCCATTCTCCAGAAAAATATGAGGTCCTTGAATGTGGGTAGTGATTATCCCAATTTCTCTGGTACTAGCTGTGTAACCATGAGCAAGTCAAAGAACTTCTTAAACTCCAGTGTATGCCACTCTAAAATTGGGTCCCCAATGCCTGTAGTACCTTCTTCCCCAGGTTGTTTTGAGCTGTGTGCTCTCAAATAAGCATGTTGTCAAAGGGCTTTACAAATCTTAAAGCATCATATAAGTTCAGTAATTGTCAAGTGCCGTTACGTAGCACCGTGTTCACTTCTCGTGTCAGATTCTTAGTTATTAGTGAGTTTTCACGTTCACCATCCGACAGAGCTTCCCCTTCACTTGGTTGTCATTCATCCCCCTCTTCAGTACTTGCAGAATGAAAATAAAAGTCTCTTGCCACAAAATGCAAGGACTTGGTTTTCATTCATTTTTCCCCATTTTTGTTTAGCTACATCTCTCCTCTTTGCCTTTGCTTCCTAACTCAGAGGCAGGAAACGTTTAATAGACATTCTTGATTACCAAGCAATAGCCCTTACTTTCAAACATTTTCCTTCTCTCACCTTCATAATGAGCGTCTGGCTCGGGTTAACCCAAGCCAGAGGTACACAGTGTGAATGTCTTCAACACGGACTGGCTGTGTCTGCCTTCTGCCAAGGTAACTAATTTCTGTTGCCCAAAGTCATTTGTTTTTCCACCTACAGATTTTCCAGCTGCTGGTCTCCAGCTTCTAGTGAGGTCCCCCCTCCCCTTTTTTGGCCAAGGAAGAAATTATCCCTTGTTTAAACAAATGGTCCATCAATTGCCATAGAAATAGAGTGAGAAGCTAGTTCTGTCACCTCACAGATTCAGGATGTCATCTGGGTTACTTAGTGCAATACAATCTCCTTTGCCCTAGTGTCTCTATTACAGATGGCATCGCAACACACAGTACATCTCAACACCAGGATCTGAAATGAGAATTCATGAGCTCCTTCAAGATCTCAAAGCCTTACCTAATAATAGGCATCCAAACCCCCAGGCACCCCTCTCGATGACCCCCCCCACCTCAGCTCCTGCTCATATCTTTCTCCCCTATCAACACCATGCCCCCAGGGATCTCAAGGAATCAAAGAAATGAAAAGTAGTTCCACTTCACTTGCAGATTAGAGAGTCCTGTCTTAAAAAGAAAGGATTTCACACTATGTGCTCTAAACAGTCACACAGGATGTTAGGGCAGGAAGAGACCACAGAACTTAGAGTGTTAGAACTGAAATCACTCTAGAATGTAGAATATTAGAACTAAAAGATACCCTCAAAATACTTGCCCCATCTGATTGCAAATGCTTGAAATTCCTTTAGTTTAACTTCTTTCATTTCAGACTTTTTCTTGGTAAAATGTAAACCCCCTTCGAGAGGTAGTACATTAAACCTCATCTGTCATTTGTACTTCAGTGTGAATTATTTTCTCAGAAAAGAATTTCTTTTCTTCCAGAAAAGACTGATTAACCAAAGACAAACTTTGGAGAGAAAACAGAGTACAATGGAAAGATTACCAAACTAAACTTAGAATGTGTAGATCTGGATTTGAGAAGTAATGTGTTAAAGTGGGTTGCTACTAGGTTTGGGGTCAAAAGATCTGGGTTGGATCTTGGCACAAGTCACTTCCATTCTTAGCTACTTAGCTTTCGGACATGGAAGACTAGGAAATGTTAGACTTGGAGACAAGATACTTCGACTTTTATCCTAACTTTGTCCTTATCAGCTCTGAAATTCTGGGCAAGTCATAACCCCTCTCTCTGGGCTCAGCCAGGCACAGTAAGTATTTAAAAATGTTTGTTGACTTGTTGACTTATCTCTCTGAATTTCTTCATGTGTAAAATGGGGGTGGTACTTGTGTTACTTCATAGGGTTGTTGTAAGGAAAGTACTTTTTATGTCTTTAAGTGCTATGTTAATGTCAGCTATTATTCAAATGAGAGAGTTGGACTAGATGACTCTAAGGTTCCTCCCAGCTCTAATGTTCTGCGCTTCTATGAATCCCTACTCTGACACCAACTGTATTCCTTCACTGCAATGAGCCTCAGTTACCCATCTATAAAGTGGTACTCTATCTCACAATGTAACTGTAACTATGACAGAAAGATCAGGTCTTTGACTCAGGGCACCTAAATTTAGAGGATGCTAAAATCATTTGCCCTCTTTCAGCAGTGAAGAAATTACTACTATAGGACCTAATTAACAAGAGTAATTAGTTAAAATAAAAAGTTAACATATGGTATTCTTTTCTTCCCCTGGATAACTGTGCTTCAGGGGAGCTCTTCCCTGACCTATTCCTTTCTTCTCCCTACCCCCACCTCTATGCAACAGCCTCCTCACAAGTTGAGGTATATTTGGGTCCCTGCCAGTGGTGCACTGGTAAATGTTCAACTACCAGCTTTTGGGGGTTTGGGGGTGAGGATGTAGGCAGTCCATGCTGCTAAGATTAATCTTCATCATTAATATCTTCTCCATCACTTTCTCCAGTCTGGACAGTCATTAGAACAATAAAGATCTTATAATGTTTGCTATTTTCCAAACTGTAAATGTTCACATTGAAATTTTAACAATTGGCTTTTGAAAGAGTAGTCTGACCTAGCTTCAGCATACCCCTGTCTGCCAGGTGGTGTACTAGGGTCTCTCCCATAGCTCCTTCAACAGAATTTGTCTTAAAAAGTTGATGTGAAGTCTCCTTTCATGATTCTTGCCCTGCTTGCTTTACTAGTTCTAGCTTCAGGGTCAGGGTAAGGAAAGCACTAGGAAGATTTAACAGTGCTAGGGGAATCGGAGCTATTTCTCCAGTCTCACTGGTGTCATCTTCCAAGAGCCAACCTGAAATGCAAGGTACAGAGAAAAGCTTCAGACTAGTCCACTCACCCCTGAGAAGCATTCATTTGGACACGACTGAAAATGACGAAACAGTAACTGTATATACACCAGTAAAATGCCCGAGCCCTAAAGAGGGAGCCATATCCATCAGTTCTAATTCTTGTTCTTAGAAATAGAAGCTTAGCACTTAGACTTGAAAGGAGCCAGGATGAAAACCTAAGTCTTCCTGCTGCCAAATTTGAATTTGGTGCAGAACCTCATTGAAAACACAGCCTAAAAGCAAGGATGGGGAAGATCTGTGGGCAGCCACACAGACCTGATGACAAGCTATGTTCCTGATAGCCAGGACTCCAGGAGGAATTTTGTATGAATGAGTCTTTTCTTATTTTCTCCCTTTGTAAGTGGCCACTAAGGCAGGAGTATTCTGGAGCCAAGTTGAACAGCTGATCAGTGTTTTCAGTGTGAGCATTTACACCTCGGAAACTAGCAAATGCTATTAATCAGGGCTTGCTTTATTTTTCTCATGAATGTCTAGCCCAGGGCTGGGAAACCTGTGGTCTCAAGACCACATGTGACACTCTAAGTCCTCAAGTGCAGTTCTTTGACTCGATTCAAACTTCATAGAATAAGTTCCCCCTAATAAAAAAAAAATTGTTCTCTGAAATTTGGATTCAATGAAAAGGCTGCACAATAGTCATCCTCACTTATTCACAAGAATGTCAACTATAGAACCTAAAGAGCCCTTTCAGACCATATACAGTAAACACTCATTATATTTCTAGGGGAACCAGAGGGCCCAGAGAGAAAAGGACTTGACCAGGCTCACACAGCTGGTAAATGGTCAGCTCAGGCTTCCATCCCCAGTCTTGGTGACTTGTCATCCAGACACTCTCCACTCCGTAGCAATGCCCCCTCTCATTGCCTTGTTTATTGCGGAAGCAGGGAAGGGTTACTACAGCTGGAATGCATTAGTGTTATTGTAGTCACCAAGTTTCCATAGGCCAGAGAGCGGAGAATGTTCAGTGTTTGTTGTGACCCAAGAAAACTGGAGTGAGCTCCTGCTTAGAATTAAAGTGACTGAAGATGAGAAGAGATGAAAAGAAAAAAGAGGGGTTTGCTTTATAATGAGGGGGCTCTCCCTCCT
Source organism: Bettongia penicillata ogilbyi (assembly GCA_023548195.1). Classification (NCBI taxonomy): domain Eukaryota; kingdom Metazoa; phylum Chordata; class Mammalia; order Diprotodontia; family Potoroidae; genus Bettongia; species Bettongia penicillata. The sequence continues at coordinate 3,968,758 of JAJHZJ010000098.1, forward strand.
TGTACCAGATTAGAGGCAGAGTAGATAGAGCAGAAGGCTTCCTTTCTATCACAAAGAATATATTGCAAATGGGAGGAAAGTAAACGGATGTAAAAAAAAAAGCTGATGGGTCTATGGTCAGGTTTAAATACTTGGTTTTGTGGAGAGCTTGCATAGGTCGTTATAACCTTTTCCTCTAATACAGTCTCCTTTCCCCTTCCTTGGGCTAGACCTTCCTTTGAGAGACTCTTCCATTAGAGCTAGAGTGGAAAGCATGCTGACAAGTAGGAGATACGGGTTCCAGTCTCAGCTCCATCACTGCCTACCTCTCTGTGAGCCCTGGACAAGTCACTTCCTTCCTCTGTCTGTTTCCTTCCTGTAAAATCAGGGAACTAGACAAGGTAGTCTCATGAGTTCCTTGCCTAGTCTAGGGTTTCCTACCCTACTCCTCTTTACTAAGTTTTTCCATCCTATGCCCGACCTGGAAGAAATCCTAAAATGTAGAACAAAGCTCTGATGTTCTAAGCTCAGTGTTCCAAGGCACTTTCTAGATTTGACTTTCTATACAAAGACTCCTCTAGCTCTGATATTTCATGATCTGGGATTTTAGGCTCTCTCCAACCCCAATGCTCTTTGGTTCTTTGGTGAGTACAGGGAAGAGGACAGAAGACACAGGTGTTACAATGCAGAAAGGTGGAGAGGAAGGAGCATAAGGCTTGCCTGGGAGTAAAAATGGGGTAATGGGAGCATGCAACCACAGAAAAAGGAAAAATGGGCCATAGAAGAGGAGGGAGTGAGAGTTCAAGAACCAAGTAGCCCCCACTTCATGGCCTCTTCAAGGGCTGGTCCCCCCCATCTGGACAGTTTGTGGGAGAGGGGGAAGACCACCTGGCTGCTCCAATGACCAGTGGGGCCCTCTCTAACCTGCTGTGTGCACACCAAAACACATTCAGCTTATCAGAGCTATGACCCCATGTACATGTAATTTATAACTTACTCAAAACAATTACATTGAGTTGAGGTCTTGTTTGGGGGAGAGAGCAAGCATCCATTTGTCAGCAGTCTCCCTCTTCCCTCTGTACCTGCTTAAAACAACTCACAAGTCAGAGTTTATTTCTAGGAGGAAAAACAAGAAACCAGAGTGAGAAGGCCCTTCATGTGTTCCAGCTGCTTGGCATATAGGGGAGCTCTCTTCTGAGGTTGCTATATTAAGGCCTGAGGTTAATATGGTCTTAGCTGGCCCTGTTCCTTTATTCATTCTCTAAGAAAAACAACTCCAAGCTGGCATCTATAAATGTTCTAAATAACCTTCCAAACATGAAGAAACTTTTCAAAATAAAAACCTTTTAATGGACTTTAATGGATTTGGGCGTTGGTAGGTCCATCTAGACCATAAAGTCCTTGAAATAGCTGTTGGAACTCTAGTCTATGGTCCTTATTTCATCCACATCACTGTGGAAAGAATAAACCTTCTAAGTTAGACTCAGCCTTTTCACTCTTTACACCTCCCATTAGGAATGGTAAAATTAGCCATTGACAGCTGTCCTTCAGTCCGTATTCAAATGAATGGAACCTGGGATAGAGCCTTTTGAAGAAAAGAGAAGGCCTTCTAGTGAGCAAAGTTCAACTCTGAGCAAGTTCATGGATTTTAAAGTTTTCCCTTCCTTGAGACATGGAAACATACATCCCTAGGACCTTATTTGGATCTTTCCATTGATCTAAAGTACAAAGAATAATGTGGAGACCCAACAGTAACCAATAAAGGAGCCATGAGACCCCCCCATTTTAGTGTATAAGGCCCAGACCTAAAGCATTGGTGGATAAACCACAGATAAGTAAGGTCTCTAAAGCAGAAATGGAGCCATATGTCCTAACCTCTCAATTGCACTATTACAATAGCTCCCTACCAGATCTTCTTGCCTCCAGACTCTCCTCACTCCAATCCAGGCTTCACATAGTTGCCAAAATAATCTTCCTGATGGACAAGCCTGACCATGCCACTCCTGTGCTCAGAAATCCTCATGACACTTCCCATCATCTATGAGAGAAAATTCAGCGTCTTCAGTCTGCTTGTTTGAGGGCCTCCATATTATGGTTTCCACCTAACAGACCTTTCTTTCGCACTTAAGCTGGACTCCTACTCCACCAAATCTCTCTTCCAGTGCCTTTCTAATATCCCAGAAGTGACCCTATGTTCTCAAAGTCACAGAGCATAAACTCTATTAGATCTCGCTAAGCTAGAAAGACTTCAAGCACAGGTCAAGTGATGAACTGTGTGTCTGTTGTATAACGACCAAATTAGCAGTGGTTTAGCCCTAGGAGGTTGACTGCTGAGGGATAAATATCCTTGACCAGAGCAACTCAGTAAGACTATAGGTAGAGAAAGTTTGTAGCAGTCATTACAGGGAGCAAGGAGCTAGACTATTGCGATCACGTATCTTTGAAGGAGTATCACCTCCTCATTTCTATCATAATTATTTGCTCACATGACAAATGAGGACAGAACTTATGTTATTTTCCATCTCTGTAGCCCCAAACCTTATCATGGGGGCTCTTGAAGATTTCTATTGGAGAAGCAAGGAGAAAAGCATTTAAAACCTAGTCTGACAAGACCTAGACCTTAAAGAAACCTCAGAAAGCAAAATTCCCAATTCTCTAGTATAGATAATGGTGTCAAAACTCAAGTAGAAATGGGAGCCACTAATGTGTATAGAAGGATCCATATGGGCCACAGCAATCAATTTAGTCTTAAAATGTAATATTACCTATGTCTTTTTGTACTTTTGTTTATTCTTTGTTAAATATTTCCCAGTTACACTTTAATCTGGTTCAGTTGCACTTGGGAGCATTGTGGGTCAAATGCAACCCACCATGTGTTTGATACCTCTGCTCTAGCACCAGTTCTGCCATTTGGTAACTGATTCTACCATGGATTGGTAAACTTTCAGCATCTTTTGTTCTGGTGTGTGACTGGAAGGCAGTGGGGCTGGTGATCACCAGCTTTTGCAAACTGGAGTGGATAAGGGAAAAGGGAATGTGGAACCTAGAGCTAGAAGATGCTTCGGTCATCTGGTCATCCTCTTTTCAGAGGAAAAACTAAGACCATGAGATTGGGCATGATTTGCCCATGTCACACTGATAGTAAACAGCAGTGGGGAAATTTGATCCTGTCTTCTAACGCTAAATTCAGTGCTCTTGTAGGTCAACTGGAATTTTGATCCTAGAAATAACAATGAAGGGGCAGGTTTCCTCCAAGAAGAAATGCTTTCTTCTTGTGATAGTCTCTAGAGATTGCTAGGGGTGTATGAGTTTTCAGGGAGGACTGGAAACTCTGGTGTAAGGGCTTGCTAAGCCCTCATGTGCAATGGCCACACCCTGGTAAAAATCATCTCAGCAGATGGGTTAAAACAGGTTGAGGGCAACTGACAGGCCTCAAACTTGTTGGCGAGTTAAATGGGTAGATGAGAACAATCTGTTCCAATGGACATAAAGGCAGCAAAAGTGGGCACTGTGGAGTGCTTAGAGCTTAATCAGACATCAGAGATGCCAAGGTCATCCACTGCATCTCAGGCCATTTCTGGTCACCTTGATTTTTGGCTTGCTATTGAACTTCAATGACTCTGGAAGAGGCAATGAGGCTGATGATTTTGAGCAACTTAAATCAATTAAATCACTTAAATCCAGGTCATGGGCAAATCAAGACATTCCCTACGATGTCAGGCTGAGGACAGGATACTAGGATATTTTGTGACCCTGCTCCTCTACCTAACTGTGAGTTGCCTTCCCTCTCAGCCTCACTGGGGCCATGGTCCATACTCGTCCAACACAACTGTACTTATAGTTGGATTGTCCCCCACATCCCTATCACTGATGCAGCTGTATGTCTATTTCACCAACTGTTTTTGCCTTGTATGAAAGGATTTCTAGTTATGGCTTTGCTTTTTCTTCTGCATTATACAGGGGACAAGTCCCAACTCTTGGAAGGTAACACAAGGGGTTTCTGTTACCCCAGTCAACTCTTGAGAGGGGATGGCCAATAGCTCTTAGAAAGAATGGTGTGTAGACTCTCAGAAGAGCCAACAACATCTGACCATTAAAAGTCACCTCCTGTGCCATTCCTAATGTCTGTTTCTGATGTATGGGCTACATCCTGCTCTGAGAAGCATCAAGGGTTTGACTCTTAGAGGCCGTTGGTCAGCATTTGAATAGTACTGTAAGATTTACAAGGAACTTTATTTATAATAAACCTGTGAGGTAGAGAGTACGAGTACCATTATCATCATTTTACAGATAAGGAAATAGAGGCTCAAAGAGGTTAACTTTGCATATGGCTATTAATTAAAACTCATCATTCAAAATCTATACACACTAGATTTAAATGGACCAGATTTGGTCTTGAGAAGAACCACAAATATCATAACTCTTTTTTGACTTATGTTGTTCCCACCCACAGTTGCCTCTGGGAAACTCAGGTTTCCCATAACTCAGATCTGTATCTCCATGTATGTGGGTAAAAGGGTCCCAGATCCCATAGAAGCACTCAAGGTAATACTGAATATATCTAATAGAGGGCAGCCTTTATTCCACCCCATAGAAAATGCGGAAAACACATCTCAGAGTAGCCCATAAACAGCTGATAAAAGTCTCCTCCCTCTCTGATGAGTGCCACCTCTCCCCATTACCCTAGAGTATTTCAGACTCATAGCACCACCCTGTGGTTTGGACTCCTCTCAGAAGGGAAACAAACTTGGGGTTAAGTAAACAGTCCCCCAACATTCTGGAGAGTCCCTCTTTTCAACTAGAGACCTATACTGGCATAAAGCCTTGTAGTACAAGGCTGAGGGCTTATCTCCCCCACCTCAGGAAAAGAAAGATGCTTGGGATTGCTAGATAGGCATCCACTTTCACACTGGCCCTGTGCTGTCTAAATAACCCAAAGTAATAGAAAAGGGCAAAGGTCCAGTGTTTTGCTCCCTCATGTCCTAACTTTTGTCTCTCACAGCTATCTCAGCTCCATGGTCATGCTGATGATTCTTTTTTCTCTAAAAAACTGGCATTGCCCAGGAACTCCCCTTTTGTCTCTTCAAGGCTGGGTCCAGGTACTCAGAGTATAGGAACCAGCCGAGATGTTGCCATCTCTTAGGTTGATAGGCTGCCATCTTTGGAGTCCAAAGGGGAAGTGGTTTGGTCCCTGCAAGTGCGGGGGAGGGATGGGTGGAGAACATTGCAATGCATAGATTCCCCTTCCCTTCAAGAAGAAACAGTCACTTTCTAACCTTTATTTTCTGATCTGTGCTTGGAAAAGAGAGTAAAAAGGGTTACATCCATGATGAAGCCTCCCTCTTGTAAGAACAGCGCGAAGCATTCACCCCTCCTTCCACAACAGTCAGAGGCAACTCATGTCTCCCTAATCAGTTCATAACCATTGGGAATTGGATCTAATGGGCATATCCACTACATCCTAAAAGAGATGCAAAGTCCCAGACCAAGGTTCCCTACGTCGTAAGCTCATCAAGAGGCAGTTTAGTGGTATAGTGAACGGAATACTAGTCTTAGAATCAGAAAAACTGAGTTCAAAACAGACACTTGATCACTGTATGACTAACTTAACCTCCCTGTGCCTCAGTTTTGTCATCTGTAAATGAAGGGGTTGGATTTGATAATCTTTAAGGTCTTTTCTAGTTCTGAATCTTTGATATAAACTCACCAACGGCATTCACTTGATCAGTTCCCTACCTAAGGAGACTCCTAACTCAAAGCTTCCACATTCTTATAGCATAGTGCCTTTTCAAAGACCAGAGATTAAGAACCACAGCTACACACTTTCCACATTGAAATAGGGTAGCTGTATTCCTCATGCTAAAAAAAAAGTTTCAATTCCCAATGAAGAAAAAATATTTCCCAATCATTAGAAGCTGATGTTCCTGAAGCACAAGGGAGAATGTTGGCTAGCTTGTCAGTTTACAAAACTGGAACATTTGGAATAGGTGAAAATGGAAGTGTGATGTCAAAAGAATCGTTGATCTTCTCCCAGAAGCCATTTTTAGCACGAGGACACCCAGAGTCTTGGTTCATTCTTTCCACCTTTCATCCCACACCCCTATAAAGATGACCAAGGGAGCAGGTATTTAAGGGCTAATTTTCTTCTTGCTAACGTTGCTTGATCACAATCCTTTCTGGACTTGAATTATAAACATCTTTAATGGAAAGAACATTGGCCTAGGAGTCAAGAAATCAATGTTGCCTTAGCCCCAGATCTGCCCCTAGCTAGATATATGACTTTTTCACTTTTTCTTTCTGGGCCTCAGTTTTCCTATTTACAAAATAATGTGAATGATCTCAAGAGTGAATATCCTAGATTTGGGGGGGAGGGTAAATAGCCAGTGAAAATTCCTGAAAATTCAGGAAATGGAGTGTCTTGTTTGAGGAATAGCAAGGAGGTCCATGTCCTTGGACACGAGTGGGAGAGGTGATGATGGTGAACAGTACAAGAAGGTTAGAAAGGTAGGAGGGATCTAGGTTATGGGGGACTTGAAAAATCAAACAGAAGATTTTGTATTTTTCCTGGAAGTGACAGAGAGCCACGGGAGTTTCTTGACCTGTTTTAGGGAGATCAACTTGACAACTGAGTGAAAGATGGGCAGGAGTATGTAGAGACTTGAGGCAGGCAGACCCCCAACTACTCCCAGCAGACTACGGAAATAGTCCAAGTGTGAGTGATGAAGGCCTACACCAGCTTGGGGACAGTGTAAGAGGAGAGAAGAGGGCATATATGTAAGGTGTTACAAAGGTAGAATCAATAGGTCTTGGCATCAGATTAGATATGAGGGACAATGGGTACCACTGCTGGTACTTAGGTTATGAGCCTGAGGTACTGGAAGGATGGCATCACCCTTGACAGTAAGGGGGACGTTTGGAAGGGGGGCTTTGGTGGGTAAGGAAATGGTTCAGTTTTGGACATGTTGAATTTAAGATGTCTGCTAGGCAGCATCCACTTCAAGAGGGCCAATAGGCAGTTGGAGGTTGGAGTTTAGAGGTTAAAGGTGAGGTTGGGGCTGGGTAACTATATCTGAAAATTATCAGCATGAAGATAATAAGGTCCCTTCTAATTTTAACATTCTACACCACTTGTCCTAAAGGACATTCTCTCTAACATTCTGTGTTCTGAGGTCCCTCTCAGCACTGACAACCTCTATTTGAAGGCCACTTGCAGCTCCTTCTAAGGTTTCTTCCAGCTCCTACATTTTTATGGTCAACAGTTTCTTGTAGCTCTGACATCCTGTGTTCTCAGCTCTATGCTCTCGCAACACTTCTATATACTAAGCTTCATTCCAGTTTTAACTTTCTGCCCTGATTTTGTACAATGCAAATTTTGTACAAATGCAAACCTACAGCTAGCAGTCCATGTCAAGCACTTTCTTTGGATTCACAGAAGTTCTTGGCCTATCTAAGCAAGGAGCAATGGAGAGCTCTATCACATACCCTGTGTGGTGAGTGAAAGTTTCAGGCACTGGTGAATTTGGACTTAGTTTTCATTGGATGCCTTTCTTTCTACCTCTTCCAAGGATTTTTTGTGTGTAAAATGTAAGTTATATGTAAAAACATGCTTGCTTGTTGTATTCTACTAATACCCCAAGGGTCCAAGCTTTAAGATCTCCATAGCAGTCCCTACTTTTACCTGTAGATCCTTTTAACAGGCTCATGGAAGCATGGGTGTATTTTTTTAACTTAAAGTTTGTTTCCATTGGGTGCTTTGTGAAACATACCAATGCCAGCAGAATCATGTAGAATGACCTACAAGAGTTTAGCTTGAGTAAGGAACTGTATTAGGATAAGAGTGAAATTGAGAGGCTGTAGCCTCAAACTGAGTCATGATCTCCCTGCTAATAACAGCGAGTTGTTGGAAAGCTGTTGGAAATAAATTTTCTCTACTTTCTTGACCCAGGAAATGTGGCCTAGGATCTAAGAGGTGCAATGAATAGGGTCTTGGACTTGGACTCAGGATAGACCTGAGTTCCAATTCTGATGCAGACTCTTTCCAGCTGAATAATCCTAGACAAATCATTTAACCTCCCCGGGTCTCAGTTTTCTCATCTCCAAAATGAGGATAATAACAGCACCTCTCTCACAAGTTTGTGTGGGCAGCTAGGTGGCACAATGGCTAGAACACTGGCCTTGGAATCAAGAAGACTCATCTTCCTGAGTTGAAATCCAGTCTCTGACACTTACTTGTTGTGTGATCCAGGACAAGTTACTTCACCCTGTTTGCCTCAGTTTCCTCACCTGTAAAATGAGCTGGGGAAGGAAATGGCAAACCATTCCAATATCTTTACCAAGAAAACTCCAAATGGGGTTACAGAGAGTCAGACGCAACTAAATAAGAATAACGGAGGTTTGTGAGAATGGGAGAACATATGTAAAGTGCTGTACAAATCTTAAGGTGCCATATAAATGCTAAATATTATTTTTGTTGTTATGCTTCATATGGAAAGAGAATTTAATTTAATATATTTTTCTTTTTAATATTCCTATGAAGTCCAGAGATGAGAAATTACTTCTCCAGCATCACATGGCCAATTAATGACAGAGCCTTGGACTCCTAACTCCAAGAAGAAATGGTCTATTTATTGACAAAATGGAGAGCAAGATATTTTAAACCTATGTTAATATTTAAACCTAGGTTAATGTTGGAGATGATTTGTCTGGGAGTTAGGAAGATCTGAGTTCAAATCCTGATTTTGATACATACTGGCTCTGTGACCTGTGGCAAGTCATGTAACCTCTCAGTGACTCAGGAAACTCTTTTTTTTCCTTAATAGTATTTTATTTTTTCCAATTACATGTAAAAATATTTTTCAACACTCATTTTTTTCTGAGTTTAAAATTTTCTCCTCCTTCCCTTCCCTCCCCTCTCCCCAAGATAGCAAACAATCTGATGTAAGTTATGCATGTATAATCATGTTAAACATATTTTCACATTAGTCATGTTGTGAAAGAAAAATTAGAATAAAAGGGGAAAACCTCAAGAGAGAAAAAAACAAAAAACAAAAAAAGTGAAAATAGTCTGCTTTGATTTGCTTTCAAACTCCATAGTTCTTTCTCTGGATGAATTAACATTTTCCATCCTGAGTCTTTTGTTATTGTCTTGGTTGGGTCATTGTATTGCTGAGAATAGTTAAGTTTATCATAATTAATCATCATACAATGTTGCTATTGCTGTGTACAATGTTCTCCTGGTTCTGCTCCATTCACTCAGCATCAGTTCATATAAATCCTTCAAGGCCTCTCTGAAGTCTTCCTGCTCATCATTTCTTATAGCACAATAGTATTCCATTACATTCATAGACCACAACTTGTTCAGACATTCTCCAGTTGATGGGCAGCCCTTCAACTTTCAGAAAACTCTTTAAAGTCAAACTACAAAAGCTAAGACTTGCTGATCTTCATCAATGAAACAGCTTCTTTACTGAGAATTCCTTCTACTAATAAAATCATGGATCCAGGCACCCCCAAAATTATCAAAAAATAGTGAAAAGATATGATGGCATTAATATATGTCAGATTTGCTATTAGGGAAATCAATTGCAAAATTTCATGTATTTATTTGTGTGAAAAAAATTTTCTATTTTTTAGCCTCATTGGAGCCTCACAAAATCCCTGAAAAGGACACAAAGTGAGCAGAGTTTATTATCCCTACTTAACCAAGGAGGAAGCTGAGACCCAAAGAGGTCAGGTAATATGCCAAAGATCATGAAGCAAAGCATTGTCAGGGCTAGGCATAGAACCCGGAGCTTCTGTTTCCTAGTTCAGTGCTTTTTCTGTACTGTGATGAATTTAACTTCAAGACTTCACAGACTTCTAGTTTTCCTTTTAAAGTCCAGACATTTGTACTCAATCGCCTGAAAGGAAAACAATTTATTATTAGGGAGTATAATTGTGAAATTTCCTGAATAAAACTTGCATGTTTTCATCCAAGTAATTCATGAGTGCTGGAGCTGGAGACTTGGTTCGAGACCTCAATCGACCACTAAGTAATCATGTGACCTTGGGTGAGTTCCTGACCTGCTCTCGGTACCACTTCCCTCCTCCATAAAGTGAGAGGGTTGGACCAAGTGACCTCTACAGTCTTTCTGGCTTGGACATCTACCCTGGCATCATGACAGAATCATCATGTAGATGGAAGGCCGCCTATTATAGTGAAAAGAGCAGATCAGGGCCTGGTTTTCAGAAGACTGGAATCAATCATCAGACATTTATTAAGCACTTAGCATGCCAAGCACTCTGCTGAGAGCAGAAGATACAAAAAAAGGCAAAAACACAGTTCTTGCCCTCAAGGAGCTCACTTGGGAGAGATGACTGGCAAATTTCGATGTCCATGCAAATATATTCAGTTGGAAGAGATCTCCAAGGGAAGGTGGGGGCAGGAGTTAGGAAAGTTCTCTTGCAAAAGGTGGAATTTGAGCTGAGGCTTGAAGGAAAAAGCCATGAGTTGGAAGTGAGGAAAGTGAATGTTCCAGTATCTATGTTTCACAGCTAGCGGAAAGGCTTTGAGCCCTATGTTCCAGTTCTGGCTTCTCCATTTTCTAGCTTTGTGATCTTGAGCAAGTCATTTCCCTTCTCCAAGATTTAGCTTCTTTATCTACAAAGTGAGAAAAATAAGCCTCACACACCTGTTCAGGCTGTTGTGAGGAAAGCTCTTTGTAAACATTTATATCACTATAGAAATATGGCTTATTCTTATCTAGCAATGCCCTCTATTTTATAGATGTAGAGACTGAGGCTTAGAGAGGGCAACTGACTTCTAGCCCAAGATCAGATGGCTTCTAAGTGGCAGAGCCAGGTCCAGAACTCATGTCTCTTGACTCTTTCCGCCATGTTATAAGGCTATTCTCTCAGGAGACACGTAGAAAACAGAAATTCCAAAACGATTAAGAGATTGGGAATTGTTCTATTTCTTTTGATTAGGCACCAAACAACCTTTCTCATATTGGGGTAAACTCCATTATTTCCTCCTAAGGCTTGTCTTAGGTTACAGAACTTTATCTGGGTTTGTCCTGCCTGCATCTTTTAACATAGTGATTTGTTAAAATCAAATAAGGCTCAATACTATAGGTATGGTGGAATGGATACTTGGTTTATAGAGTCAGGGGATTTAGAGCTGGAAAGAATTTAGAAGGCCATTTATTCCAGTTCCCCCACTGTACAGAATAGGAAACTGAAGACCAAAGATTAGACTTACTCCAAGTCATTCAGATAGTAAATATGAGAGCCAGGATCTAAATGCAGCATCATTACCACTACATTGAGAGAGTGTTAGGTTTTGAGCCAAAGAACGTGGGTCTGGTAACTTAGTAGGTATGTGACCTTGGATGAGTCCCTTCCATTCTCTGGGCTTCCAGGTCCTCCTCTGTGAAATGAGGTCAACGAGATTACCTGCAGGGTCCCTTCCAGCCAGTCATCTATCATTCCATGAAGAGATGGTCTCCAAGGTCTTTTCCAGCTCTGAAACCTACAAGTTGTATATGGAAAATCCCATTTGTTTTCACTGCATTGAGCAGATCACAGTGAAGTATGGTGATAACTGTGTGTACAGGAAGGAGAAAACCACCACCCGAGTCATCTGTTGTTCATTGAACAGCTGAATCAATTCATTTTAATCCAAAAACAGCAGAGTGGTTTTTGGTCTCCTCTGACTATTGAAAGTCATAGTTGCTATCAAAACTGCACCAATGGAGGGACATGTGTTTCTCCCACTGTTTTATTTCACAAGGAGTATTTTGTGTCCTGCCAACTTTTTCCTTTGAGGGTTACTGCAAACGTGGTCTCCTTTTATTTCCCTCAAACACTGAAAAGTGAGCTAACAATGTTATTATGCCCATTGGGGGAGGGGGGGGCCTGTGTTCATTTCTTCTTTCTGGGCCACAGCAAGTATCCACAGGAGTCTGTGAAGTGACTCATATGGTTGGGGGAGTTAGGGAGAGATGAGAGTTTCAGGGACGCTAGGTGTGCAACATACTATCGAATGAAGAGTAAAATGAATTTCTCCTTAGGAAAAGAGATAGGTAGCATTGAGGGTATGGTGTCAACTGACAATAATAGCCCCTCATTGTGAATACCTTGTTAACTTTCAATTCAGTAAAACAATAAAGCAGCTTTGAATCCAGGCTCTGACGCTCTCCAACTGTGTGACCCTGGCCTGGTCATTTCCCATCCCATCTGAGAGCCTAAATTTCCTTATTTGTAAAAGGTAGATAACAAGACTCGTACTACCTGCCTCATAGGGTTGTTGTGACAAAAGCACTTCATAAACTTTACAGCACAATGGATCATGGGACTTGGAGTTGGAAAGCACCTTAGAAACCATGTAGTATAAGCTCCTCATTTGATAGATTGTAAACTGAGGCCCAGAGAAAGGAAAGGACTTGCTGGACACACAGCATAAGCAGTCAAGATTCAAAGCTAGGTACTTGGACCCTAAATCTTTCTAGTCCACTGTGGCATCTCCAGAAATGTGTTCTCATTTATTAAATACTTACCATGAACCAGACCTCTGGGCCTAGAATTGGCAGGAAATGACAACAGTCAACGACTTGGCAATCCACTTGGGGTAGGGGGCGGAGGGCAGCAGGTACGCAAGTAAGCATGATAACTGCCAAAATATGTTGGGGGCAAAGGCAAGCCAGGCTGAGTGGTCTAGGAAAACTGTAGGAGGGAGAGATCACCTTTTTTTTTTTGGTCAGAAAGGGAATTCCCCCGAGTCCAGCCAATTCCTGCATCTTTGGATAGTATCTTTTCCTTTTGACAACTATTCCAACATAGTCCAAATACAACTGGAATCCATTTTCAAATCAAGTCCCTTCTTTTGCCCCAGGGAATTGCCTTTGCTGGAACATCTCAGGCTTGGGAACAAGGCCTGTTGGTTGGGTCCTGTTCTTGCCAGGGTCGACAGTGGGAAACAGTTACTAGAAAAAAAACAGATGAAATTCATAAACTCACTCCAATCACTCTTGCTTTAGGGAACATTTCAGAATGGCTCAGATAACACACACCCCCTTACTCTATGTTGAAGGCAACGTAAGAGCCAACTTCAAACAGGGACCCGCTTTGTCTGACTGGTGCCGCAGTATGGGCAGAGATTGGCTTTCATTGGGCACACATTTTGTGTTTCTCCCCAAAGCTGAAAGGAAATCAAAGACCTGAACATCAGACCAGTAAAATGATGAGCTTTGAAGTGTGACACAGTGAGAGCTACAGAACTAGGTGTGGTAAAGCTCCTAACTCATCTTGTAGTCAGACTCAGGCGTAGAGGCAAGGGCTGGCCGAGCAGTGAGGTCATTCTTCCCTGTAACTCAATAACAGGCTCAGCTCCTCAAGCATTGGGGCTTTACGATCTCCACTCACATGCTTTCCATTTAGACTGGTTTTGCCTGTGTCCCCCCCGCCCCCACAAGAGTTTTCTTAAAGTGCACAAATCAGTTGGAAATGGATGAGGTTGGAGCAAGAGGAAGATTTACGAATCCAACTGGCAGAAGGAGACCCATTCAAATTTACTTTAAAAGTATACAGTTGAAGAGAGAACCACCAAATGGAATTGTTGAAAGTACCCTACAAACTATCTATCCCAACGCTCTCATTTTACAGAGTAGGCAACTGAAACCTGGAGGAGGAGAGTCACTTAGCCAACTGCACACTGCTAGGTAGAAGCAGAGTCAGGACGTGAACACAGTTTCTCTGACTCCACATCTTTTCATAAGACTATGAAATTGCATGGTAGTCCAAGAAGGCAACAGAAATCACAGAACCAAAGGACTGGAAAGGACATTGAAAGGATATTTCTTTCATCATCCTGTTGATAGGCAGGACTTCTGCTTTGTCTAAGAATGACTACAGTGGTTTGAAACAGAAATAAATTTGCCATCTATCTATTTCTAAGGCTTCAGGAGAAAGGCCTGTATACCCAAACTATCGAAATGCAGTCAATCCTCCAAGACTGTGAGAACAACCAAAAAAGGTGGCCAAATCCAGAGGGCTGGAGACGGAGTCACTTAAGGTCTGTGTGCCTCAGTTTTCTCATCTGTAAAAAAATTATATTAGATGACTTTAAGGATTCCTTCCTGCTCTAAATCTGCGCTCTTATTTTGTGCTTTTCTCCAAGCACTCTATCTAGATCAGCTGGGCCAGGAAAGTAAGCTACATCTCCACAGCCAGCATGGAGAGGATCTGGATGGAGCCCAGCAGTAGTCATAGGTCTGGACTTGTCTGGCAATTTCAGAGCCCTAGAGAAAAGGCTGGCAACAAGGATTATGATGACAGCAAATTTTACTTTGCCTTGAAGACATGTAAACTAAAAATCGAGATGTGCAGAATCTGAAGCCCCCTTCTTAGTGGTCCTGAGCAAGTGAGGCCTGGCACCCTAGGGAAGGGTTCTTTGCACAAGTCCCTGCAGCATTAGGCACAGTGGGAAGAGCACCAAAAATTGAATCAGCAGAGACTCAACTTCAAATCTGGGCTCTAAGACATACTGGCTGTTATTTTCCTTCTCTGAGCTCCAGTTGCCCCTTCTCTGAAAAAAGGAAAGGCTAATACTTGTGCTGCTTGCCTCATAAAGATGTTGTTAAGTAAGCTTTTCATCAGCTTTAAAACACTATAAAAATGCAAGCCATTATGGCTAGATCCTGATTAGTGTGAATTGATGAATCCCATGAGGTGGTTGAATTTTTCAAATTCTTGCTGCATATTTCCATTGGACTGGAAGCAATTAGCATATTTTACATAAATGTAACTTCAAATAGTGTGAATTTGAATTCATGCAACCACTTCATGGGGTTCATCATTCACACTAATCGAGATGTAACTATTTGTTTTGCCCACTGGAACTCTAGGATTAGCTGTTTCTATATATTCCTCCAGTAACAATATTCACCATACTCAGCAGCTTCCTCCTAGAAAAATACACTATTTCTAATATTTCCTTCCTGTCTACTTCCGAACACGCAATTGTCATGAAGTTGTGAAAGATAGCCAACGCACTGTATGACAGGATCCAAAAAAGATCTTGACAAGCTAACAAGCCTGGCCAAATCTGATGAGACAAAATGTAATTGGGATAAATGTAAACTCTTACACTTGGTTTCAAAAATCAATTTCACAAGCCCAATGTCAGGGGTGCATGGCTGGATAGCAATTGGTCTGGAAAAGATGTGGGGTGGTTTAGTGAATTGCATGATCAATATTAAGTCGGCAGTGTGATTAGTAGCTCAAAAAACTATTATTATTGAGAGGCACAGCTTCTAGGAATAAGGAGGTGATAGTAGACTGTAGTTGGCTCTGATCAGGCTACAACCTGGAGTAACATGGTCAGGTCCGGGTGCCACAGACCTGGGAGATAACATTGATAAGCTCGAGAGGGTGTACAGGAAGGAAATCAGGATGGTGAAGGGCCTTGAGTCCATGTCAGAGGAGGATTGGCTGAAGGAACTAAGCATGTTTAGCATGAAGAGAAGAATACTGAGAATCAGGAGGTGGGGTGGTGGTTGAGTATTTGAAGGGCTGTCATGTAGAAAAGGGATAAGATTTGTTTCATTTTGGCTCCAGAGGGCAGAACTTGGAGCACTGAGTGCAAACTGCAAAAAAGGCTACTTCAGTCTTGATATCTAGAAAAAAATCCTAATAACTAAAACTCTCCAAAAGTAGAGTCAGCCAGATCCAAAACCAAAAGTGCATCTCATTCTGCCTTCTGAGTCTTTACCTCTCATAAGGAGATAGGCAGCATGCTTCATCACAAATCCTCTGCAGTCATGGCTGGTCAGAATTCTAAGTCTTTCAAAGTTGTTTATCATTACAATGTTACTGTTGTTGCCTAATTTCATTTTGCATCAGTTCATACAAGTCTTCCCAGAGGTCCCTTCCAGTTTTGAGATTCTGTGACTTTACTTCTTTCATACCTGCAACATTCATTTGAATTCAACAAACATTTCTTAAATGTTTCCTATGGAAAGAGTCCTATACTCAGCACTGAGAATACAAGAGCTGAAAAACAAAACACCCCTACTCTCAAGGAGCGTACAGTCTAATGGGAGGGATATGACATGTTTGCATATTTGTATGATATATAGAGAAAGATGGGAAGCAAGTGAAATGTTCAGGCAAAGTGTTCTAGCAGATTTTGAGAACGGACTGATCATGTATAGTTGGGCTCTAGACCAAAATAATGCTCTCAGTAGTTCATGGACAATGTTATATCATAGATAAAATTATTTCCTAAGTTTCTATGTGGAACCTAGCAATAAAATGCAGTTGTGAACTTTGTTCTATACACCAGTGTTACAGTAGGTTTCTACTGCAAGTGGAATATGTATAAGCATCGAATCTCAGCTCTCTAAGATGTTGTCTCAGAGACAACTTGTTGTCTAGACAACTAGATGTTGTCTAGTACAGAGGTGTCAAACTCATTGTCCACAAAACTTTATAGTGCTTTGGAACAAGAAAAAAATGCGATTGGGCAATGTTTAACAAAATAAATAAAAATACAACATAGGTAATGTTAATTTGTGGTTTTCTAAATCAATATATGGCCACCAAGATTCATTTTTATTTGAGAAATGAATTCATTTCTATTTACACCACGGATTCTAGACCAATCTCTCACTCTCAACAAGAATCCTCTCTATCTTAGCATACATAGAGGAAAGTGCTGGTCTAGGAGAGTTAGCAGAGGTGGGTTTGAATCTTACTAGCTGTACAGTCTTAGACAAGTTCCCTCACCTCACTGAACCTCAATTTCTTCATCTGTTAAATGGGGAGAATAATATTTGCACTACTTACCTCACAGAGTTGTCATAGGAAAAACATTTTGTAAAATTCAAAGCACTAGAAGAATACAAGTAATCATTATTGTTCATGATAGGACTAATTTCTGCTTGGATGACTTTAGAACACGTTTGCAAAATAAGATCTTCATAGGTATCATATATGTAATATATATGTACGTAAGTATAAATATAGTATATATATATATGTGTGTGTGTGTATACAGATACTATATAGATCACAGATATATATTCAGTACATATACATGTATATATGCTGCCCAAAGGTATTCACTTTTAAATGCATCCAAGAACCAGATGTGCCTGCAAAGGAATGTTGTACACACCATCAATAGAGAGGCAGTATGGTGGGTGAAAAGAGGACTGAATGGAGCTGGATATGAATCCCAACATCATCACTTGCTTGGATGACTTCAGAAAAGTCACTTTATCTTTCTGGGCCTCAGTTTCTTCCTCTGTAAAATGATGATCTGAAATATCTCTTCTACTCTACTATGATGCTGAACTCTTGAGTTCCATGTTGCTCTTCCTTCATTCTCGAAGAGGATCAGTGACGTTGGAGGGGGGGGGGGTGTTTGATGTCTTGACTTGCAAGTGAATTGGATGTAAGTGAGGCAGGGCTATGCCTCATCAGCCTCACTCTCCTCCAGAGTCATTTGGCAGTATCCAGTGGCTAGACATAGGTCAAGACAATTGGCAATGGCCTTGGATGCAGCAGGAACCTTTTTAAGCTAAGGTCTTTCCCAGGTCTCAGTTTGTCTGAGGCAACACCCATTCAATGATTAAAGTCTGGGTAAGAATTGAGGCAAAAGACTGCCTCATTTGCTTTCACAAAAGAATCCATGTGGAAAGGGAGAGACTTTAAACACCTGGGCTGATACTTTGCTTAGCAAATCTTTCTCATGCTTTTGTAAGGCTAGTGTGCTACCAATGCCTGATAAGTCAGTCGCTAAACACTTATTAAGTGGCTACTATGTGGCAGGCACATCCCTAAGGTCCTGAGGATAGGAAAAAAAGGCAAGATAGTTCCTGTCCTCAAGGAGCTAACAATCTAAAGGTAGAGACAACAATCAAACAACTATGTACAAACAAGCCATATACAGATGAAAATACTTAACAGAAGGAAGGCACTAGAATCAAGCAGGCATGAGAAATGCTTCCCATAGAAAATGGGATTTTAGCTAGAATTTTAAGGAAGCCAGGGAAACCAATCGGCAGAGATGAGGAGGGAGAGATTTCCAGGCATGGGGGACAGTGAGAATACGCCTGAAGCTGAGAGACGGAGAGTCTCAAGAGTCTTGCTCATAGAACAAACCAGTGTCACTGAGTCAAAGGGTACATGGTGTGGGGTGAGGTGTAAAAAGGCTAGAAAGGTAGGGACAAGTAGGTTATGAAGGGCTTTGAAGTCATAATATTAATATTAATAAACATATTTCCATAATGCTTGAAAGCTTACAAAATGTTTTCCTTGTAACTACTGGCGGGGGCGGGGGGTAAGTATTTTATAATTATCACTATCCCCTTGAAGCAAGTTCAGAGAAGTGAAATGATTTGCCCAAGAGCTCCTTTGGTCTGATCATATCAAGGAACACTTCAGAATGAAAAGGGAATGAAGCCGTCCTGGGGCCACCCAGCTGCCTTGATGGAACTCTGACTTGTGTCTTTCTTGGGAAGGTAGAAACCACTTCGGTGACATGACACCAAGCTGGCTTCTTTAGCATAGAGAGATGTTTGAGTTAGAGAGTATAATAGTACCTGAAACAATCAAAGTTTGAAGGGCAAGGATCCTGAGGATAGAAGGTCTTCCTCCAGATTTCCTGCAGACCGAATGCTTTGGGATATGAGTTTCACTTTAAAAAAGAAAGGACTGTCTTTTATCATTGTTTAAAAAACCCTCCCTTCCAAATAGAACCAGATGGACTGTTAAATCTTTGAGTTTGTATGCTGACATAATGAAACAATAGGCCAAGAGGAGTCTGTATTTCTCCTACTCTCCTCACTGGAACGCTGACTTAGAATGCTAATTATGGGAATTGACTCTCACCGTTGACACAATTAACAATTTCCCCACTTTGCCACCTGCCAGATGATATATGGATGGCAGGCCTGACAGCTCACAATAGTAATAGTAACTCCTTTTATTTCGATAATTCTTCAAAAATGGCTAATGGTCTTCCCAACTTCATTTTCTTAAGAATTATTTCCATTTCCTTAGATAGGTGTTAGTCCAAATGTTCTAGTTCTGTTGGCATCAGTGATGAGAAGAGATTGCTGTAGAAATGCAGACAAATCTGTACCATTTTCCTTCTATTTACATTCCTTAGAATTTCATACATCAATATGCCTAGGGTGATATGGCTTCGTTGGATCTTTTGCCAAGGTTTCTGTCATGTGGTACACTGGAAGAATTCTGGACTTGGAGTCCCAAAACCTGAGTTTGAGTTCTGGCTCTGCTTCTTCCCACCTGTGTGATCTTCATGTCCATAGACTCAGTTCACTCCTCTGAAAAATGGAGGCATTGTCCTAAATGACCTCTGAGGTCTCTGTCATCACCAAATCTCTGATTCTTCTAGTGTTTGTCACTGTTTTGTGTTTAAGACGTTTTTTTGAAGTGTGAATCTAGCAGTCATCAACAAACACATTTCAAAATACAAGAAAAGCAAGAGAAGTGTATAAGAAACTCTGAACTCCCGTTACGTACAGTTTTTTTTTAAAATATGTTGTTTAACATTGTAGTTCTGCCACCGTCCTGGGTGTTTGTGTTCCTTTCCAAATTTCCTTTTGCTTTTTTTTATTTTGTAGGGATTTCTGGATACAGTACTACTCTCCTTCCTGTTTTAGTATTACTGTCACTAACTCCCAACCCCATTCCCTCCTCAAGACTACTACCACTACTGCGGAGTCAGAGAATGTAGGATTTGGAGTTCTAGCTCCAGCTAGGGGTACAGGACTTGAAGTCGGGAAGACCTTAGCTCAAATCGGGCCTCAGACACTGCTTAGATATGCGACCCTGGGCAAATCACTTAACCTTTATGTCTGCCTAACTTTCCTCCTCTTTAAAATGGAAGTACTAATATACTACATCCCAGGGTTGTTCAGATGAGATAATATGGGTAAAGTGCTTGGCACATAGTAGAAACATGCTTGTTTCCTTCTTTTCCCAAGTACCTCTGTTTCCCTAAAAGAAAGGAAAGCCCTCTCTTAAAACAAATAAGTATTGTCATGCAAAATAGTCACATATTAGCTATAGCTGAAAATATGTTTCCTTTCACACTTCTGGTCTATTCCCTCCCTCCCCCCACCAAGAAATGGGAAACATGCCTCATTATTAGTTTTCTGGAGTTGTGATTGGTTGTTATGTTTCACAATTCGTTTCCTTTACATTGTAGTAAGCATTGTATCCGTTGTTCTCCTGATTCTGGTCACTTTAGTCTGCATCAGTTCATACAAGTCCTTCCAGGATTCTCTGGATCCTTTCTTTTCATCATTTCCTATGGTATAGTAATTCCTAAGCCTAATGCCATTTGATCCATATGCCGTAAATTGATCAGTCATTTCTCAATTAATGGGTACCCACTCTGTTTCCAGATTTTTTTCTATAACAAGAACTGGTACAAATGTTTATACATATGGGCTCTTTTCCTCCTTTTTTGATCTCTCTGGTTTATAGGCCTGGTGGTGGGTGGTATTACTGGATCAAAGTGCACGTACATGTAGCTCCAGGTTTATTGTCTCTACTCCTACTTTCACTTACAAATCAAGCCCCCAATACATGACTGCTATAGCTCCTGAAGGCTGTAGGGTTAGTCCTGTAAGATTAGGGGTATCATTCTACTGATATCAGCTCAAACCCCCATTCTAGTGTGTTCTCCTCAATATTATTAGCTATTCTCAATTAGTGAGCCAGACTTAATTAGCTTTTAGAAAGTGGTTATATCCTGAGTTGGTACAGTAAGAATAGTTGCTACAAAACATCCCCCCCCAAAGTCTGTGACACACTCTCTCACTGGTATATACAAAATCCAGGGAAAAGTGGGTTCAAGTTTAGAAAGCATATGTAGTGAAGGGTAACACAGCTCCTGGAAATTCTTTTGTTCGGTCATTTCAAGCATGTCTGACTCCTCTTGACCCCTTTTGGAGTTTTTGTGGCAAGAATACTGAAGTGGTTTGCCATTTCCTTCTGCAGGTCATTTTACAGATGAGGAAACTGAGGCAAATAAGATTAACTGACTTGCCTAGGTCATATAGGGGAGTCTTGCTGACTCTAGGCCCGGTACTCTACTCATTGCACCATTTAACTGCTCTGTAAATCCTTCTACTGGAG
Organism: Bettongia penicillata ogilbyi; assembly: GCA_023548195.1. Taxonomy (NCBI): domain Eukaryota; kingdom Metazoa; phylum Chordata; class Mammalia; order Diprotodontia; family Potoroidae; genus Bettongia; species Bettongia penicillata. The sequence goes on from JAJHZJ010000098.1 coordinate 3,989,890, forward strand.
TCCTCAAGATGTTATAGTATAGTTTTTATGTATGGTATAGTTTTTCTATTGAACCCTTTGCAGACACTTAGATCTTTGATGGGTCTGTCCCTTGTGCTTGATGTAAACACTGTTGTCACCTGACAAAGATGATATATTTTTCTAGGATGCAAATGAGAAGTCCAAAATCCTCCAGACTTTCAAAGTTCTTGAAGTCCTCCTCTGGACGATGGGAAAAGGGGGATACTGAGATAGAGGTCAAGACCCAGGGCTCTCTTCCTCCCTTCCTCCCCTCTATTTACTCCTTCTCAGAGGTTTTTTATGTCTCCATTGATGGGTTCTGAACTAGCTTCCTGATTTTATACAGGCAGCACAGGAAATTGTTAAGTCCATCATCCTAGGAATCAGCTTCTTGCTATCTATGTGAAATGCCTTTGATTGAATCAAGGAGACGTCCAGACCTTGCTCATATCTCCTGAACAATGTAGATTTATTTTCATCTGATAAATATCTTATTATTTACTATATCTGGTGAAGTGACTTGATTTATTTGTTTAACCTCTGCTCCTACTCAGAGTTTAGTGACTTTGGATGTAGATCAAAATTGCTTCCCAGAATGCGGACCACTTCATGACTCTACTTGTCACTGTTCTGTGAGGTGATACTGCCTATGATCTTATCATCCTCCTTGTTAATGCCTTGTGAATAAGTTTGTAGTCTAAATTTGTTTTCCTTTGGCATTTTTTTCTCATTTTTCTCTACTTGGTAAAGAGATCCGATTTGCTGGCTGAAGTGGTTTGTAGTCACTTTGAGTAGCCTTTTTAAGAGACTGCCTTATAACGAATTCAATTTCTCCAAGTATTACAGAGTCAGTATCTTTGTCCATTTCCGATTTGGGACATTGACAGCTTATTTAAACAAGTCTTTTTTTAATCTAATGCAATTACATATGGTATCTTCATGTCTTTACCCTTTCTTCACCTTCATTGTTAATGTTGACCTTTGTTCTACCTAGTCAATGATCTAATTATACAGGAAAATTAATTTGAAAATGAAGTGAATTCCACATTGGTAACCAGGTACTTCCTATCTGTTTAGGTGTTTCCTGTCTTGTTTTGAGATTTTTTGGGGATTTGGGGATTTTTTACTTGTTTGTTTTGGTGCTCACAACAAACACAATTTTAAGTTGCTTCCTGACATAAAAAGTCTATCTACAATGTCTCTTTTAACATCAATATTTTCCTGGTGATGCTGTGAATCACAGAACACCACCATCTGAAAAATCAAAATTGCAGGCACCTCAGAGGGCAATGGAAAGATGCATGGTGGGTGTAAATCACTTTTGGAATGTTACCAGAGATAACTTGAGTACCAAAAGTGGTACAAGAAATATCATCTAGGAAATAGATGATCAAAAATGGTTATGGGCCACTCGGATAACAGACAGCCTAACTGCTGCACTGATACCCACAAAGTGTTAAAATACCCATACAAAGGAAGCCATGGACATGTTCTAGATCCTTTATAGTACAGTCTTGTTCATTGTGGAGCAGGAATCACACAGGGCAAAGAGGTGTGAATGGGTTGACATCTGTACTGATGGATATTAATAATATCATCGACATGGACCAGTATCTCATTTTAACTCTCCAACGATCCCATGGTTAAGGCAGGTTAATCATCACTTTTTTTACAGATAAGGAAAATAAGACCCAGTTTGTCAGTTACTTGCTTAGGGCTACTCAGAATTGGCAGTTTTGAGACTAGAACCCAAGTCTATTGAGTCCCAGTACAGGGCTTTTTTTTCCAATAGATGGTAACAATAATAAAAATGTCTAAAGCTCTTTAAAGTTTATAGAAAGTTTTCCTTACAATAAGCCTGTGAGTTAGGAAAGTTGAGTATTATCTCCATTTTATAGATGAGTAAATTGCTGTCTCTCTCATTTTCTTACATGAGAAATTACAAAAGCATAACTGTGCCCCTGGGGGCCTGTGGATGTTCTGGCAGCAATAAAAACATATATGGAATCCAAAGGCCTAGGTTCAAATGTGAACTCTGACTTTCACTATCTGCATAACTGTGGGCAAGTCTCTGGAACTCAATTTCCTCATCTGTGAACTTAAGGAAAGCAGTACTTGCACTAGAAAAATGAGAGTTAGTATTATGTTTCTTTGTCTAATGCCTGTGGTCATACATCCCTGAGCCATTATTTTATTTGTCTGATTCAGGCCTTCTACTCTCCTAGGCTCCCAGTAGTATTAAAATCCAATTGGGGAATCTCCCTGCCTCAGATTTCCAAACTGTTCCAGCTGCTGTCAGCCAACTAATGTTAACAGTTTGGGTTTTTTGTGTGTTGTTTTGTTTTTTGACCTAGGGAATGTCAGTTGGACCAGAATCATGGGACGTGGCCTCCCAGCTGGAGTTAACCGTGTGGCTGGACTGTTGCTTGGTTCACCAGAGTAAGAGTGTAGGGCGTGTTCAGGGGCAGAGAATAGTCCAGTTGGAGTAAGGCCGGGTTCCTCAGAAGGAATCCAGGCCTGGGCTTCCTTTCTCGGACCAGATGGGCAAGAAAGAAGTCAGCTTCAGTTCTCTCACAGAACACCCCATAGGTCCCAAGAGTTCCAGCTAAGGAATGGTTTAATAGTTCTGGAACTTTCACCAATAGAAACCCCAGCTTTCTGAATGCTGATCCAATAGCTTCCCATTTGATGGCCTGTCTCTGGGGAACACTAGGTAAAGGAGGGGAGCAGAATCTGCTTGTTTCTACTGTTTAAAAGACCAATAAAATGCCAACCAAGGGGAAGTCGTTGGTCACATATCCTTATGGACTTTTACCCAGTGCCACTAGTCACTCCCTGGGCTCCATGGTCTGATCTACTCCCATATTACAATGATAATATAAATGACAAAATTTATATGTGTTTTTAAGGTTTGGTCTTCATATCCTCCTGCCAGTTCACCCTATCTCTCAAGTTGACAGCACTGCTACCAACTTTGGTTCTTTTGCCTCTACTGCCTCTTCTATCCAATCAGTGATAAAGTCCTATTGATTCCACCTCTGCAATATATAATGTATTTATCCTTCCTAACAGGCTTTCCCATCACTACTCTCTCCCCTTCTCTAACCTTTATCTACTACTTCTGGATTAATCTTTCTTATAGATAGACGTGGCCTTGTCACTCCTCTGCTCAAAAAATCTTTAGTGGCTCCCTGTTGCCTCCTAAGCAGTGTTCAACTTTGCCCGACTTGGCATTCAATGTTCTCCACCAACCTATCTTTCTAGTCTTTTTTTTTAATTTTTATTTCTGTTACTACTTTCTTTCACCCACTTTGCATTACAGTCAAACTGGATTTCTTTCAACTCCCTGAGCACATCCTACCCTCTCTTTCCTTTGTGCCATCAAATAAGATACTAATTGTAAAGTATAGGGCCTGGAACATAGTAGGAGCTATATAAATGTGTATTTCCTTTCTCTTCCTCCCTTTCTTACACTGTTTTCTATGACCAAAATGCCCTTTAAAGGGCAATTCAAACGCCACCTTCTCTAGGTAGCTTTCTCCCTTCTCCTGGATGATCTTCTCAGAATGGTTTCAGAAAGACCCAGGAAAATTGAAATGAACTGATACAAAGTTAAGTGGGCAGAACCAGGAGGACAATGTACTCCGTCACAGCAATCGACTGTGAAAGACTTAGGAACTCTGGGCAAAACAGTGATCCAAAACAATTCCAAGAGCTCATGATGAAAAATGCTATCCACCTCCAGAGAGAACTGATAGACTCAATGCAGATTGAAGCAGGTTTCATTCCAGAACATAGCTAATGTGAAAATGTGCTATGCGTAAATTCATATTTGTAATGAGTTTTGTATTCCTTGCCATCTCAATTAGTGGGAGAGAAAGAAAATCAGGAACTGAAAATAAAATTAAAATGAATTTTTAAAAATTAAATTAAAATAATTAAAAATAAAAGTAGAAAAGTTTACTCTGACCCATCTCCTTACAATGGGGAAGAAAAATTACCTTCCTCTTCAACTTCTTGCAGCACTGTACTTTGCATCTCTCTGATGCACTTTTAATATAATATTTTATGTCATAGTTGCATGTGTTTGTTTTATATTCCCCCTACTAGACTGCAAGCTTTGTAAGAGCAGGGATAGTACTTTATGTTAGTACCCAGAAGAGAGTTCTAAGCATAATAGGTGCTTTAAAAACATTTGAGGGAGGGAGGAAGGAAGAGAAGGAAGGAAAGGAGGAAGGAAGGAAGCAAGGAAGGGAGGGAAGGAGTGTATAGACATTCAGCTAGTGTCATGCTGGAGTAAGCTCAGGCTGATGGTTAAATTGTCAGTGTGAACATTTGCACCTTGGAAATTGGCAAAGACTACATACAAATCAGGGCTTGAATTATCATTTTGCTAATTAGACTTTAAAAAGTGATGGAGAAAATGTTCATCATGTAGATGAAATATAAGTGTGCCCTGCTTACAGTTTTTTTGGGGGAGTTGGTTGTTAAACATTTACCAAAACACCTCTGGATATTTCACCTTTCTTCTCCTTAGCTAATCTGTTACAGAGTCCTAAAAATAACTTTATTAGGAAAATAAGGTGAAATTTGTCAGACTTCCAAAGAACAGAATTGTCCATTTCCAAACCATAAGGATACCTACCCCTAATCTGCCCCTTGAAGCCAACATAGCCTTCCTTGTTAACTAGCTGTACTCCTAATTTAGCTTGACTTCTCCCTACAGGGCCTCTGAAAATTACCCTTGTCCCCTCTTCTCTTGGGTCTTCCTAGCTGTGTGACCCTGGGCAAGTTACTTCACCATGTTTGCCTCAGTTTCCTCATCTGTAAAATGAGCTATAGAAGGACATGGTAACCTCTCCAGTGTCTTTTGCCAAGAAAACCCCAAATGGGTTGGATATGACTGAAATGATGAAACAAGAATTGACTCTCAGAACCTGTTTCCTCATCTATAAGAAAGGAATGACAATAGTGCCCACTCCCCAGAGTGGAGATGTGCTGTATAAGCAGGGCTGTGCTGGTAAGTGTTTACTAAGTGGCTGAGGTGGGGCAGGTAGGGGAGGGAGAAATGTACGGGGGCCACATTTTGAAGGTTAATGTGAATTGCTAACATTTTCTCTATCACTTTCTTAAGTCTAAGCAATAAGCCAAGGCCGGGTTTGTGGCATTTGCCACTTTCCTGGGTGTAAATGTTCACACAATTTACCAGTGAGCTTTCTCAAGCCAATCAGAGCTGTCTCAGGTGGCAATTTTAACCAGTAAGAAGCTGAGTTGGAATTTAAACGCAGATCCATCATATTTCTCACAGTGGAAGGGAACTGAGAGGTCAGTGAGTGAAACTCCCAGATTTCACAGAGGAGGAAATTGGGGCCCAGAGAATTTCAATGACTTTTCCAATATCACACAGATAGTGAATGGCAGAACTTGACTTGAGGAGGACCTGGGTTTGACTGCTCACCTCCCAGGGGAGTTGTGAGGAAAGCACTCTGTAATCTTTACAGCTCTGCATTAATGTCAAGTATTCATCATGATCACAGAGATAATTATATAATAACGTAACGTTAGATTGTAGTGACAGATAGTGACTGAAGCTTAGCATAGGGACCGTGGCTAAGAACTTCTTCTGCCAAGTACTGTGGGTAGCTTCTCCATAACTCCAAGGATTAAAGGGCTGCCTGGATAAGTCAACAGTCACTATGTGTCACAGGTAAGACTTGAACCCAGGTCTTTGTGGTTTGGAGGCCAGCTCTCCTGTGCTGTGCTGCTTCTTATGATAATAAATAAACCCAACCCCCTGTCCTTTTCTACATTCCAAAGCTAGTGCCCCTCAAGACCTTGTCTCCAGCTTACCAGGCCATTAGTCATGGTATTAGTAGAAGCTCTGCCCACTATGAGGAAGAGAATGGGCCTATCTTCCCATGAAACCTTGCAGCTCTGGCCTCCAGTGTGGGCAGGTCTCCCCGAGGAGTCCTTAACACTTTAGTGTAAAGGAGCTCCTCCTGGCAGCTGAGGAGCCCCCCTGTGGCTGGGCAGCAGGTAGACTGAAGCTGGGGAAAAGGGGGAAAAGAAGCTGAGAACATTTCCCAATTTGGCTGAAGGCTGGAGCTGCCTGGCTGAAGGCTGGATCTGCCATATAGTTTTCCAAATTTGAGGGGAGGGGGAGACAGGATTTCAACCACCTGTTCGTGGCCTGCTAGTTATCCTCAACTTTCACTAACCTGATATAACACCTGCTCTGCCCTATTTGAGCTTCTTTGAAAAACCCTTCCGACTCATTTGCCTTTCAAGCCAGCACTCTCTATCCTCCCCCACACTCCCAGCATGAGCTCTTGTGTGTGCACTTATATGCATGCACACACACACCAGAACTTGTTTTTATATGAGGGTATTTTTACTTCCCTTGAATTAACTCATTTCAAACTTAGATTTAGAAGTGCCAGGCAGAGAATAAGATTAACTCCTGTTTATTTGGTCCTTAATGTGTTGTAAAGCATTTCCTTCACAATTCTTTGAGGAAGGAAGAGCAAGAATGATTATCCCTACTTTACAGATGAGGAAACTAAGGTTATGAGAAGCCCAGCAAGGAAGCATCAGAGCCAGGATTTTAACTTATGGCTTCTGACCACCCTGTCTATATAAGCTCCACTGTACTACATTATGGTAACAGAGATATTGATTATTCTTGAATTCTAAAGATCTTACTCTCTATACACATACAATGTGTCATACCGTGGAGTAGACCTTTGAAATCAGCTAATCTACCAACTCTCTTTCCTGTGAAATAAACGGTCTGGACTAGAGTAAATGATTAAGGTATGATAGAGCCAGCTTTACTGGCTACAGAGCTGATAGTTAAATTTTCCATGTGAGTACTTACATTTCAGAAATCACCAAACACTACAAATTAGGGCTCAATTTATTGTTTTGTTGATTATCTAGGCTTAAGAAAATGATGGAGAAAATGTTAATAATGACCCAAGGCCAGGTGACCTGAGAGATAAAATGGCCCAACTTAGCCCGCAAAGAAAAAGTGAAATTGAAGAGAAGTAGTGAAAGAACACAAGCACAGTGAATAAAATCCAAAATATGAAGAATCCAAGAGGAAACCTCAACAAATCCACTGAAGAAACAGTCAACTAATTGTGACATCAGAAAATAGAAGTACCCACAATGAAGAACTGCTGGAAACACAGATTCCCACAAATCACCGAATTACCCAGACTATTGGATAACAGCAGACATTCATCCAAGGCCTTAAAGGTTACCACCAGCATTCCTCATATATTATTTTGTACCATTTTACAGAGGGTGAAATGGAGGTTCCTTGACTGTGACATGACTTGTCTAAGGTCACACACTTGATAAAGGGCAGAGATCAAATTCGAAAGTAGGTCTCCTCTCACACTAGTTCTTGTATGCTTCCCACCACACCCCAGTGCTGCCCACTCAGGGTTTCATATGTAAAACAAACTTAGAAGCATAGGCTTACCTCCTTGCAGGGTTGTTGTGAGAATCAAATTAGATAATATTTGTAAAAGGTGCTTAGCACCATGCTTGGCACATAGCAAGGAGACAGTTACTGTCTTTGGGGCAGACAATTGAGGCCTTGAAGCAGGTTGTTATTTATTGGACAAAACAGTATTGGCACATAAGGTTGTTAGAACTTTTCATGAATGTCATCTGAACCTACTCATATCTTACAAATATTAAAGGAAAAAAGTAACCATCCTGTAGAGGTGACAAATTGGAGGTTATGAGGGACACAGATCTGAATCCTAGCTCTAGTACTTTGTTAGCTGTGTGACTTAATTTCTCTGAGCCTCAGTTTTCTCTTTTGGAAAATGGGGATAATTATTCCCTGTACTTACTATCTCCTTTGGTTATTGTATAGGGAGTGCTTTGTAAACCTTAAGGTCCTAGAGAAATGGGAGTTATTATTATCTACTATTTCAAATATAAGCAAAAGATGGAAAGGGGGTTTAAACATGGAAATCAAAGGCCCAGCTGTGGCCATAAGGAAGCAGTCTGGATGTAGATCCCTAACATATGGGGCTTTGGAAAACAGCTTTGTTAACTCTTGGGAAATGTCTGGCCCCTCACTCTGATCCTTCAGCTTCCCAAAGGAATGAGGTTTTGATTAGGCTCTAAAGAGGCTTGTAGGAGCAGCTTCTAGGAAAGGGAGATTTCTCCCTGGTACTGTCATCCATCAACTAGTACTTATTCTGGGGCTAGCTGTGTGCCTTGGCCTGTGCTAAGAACTCATGATCATAGCCCTGGGGCTGAAAGGGGCCTTGAAGATCATCTTGTCCAACCCTTTCATTTTACAGAGAGGTAAACTGAGACAAAGGAAGGGGAAGTGATTCCCCTAGGGTTATAGAGGTGGGTCACAAGTGACGGAGCTAGGATTAGACTCCAAATCCTCTAACCCCAAATGCACTCTTCCCATTGCACCACTAGAAGGCAAACCTTTTTCGCCATAGATTGAGAGCTAGGAGGGACCTGAGAAGTTATCTAGTTTACAGATGAATGCACTGAAGCCAGGAAGATGAAGTGGTAGAGCCAGAATTTGAACCCAGGTTCTCTGATTCCAAATCCCCCACTCTATTCCATCACACACACACAGATCTAGTTTGCTATGTGCAGAGCCTCTGTACAGGTGCCCTTAGAGAACGAAGCACTAACAGCAATAGAAGGCTGGTGAAGAAGTCCAGGTGTGAGGTGATGGGCGCCTGTATCAGGGTGGTGGTAGTGTCAGAAGACAGAAGGGCTTGTATGTGAGAGATGCTGGGAAGGTAGAGTTGTCAGGACTTGGTGACAGATTGGATATGGGAGGAGGAAGCAGTGAGAGTGTGGGTAATCGAAAATGACACCGGAGTGTCTGGTAGGATGGCTAAGACTTGGCAGAGCACAATTGGCAGCATGATAAGTGGCCTAGGGACTCAGGAGGACAGTGTAGAGTTGAATTGGTTCAGCAAGGGGCCAAGATGAGGAGAAGAAAGAATGGCTAGTGTGAGGGACATGGCCTGGGAGAGACTTGAGGGGCCAAGGATTGGAGGTCTCGCTCTCTCGATATGGACCAGGAGTAGAGTTTTATAAGGGAAAGCAGAGGAAGAAGTGAAAAGTCAATAGATTATGGTCCGATAAGGGGATTTCAGAACTCTGGAGCATAGAAGTAATACATTTGTGGGTGATGACAAGACCAAGGTATGACTATCTTTGTCTGTGGCTTAGGTTGAGTGGAGGATTAGCTCATAGGAGGTGAGTAGGTTGAGGAACTTAGTGGTTAGGGTATTTGAGAGAGAATCAATATGCATATTGAAGTCCCCTGGTATGAGGGCAAGAGGAGGGGAAAATTGTGAGCCAAGTACCCAATTCATTGAGGAAGGGGAGTGACCTCTGGGGAGTGAAAACAGCCACCAGGATTTTGATTGAGTGGTAGATATGAATAGCATGAACCTCAAAGGAAGTGAGGTTACTGAATGATAGAAGAAGAATGTTCCAATTCCCTTGCCTTAGCTCCCCTTCAGGTGCAGCAAGAAATGGGAAGCCTGAAGTCAAAGGAGGGTTTGCTCTTCTTTGCATTGAAGGTTCTCCACATCCCATTTGGGAGACCTGGCAGCAGGAGTTGGAAGTTGCCTTGTACGGGGCACAGATGGTAGTGGCTGCTTTGGGGCAAATGGAAGATACTCTCCCAACCCTGAGCAGCCTTTCCTCAGGGAACACACTGCACCCAGCAGTAGAGGAAAAGCATGAGGTACTTCTCATCGAGGGAGGCTAGCTATGAGGCGGCAGCAGGAAACGGTAGACTCCTGCATGGTAGGTGGAAATGAGAAGGGAGAGCTTTTCAGGCATGGGGAACAGCCAGGGAAAATGCCCTGAGCACAGAGATGGAGGGTCTTGTTCATAGCATAGCTAGGAGGCCAGTTTCACTGGATCAAAGCGTATGTTTTGGGGAGTAAGGTGTAAGAGTGCTGGAAGGATAGGAGGGGACTGGGCTAGGAGGGACTTTGAATGCCAAGGAAAACATTTTGTCTTTGCTCCTGAAGGCAATGGAGAGTCACTAGAGTTTACTGAGTAGGAGAACAACATGATTGGACTTGCACTTTGGAAAAATCACTTTGGTGACTGAATGGAAGTTGGATTGGAGTGTGGAGAGATTTGAGGCAGGCAGACTCCCCTACAGGCGATTGCAGTAATCAAGATGTGAGGTGATGAGGGCCTTCACTAGAATACTGGCAGTGTCAGAGGAGAGAAAGGGGTGTCACATTTGAGAGATGAAAAAAATGAAAAAAAATGAAAAAGTGAAATTGACAGGCAATAGGTTGGATATGGAGGGATGGATTTTCAAAAATGACCTTCATTTTTCTGACAACACTACCCAAATTAATTTACTCATTCAGTAACATATGAGCCAGATTCACATGAATCAAACTACCAAAAGATTATTTTATAAAGCTAGGAAAAAATAATGAAATTCATTTGGAGTACCAAATAAGTCAAGAATCTCCAAAGAAATATTTTTTTAAAAGTCAGAAAGGAGCGGGTCTAGCAAAACCAGGTGTCAGAATATAATGTAAAACTGTAATTATCAGAACAATTTGGTACGGTTAAAAAATTAAGATTTGATAGAGACAACACAGAGAAGGAAAATAATTTATTAGCTTGGTGTTCAATAACCTCCTTATCCCCAGTTCTGGGATAAGGACTCATTCTTCAACAGAATCTGCTTGGAAACTTGAAAACAGTCTGGCAGAAAATAGTTTTAGACCAGCACTTCACATCATATACAATAATAAACTCCAAACAAATACATGACTTTGGCACAGCACATCATAAGCAAATTAAAGATGAAAGAAATTACCTTTTGAATTTATAGATAGGGGAAGAGTTCCTGACCAAATAAGGGATACAGGATCCTGTAAAATAAAGTGGGCATAAAATTAATTTGTTTTGCACAAACAAAATCAATGCGGTTAAAATCGTAAGAGAAACAGTTGAGAAAATCTTTATAGCAAATTTCTTTGATAATGGTCTCATTTTCAGACCATATGAGGAATTAATTCAAATTTATAAGAACAAAACCTATTCTGCAAATGATAAATGGTCAAAAGATATCAACAGGGAGTCTTCCAAGGTAGAAATTAGTTGGTCAATCGGACAATAGATATTTATTAGGCACCTATTTGCATTGTGTTGAGCACTGGGGATACAAAGAAAGCTATGTCTATCAAAAGTTGTGTGGAATAAATGCTCCAAATCACTAATAATTAGAGAAATGGAAGTTAAAACAACTGTGAGGTCCCATCTAAGAGCCATCAGTTGGGCAATGGTAACAGAAAAGGAAAATGTCAAATGTTGGAGGAGCTGCTATGTATGCTTTGTTGGTGGACCTGTCAACTGGTCTGGCCATTTAGAAAAGTAATTTGGTACTATTTCTTCTGTCTTCCTGTAGTCACTAAACCATGTGTACCCTTTGACTCAGCAATATTTCTAGTAGGACTGCACCTCAAAGAAAGAGGGAAAAGACCTATATATGCAAAAATATGTACGGTAACACTTTTTGTAGTGGCAAAGACCTAGAAATTAAGGGTGTCCATCAATTAGGAAATGGGGATCAAATTATGGCACTTAAATGAAATGGAATATTTTTGCACTATAAGAAATAATGAAGAGGATGGTTTCAGAAAAACCTAAGAAGACTTATATGAACTGGTGCAAATTGAAGTGAAAAAAACGAACCATCTATACAATAACAACAACATTGTAGGGACCAATGAATTTGAAAGAATTTTGTACAATGATGTGACCAACCACCAATTCCAGAGGAATAGTGATAAATGATGCTACACACCTCCTAACAGAATCAATAGACTCAGGATACAGAATGAAACATACATTTTTGAACATGGCTAATGTAGGAATTTTTTAACTTGGCTATATTTGTTTATTTAAAAGGTTTTCTTTTTTTTTCTTTTTTAATTGAAGGGGAGAGAAAATAAATGCTTGTTAGTTGAAAATATTTTTTTTAAATAACTTTGATTTTACAAATGGACTAACTCTGTGGACCACCCTAAATCAGCATGATCTTAGAGTTAAACCAGCCATGAATGTATGAAAGAAATCCATCCTACACCAGGGTGTATTGAACCACTGAAAGGAAACCAAATGGCAAAATATCATGGAGTTAGGAGTCCTGGATTCAAATTCCAGCTCTGTCATTTCTGGGAAATTGAATGAGTCTTTTAACCCCTCTTAGCCTCAGTTTCCTCCATTATAAAATGAAGGAGTTGGATCAAACAATCTCTTAGGCCCCCCTCTAGATCTTGTAAATAAAGACAACTTAAATTCCATGTAATCAATTACAGGCTAATTATTTTTGGAATTCTGCACTTGTATATGCACTGGAGGAATCTGCTCTGCTGGCATTCAGGGAGAAAGTGAAAACCTCCAAGGATAAGAATCCATCTAATGATATTTCCTGCCTCCATCATTCCGCCAAGAATTAATCAGAGACTAAGAATCAGAGAGCAAGGAGCAGCCAGATGTTTGTGTCAGGAGGGATGTACCAAGAACTCAGCATTAGATAATACAGCTGTAGTAAGAGACACGAAAGGGGAGGCAACATGGCAGAAGAAGGAGCCCTGGATCGGACAGCCAGAGACCAGAGTTCTAGCTCTCTGGGTGACCTGGAGCAAATCTCTGGGTCTCAGTTTGCTTTCTTATAGGATGGTTAGATGATCTCTCAAGGTTCTTTCCACTCTGGCATTGTATGTTCAAAGGACCCTTCCAGCCCTAATTTCCCGTATTCCAAGGTCCCTTCCAGTTCTAATATTGCTTGTTCTAAGGTTTCTCCTGGTTTTGACATTTGTGTTAAAGATGTCTTCCAGCTCTGGCATTCTATATTCTACATGACCTCCAGGAGTGTAGAGGAGCCAGTTCCAACAGAGCGATTCATTAAATTATCAGTGTGAGCATTTACACCTTGAAAATTGGCAAATACCAGAAATCAGGGCTTGATTTACTGTCTTCTTTATTTCTAGTCTTAAAGTGGTGGAGAAATGTTAATAAAGAAGACTAAATTTAAAAGTATGTATTTAATGCAGAATTTACTTTCTTCAGAGAGCCAGTTGTTAAACATTTACCAAGGTACCCCTGGGTACCTCCCACCTAACATTTTCTATTCTAAGTTCTCTTCCAACTCTAACATTCTATCTTCTAATATCCCTCCCAGCTCGAATAGTCTAGATTCTAAGGTCCTCTTTGCACTGTCATTCTGTTTTCTAAGATCCCTTCTAGATCTAACATTTTATATTCAAAGGTCTCTCCCAACCCTAGTAGTCTAGGTTCTAAGGTCCCTTTCTGCTCTGGTATTAGTTTCTAAGGTCTTTAATAGCTTTAACTTTTTATATTCTAAGGTCCCTCCCATCTGTGGCATTCTAAGTTCTAGGATCCCTCCCACCCGACTCCCTCCCCAACATTCTGTGAGTACTCTAACAAAATGAGTTTTCTTAACCTGACCCACTATTTCCAAAGGAAGTCTATCACAAAACAAAATCCTCCCATCGCCACTAGGGGGCAACCCAGCTCAACCCTTCCTTCTCTAAGCCTCTTCTGCAGTGTCTTTCCTATACCAAGATGAGGCTTCTGGCCCAGCACTTGAAATTGTTTTTCCAGGAATAGGGATGAGGCCACCATTCTCTCACCCAGTCCCCACTGTGACCAAGAGCACACGTTTTTGGGTTCTCTTGCCAAAGTCGAATAGGGTCAACTAGCCCATGTGGGGATTGAACCCATGACCTTGGCCCCACTAGCTCCTTCTTTCAAGCAGCTGAGTTAACGAGCCTAATAGAGTCCAATAACTAAACTGTTCCAAGCCATCTCAGACCTCAGTAAGAACAGGACAAGAAATAGGCGTAGAGAGCCCAACCATCGAAGGCATAAGTTGAAACAAGAGGTTTTTGTTTTCTGGCAGCTAGGCACTTGGAAAACAGCTGTCCGTTACATTCACCTAGGACTCTTCTGTTTCAGTGTCCATATGGGGACAGGGTTTAACCCCTGTTGGCTGCCCTGACCTTGGGAGGGTAAGGAACCCCTCAAGGGTTAGGAAAATCTCAAGATTGTTTCAACAGTTCCACACGGTTTTGCCCTTACTCCCGTTTTGCTACCACTTAAAGGTTTGCAAATTCTTTCCTCACCACAATCCTCTGCGGCAGGCAGTGCAAAGATCTTTATGACCATTTTACAGATGGGAAAACTAAGGTTTTGAGTTACATATGCCTGCACAGGGTCACACAGGTAGTAAGTGTCAAAGTCAGGATTTATTATTTATAAAGTTCCTGCTTTGTACAAGAAGATACCTTTGAGAAGTGTAATATCAAGGGAAAAGAAGTGGGTTTTTAGATGTGTCTTTATAGGGAAGAGATGTCATGCTAGATAATAATAGCTAGGATTTAGATCGTGCTTTAAGGTTTGCAAAGTCCTTTCCACATGTTAGCTCATCTGAGTCTCACAATACCCCTGGGAAGTTCATTCTGTTTTGCTGTTGTTTGGTGGTTTTTCGGTCATGTCTGACTCTTCATGACCCCATTTAGAGTTTTCTTGGCAAAGATGCTTGGAATGGTTCACCATTTCCTTCTCCAGCTCATTTTACAGATGAGGAAAATAGGGTTAAGTGACTTACCCAGGGTGACACAACTAGATTTGAACTCAGAAAGATGAATCTTCCTGACTTCAGCACCAGCACTCTATCCACTGCACCACCCAGCTCCCCAGGTGCTATTATTAGCTCCATTTTACCAATTAGGAAGCTGAGGCTGAGAGTTCAAGTGACTTGCTCAGTGTCACACAGCTTGTAAGTGGCTGAGGCAGAATTTGAATTCAGGTCTTCCTGACCCTAAGTTTGCTTCTCTATCCCTTGGACCACCTAGCTGCTGGCTCCTCTGTTCTGTCCAGACCCTGCCCTCTGACTTCTTCCTAGAACAGCTGGATTATTGCTTGGCCTGTGTAGTTGTCCTATCCCTCCTCTCTGCTTGCTAATTAGTAGTGGAACAGGGGAGGCAGTGCCAAGTCCTAAGAGAGGTGCTTCCTGTGCTGCCATTCCTCTGTCTCATCCTTGAACAGCCCATGCTTTATTAACTACACAATCCAGCTGCCTCAGTAACTCCTTGATCTTTGTACCAGGCTTGATTTATTTCATTCTTCTTTTAGGAAGGGGGATAGAAACTGAACCTGTGATCTCATTGAGCCAGAGAACTCCCAGCATGGGCTGGTCCCTCTGCAGCTTATGATCTCTGAAGAGACGTGATTTTCTTTGGCCAGTGTGGGTCAGAGGCTGACTATTCATTGCATTAAATCAGAAAGAAGACTTAGTAGAAGACACAAAAATGATCTTCAGATCTTTAAAAAACTGCTAATAAAATCAGTCCACAAGCATTTATCAAGTGTTTACTGTGTGCCACGCCCTGTGTTGCCTAAGAATTATTTCTTCCCACTTGACATTGTACGTTCTAAGGGCCCTTACCAATCTGATATGCTCTTTTCTACCTTTCAGCTCTAATAGTCTGTTTTCTTAGGTCTCTTCTAGCTTTAAATCCTATTCTCCTATGATAGGTCAAATCTAGACAGGTTCTATAAAGGGTTAAATGAAAGAGAGCCTGGTGTGATCTGACACCACAGCTCCAGGAATAACATGTTGAACAAAACAGAGGACAGGGTGGGATGACCCCAAGGGGCAGTTGGGACTTTGGCCAGTGGCCTGTGGGGTAACCTACCCTGTTGATACTTTTCCAGGGCAGGAGGAGGGAGAAACAGTGGCTTCAGTTACCAGAGATTCTGTCCAGTGGCCTAGCATGGTGGGAATGGGCCTAGCCTGTTTTGGGGAGGAAGACCCTGACAGAGACCCAAATATTTCATTTCATACATTGGCTGACAGAACAAAACCCTTCTTCTTCTTGGAATGCATGAAGTGGAATTTCAGCTCATTCAACCTTTCTCCTCAAGCTAACAATAAACACATGTAAGTTATTAACATAACAAAGCATGACCATTTCTCCATGTTTGGATAGTCTTTCCCTCAGTGTTTAAGTGAATCTATTTTGCCTTTTTTTTTGTTTTTTAAACAAAATTAATTTCCCTGGCTAATCAAAACCTCATTCGCTTACATCATTTTCCGAACTGTTACGAAGCCCTTACAAAAGGCAGCCTGATGTTCTGTTAAGTGTACTGGCACTCCTGAAGTTTGGACACTTGGGTCCAAATTCCTAGCCTTGTCATTTTCCATCTTTGTGACTCTGGGGAAGTTGCTTCTCCTGTGTGAGAGGCAATGTCCTCATCCTGAAGAGAGGGTTGGTAATCTTTGGATAGGTATTTCCCATGAGGAATGTGCTTTGTGAGCTTTAACTAGAAACCAAACCAAAGCTGCTTAGAGACTGAGCCACAGGAGATGGCGATCTTGAGTCTAGGGAGAAATGTCAAAGGATCAGAATCTAGAGCTAGAAAGGACCCCTAAAGCCCTCATTTTACAGATAAGAAAACTGAGGCCCAGGGATTTTGCACATGTGATGGACAGCAGAAGTAGGATTTGAACCAGGGCCCCTGACTCTTCAGAAGGATGAAATGATGACTTCTTTATTTTGAGAGGGCTCCCTCATGATATAGAAGCCACTTCAGGCACTTGGAAAATAGTTGAAGATGTCTGGGGGGGTAGATTCCCCCCCCTAGAAAATGTGGTCTTGTGGAAATGCTGATAAGGATTTAGAGGGATGGTGGGTGTCTCCTCTCGCCCAAAACTTAGTCCTTGGGCTCAGTCTTTCAACATGTTTTTGCGAGATGATGTCAGTGGGATGTGGAGCTGGTGCCACATCTCTTTTGGCTACTAGCCCTCCATCTCCCTGCCCAGAAGAGTTGAGTTCTGGGTACAGTTAGTGCCTCACTTACCCAGAGGTCCCTTGTTCGGTAACCTACACCCATCCAGAGCACAGCCAAGAAGCTCAAAATAACAAAATAAAACAGAGTAAAAGAAAGCAGCCAAACAGTCAAAACAGATTCCAGAGACCCAGAGACTGTTCAGACCTGGAAGAGACCTTGGACCTTAGGATATAGAATACAGAATGTCTCATTTGAAAGCTACCCTGATGCCTTCATTTTATCCATAAGAGGAAGTGAAGTGTTCCACCATGGAAATGGAAGCCCCACAACTTGAGACCACACAATCTAACTTTAAGGAGAGTGCTTACGTAGCCTATGGGTACATGGTCACTCATCACCCATCGAGGGTCTCTCAGGTCCTTCTTCAGAGCCAGTTTGTCAAGTTCAGCAGAAAATTACAAAGGAGGCCACTAGAGGCAGGCCCGCTGGAAGTAGTGAGAAGTGAAATGTGGCAACGACAACATTGGAGAAAACAAAAATATAAAAATCAGCCGCAAGACTCAAGAAACTGGAGCAGGTAGGCCATTTAGGGAAGGGGCAGTGTCGCATCATAGAAAGAGCCCTGAATTTGGAGTCTGCGACATATTTAAACATGGCTGCTTACCAGACATGTAACCTGGGGCAAGTTACATAACCTTCTGTGCCTCAGTTTCCTCCTCTGTAAAATCAAGATGACAATACCCATACCACTTCCCTTACACAGTTGTCAGAAAGATCAAATGGGATAATTTGTAAAGTACTTGGGAAGGTCTTTTAGAATAATGATTCACCTCCAAAGTTTAGAAAATACTTTCTTCCCTGCAGCTCCCTGGTAAGCAAGCAGGACAAGGACTATTATCCCCATTTTACTGATGAGCAAGCTGAACTGCTGAGTCACACAGCTAATCAGCGTTAGAGCCAGACTCAAATCTGGGTCTCTGGCTCCAAGCTCTGTGGTCTCTTCACTAGATCTTCCAGTGAAACATCAGCACTGCATTAACTCCTAACCAATCCTCCACACTTCAGTAGGTCCTGGAGGCACAGTAATTGGAGGAGGGCAGATTTAGGTGGGGGTTCTGGGCCTACATAGCAAGTAAAGGGAGGGAGAGGAGAAGAGAGAAAAAGAGAGAGAGGGGGAGGGAGGGAGGGAGAGAGAGAGGAAGGAAAGAAGGAAGGAAGGAAGGAAGGAAGGAAGGAGGGAGGGAGGGAGGGAGGAAGGAAGGAAGGAAGGAAGGAAGGAAGGAAGGAAGAAAGAAAGAAAGAAAGAAAGAAAGAAAGAAAGAAAGAAAGAAAGAAAGAAAGAAAGAAAGAAAGAAAGAAAGAAAGAAAGAAAGAAAGAAAGAAAGAAAGAAAGAAAGAAAGAAAGAAAGAAAGAAAGAAAGAAAGAAAAGAAAGAAAGAAAGAAAGACATTCCACAGGGTGAAGGGAATTCCTACAGTAAGAGTTCTTAACCTGAGGCCCCATGGATAGATTTCAGACAATCCATGAACTTGGGTGGGGAAAAAAAAGTATGCTTTACTTTCACTAGCCTTTGGTTTCCTTCTTAATCCTGTACCTTTTGCTTTTTGCATGTAAAAAAAGGATTTTGCAAAGAGACTCATAGGCTTCATGGCCACTTGGGGTGCAGGACTCACAAAAAGACTGAAAAATCCTAGCCTAGAGCACCTTCCCTCCCTCCCTTTTTTCACATGTTTAATTCCTTTCTGTCTTATAGGGAGCAACTTCAATGCACCATCCCTGATTTCCCCATCAGGAACATTTGGCTATCATATGACACTTTGTCTTGTACCTTAATGCTTTTATCATGCAATATTTGGCCTTACATTTCTGTCTTATTCTCTTTTGGAATTGGAAGTTCCATTATTTCAGGGACTTTGTAGCTCCTTAGCCCCTAGAACACAGTAGATTCTTATGTAATGTTTGATGAAGGAAGGAAGGAAGGAAGGAAGGAAGGAAGGAAGGAAGGAAGGAAGGAAGGAAGGAAGGAAGGAAGGAAGGAAGGAAGGAAGGAAGGAAGGAAGGAAGGAAGGAAGGAAGGAAGGGAGGGAGGGAGGGAGGGAGGGAGGGAGAGAGGGAGGGAGGGAGGGAGGAAGAAAGGGAGGGGAGGGAGGGAGGGAGGAAGGACTAAAAGGTTATCAGAGGGACTCAAAGATAGACTTTATAACTTAGCCTCACATGAGCCTTGCTCAGTATTCTTAAGCGAGAAGCTCTGGCTCATACCTATCTTTCAAATGTTGTTTCACAATATTCTCCATTCCAGTCCAACTGGCCTACTAATTCTTGCCCAAAGGATGGAAACAAGCATTTATTAAGCACCTACTATGTGCCAGGTACCGTTAGCTCATTTGATCCTCACAACCCTGGTAGAAGAAGGTGCTATTATTATCACCCCCATTTTACAGATAAGGAAACTGAGATAAATAGGTTCAGTGACTTGCCCTGAGTCACACAGCTAGTAAATGCTTGAGGTTGGATTTGAACTCAGGTCTTCCTGACTCCTGGCCCAGCACTCCAACCACTGCACCATCTTCCTGCCTCTAGAATGAGGGTATTCCATAAATCTCATATGAGAAATTCCTCCTCCTGCCTCCATGCCTTTGCACAAGCTGTCTCCCATGCCTGAAATACTCAACCTATTTACTTCTGCTTCTTGGCACTTCTTAACTTCCTTCATAGTACCACTCAAGTGCCCCCTCCTACAGGAGATCTTTTCTGGTCCCCCAAGTCACCAACACTCTCTCCCTCTTGAAATCAGTCTATTCACTTACTTTTATACATGTTGCAGTACTCCAAGATAATGTAAACTCTTTGAGGGCAGGGATTGTTAAATTGAAAAGCACCAAGGGAGGTCTCCCCCACTGCCACTGACTTAGGGGCAGCCTATTCTGGGGGCTGGCATTAAACAAATTACCCTCTATGGCGTGAGGAGGGTTCCATAAGACAGACATTAAACCAAGGTGGAAACCACTGAGCAATTCCCCAGTGTTGGCAACATTTCCCAAATGGAGGGCAGTGGTATGCTGTCCCTCCCTGTCCCCCAGCCCAATATTTGTTAAAGTGACCATGCCCCATGTGCCGGAGCCTCTTTCAGACAAACATGTCATCCTTCTTTCCTTGGGTTCTGGAACTGGGAGAGCCTATCCCAACCTCGGCCATCCTAGAAATAGCTGGTTCCATGGAGAGAGTGAAAAAAGGGGCTATAGGAGAAAGAGGTGTGTTTGTTTGAATTAGGTATGTGCAGAAAGAGGGAGTTTCCTTCCACATTCAAACATTTCCTTCACCCACCGATGAATAAACAGCTATCAAAGCTTAAGAAGGGCCATACTTAATAACGATGTACATTTATGAAGATTATTTTCTCACCTATTTTGAGGTGCTTTACCAAGAATGTGCATGTGTCTGCTGTATACATATATACAGTCAGCTCTTGATTATCCTTGCCCCAGGGTCACCTCTGTGGAATGACGGGAAGGTCACCACAAAAGGCTCCTCTTCCCCCAAATATCTACTCTCCTGGCTCAGAGCCCCCACATTACTCATGCCGGGGAGGTAAGGTCTTGGCAGCAGCTGCTAAAATGGAAAATGGCATCCCTGAGAGGTCACACATTATGCTAGTTTTAGACTTGACACCTGATTGGAATGTTTCAATGGGATTAGTTGAGATGATCAGAGGAATAGACTTGAGAGCTGAAAGGGACATTAGATGGCATCCAAGCCAACTCTTATTTTCACAAAGGAGGAAATCAAGGTCCAAAAAGGTGAAATACCTAAGGTTCCAGAGCTTGTAACAGAGCCAGGATTCAAATCCAGGGCCGTTGATTGGATAACAGCATTCTTTTTCCTGTCCCATAGTCCATCGGGTTCTACTTCTCATCCACTGAAGCTCAAACTTGGAAGGGTCCCCTGAGGACCTCCATAAGCTGCCAGATTAGCAGTTTGACTGACCTGAATCAGTCCAATCCAACCACTGAAAAGAGTGGCTTAGCCAAGGCGGAATTAACAGATCCCAAGATCACAGTCATGGAAACACTGGATCTCCAAGCTACAAGGGACCACCAGTCCAACTCATACCTGAGGCAGACATCCCCAACATTCTGATCATCCAGTCTGTGCTTAAGTTCTTGAGCTCACTACCTTTAGAGGCCGCCCATTCCATGTTTGTACTGCTAGAATTGCTAGAAAGCTTTTCCTTATATCAATTCACTTCAAGAAATATTTATTATATATGAAATATTTATTGAGGTAGCTAGATGGTGCAGTGGATGGAACATTCAATTGAATCTGGACATCAAATCTGGCTTCAGATACTATTAGCTGTGTGACTCTGGGCAAGTCACTTAACTTGTGTTTGTCTTAATTTTCTCAGCTGTAAAATAGGGATAATAAATAGCACAACCTTGTAGGGTTGTTGTGAGAATCAAATGCGATAACATTTGTAAAGTGTCTAGCACTGTGCTTGGCACACTGTGGGCATCTTATAAATTCTTATATTCTTCCCCTATTAAGCACCCACTTTATGCAAGACACCATGTTTGCTCATAGCCAAAATTGATCTCCTTTCAAATCCCAGTCATTTCTCTAAGTTCCGTCTCCTAAGGCCAAGCAGAGCAAGGCCTAGCCTTCTGCCATATGACAGCCCTACAGCTCTCACATCCCTCCTAAATGTCTTCTCCATTCCTTTAACCTTAATCCCTGTATGGTGCAGTCCTCAGTCCCCTCACCATCTTAATCAGAGATCTTCCATAGGAGTCATCAGGTAATGAGGAGCCTGATGAAAAAGAGGGCCTAGGACCATCCCATCCTCCCTGACAGCATTCATGTGACCCCAGCTCAAGATGCTTGGGTATAGGGGACTATCCACACAACCCTAAAAAATCTGAAGCCCTATGACCCCAATTTTTGTTTGGATCTAAGATTTTATCAGTGAAAAGACCTGCTAGTGTAGAAATTCCCTCTACCAATGTAAATGATTGCCATCTGTAATTCTAGTCTTAATTGTCAGAGATCTGAGAGAGTCACATAGCCAGTATGTGTCACAGCCAGGGCTTCAACCAGGGTCTTCACTCTGCCTGAGGTTCCTTGATGCTTCCCTTCCCTCCAGAGTCTAGTTGAATTTCCCCTAGTTCACATTACTCTCACATGGCATCTACAACTGCACCCTGCCCCTTTTTCCATGGCCAAGAGGGAAATGAATGATATAGTGGACAGAGCACTGGGTTCTTGGTTCAAATCACATCTCTGCTCCTTTTTACCTATGTGACCTTGGGCAAGTCACTTGTCTTTTCTATACCTTTGTTTTCTTCCACATAAAATGAAAGGGTGGAACTTGATTGCTTCTGAGGTCGCTTCTAGCTGAAAATCTATGACCTAACTCAAACTCACAGTTAGCTCTGCTATTCAGCAGGGAGAATGGAATATTGTTCAAGTCACTTCCCTAGCCGAGCTTCCTCATGGGGAAAATGTCATACTAGAATCTAGTAACTAGGTGGTCTCTCCGTTGCCTTCAAGTACTACATTCCATGAGCCTATAAATAATGGGTCACACCTGCAAAGCCTTCCTGCCCTGCCTTCTTCAACCCCACTCCCAGCAGGGACACAGGCCAAACAAGTTTTAATAGGGAGAAGGAATCAGGAAAGGGTCAGGCAATTGGACACAAGCCTGAATGGGAGGAGGGCCTTGGGCAGCCAAGTGTCAGCATTAGGGCACTGAACACCTTGGAGGTGGAAGGAGAAAGTGGTCAGAGGAATAAAGGGGGTGTTGAAAGAAGGCAGAAGGGACTCCAAAAATAAGCCTCACTTATTGAGCTGGTAGAGTCAGTCCCATGTGTCTCAATGCCCCAAGAAGAAAGTTGAAAAGAATCAAAACCCTCAGATATTCACCCATCTGGCTTGGGGCCATGCCCATATTCCCCACCCCAAGGAAGTTATCGTTGGAAGTGTGCCTGAACTCTGATCCCACAATGGCCCAGGCCGCCTGGGCTGAGAGCAAGGCTTAGATGTCCAAAGCTAAAATGAGTGTTCTGGGCCTATGCAAGAACCAGCTGAGCCACAAGTTTGCAATGGAGAATTGACCTTCTTGCTGTTCCTTGCTCATGAACTCTATCTCCCATCTCCATGCCTTTGCACTGGTTGTCCCCCCTACCTGGAATGCTCTCCCTCCTCACGTCTGCCTCCTGGCTTCCTTCAAAACTCAGCTAAAATCCCATCCTTTCCCAGTACTCTTCTCCCTAACCCCTCCCCAACCTAATGCCATCTCCCTTGTATAGATCTTATATGCATAGTTATTTGCATGTTGACTCCCCCATTGAGGTCAGTGACCTTCTTCTTGCCTTTCTTTGTACCTGCGGCTCTTAGCACAATGCCTGGCATGTGGTTAAACGCTTTATAAATGTTTATCGACGGACTGTGTTGCAAAAATAGGTCCCTGCTCTCAAGGAACTTGCAAACAAACACGGAATAGTAACATAGATAAAGATAAAAATGTCCATTTTATAAAGCCTTAAGGTTTACAAAGCTCTTCCTTTAATAACACCCACATGAGATGGATAGTACAAATATCATTATCTCGATTTTTCAGAAGAGAAAATAGAGACTGATGATAAAATAATCTACACAAGGTTCCATGGTTAATCAGCAGCAGAGGCAGGCCTTGAACTCATGACCTTTGACTCTAAGATCAGTGCTCTGGCCACCATGCCACATGTCATATCTGCAGAAAGATATGCAGACTAACAAATGTTGATGTCAAGAACAGTCTTTCCATTGATGCCTCAGCTTTTTCGAGAGACTCCAAACAGAGAGTTTTCTTATATACATCTTGCAGTACCTGGAACAGTTGAAAAGAAAATTTACTTCCATCATAGCTCATTTTTCTGAGTTTCAACTTGAACTTGGGTAGCTACAATTCCTTCCTTTCCTAAATTCTCTTCCAAGTGCCTAATTAGCAGGGGAATGTTTGGGTCTCATGGATTGAAGAGTCATAGGACTTAGAGTTAGGAGGCACTTTAAAGATCACTTAGTCCAGGGGTGGGGAACCTGCAAACTTGAGGCTACATGTGGCCCTCTAGGTCCTCAGGTGTGGCCTTTTGACTGAGTCTAAGTTTTATAGAACAAATCCTTTTATGAAGGGGACTTTTTCTGTGTAGTTTGGATTCAGTCAAAAGACCGCACTTGAGGACCTAGAGTACCATGTATGGCCTCAAGGTCATGGGTTCCCCATCCCTGACTTAGTCTGATAACCTCACTTTAGAGAGGGTGAACCAGAGACCTAGAGGCTAAATGACTTGTTAAAGGCCATACAACTTCTAAGTAGGGGAACCAGAATTTGAACCCAAGTCCTAAGACCATCATAATAATAGATGATAGATGAGAGGTTCAGATCCAGGTCATTCAACTTCAAATTCAGTCTCCTCTGGTTTGTTTTCAACAAACTTTTCATATTTCATATTATGAAAGTACCACTGTCATCACTATGGTCACTCCATAGAAAGATTGCATTCTTACTGATTCTTCCTAAAAGTTTAAAAAATCTTTTTTCTATTTAATGCAATAAACATTTATTAATAAGTAATTGTTCCCACAATCAGGAGACAAAGCAAACAATCTGTGCACTGGAAAGAGTGAGTTATTGTTTATAACCCTGATGAGGGTCTCTTTTGTGGCCAGCCTACCAAGGAAGAGCAGACTTTGGGGATGGTATTCCTAGACTGAGCCTCACGATGAAGACGGGAGAGGTAAACAAAGAGGCAATGTGGATCTTATTGTCCAAAGAGTTCTGATGTTTCTTACAGGTTAGGAAGCTATGGGTGCAATGGTAGGAATGTTCCAGGACTCAAAATAACAGCAGCCAAAAATAAATCGAAGTTGATTTTATTTACAATCTATGGTTGAGTTACTGCCCAGATGATGACATACAGTTGGATTGGTAACTCATCCACTGAGTCCATCAGCACATCTATCTAGGACAGACACTGCAGATGGACAATGAGCTGGGTCCAGAATTGAACAGGAAAACAGGATGGAATGCATTTGTGAAATTGTGCAGCACTTTCAATGATCCCAAGTTGCTTCCTGATGCCAAATCCCATCTTTTTAACACAAATATTCTCCAAATGATGCTATGTGACTACAAATCATGGAACACTATGAGCGCCAGAGAATCAGGATCGCAGGTGACTCAAAGGGCAGTGGAAAGTCATGTGGTGGGTGGAAGCAGACTGTATCAGCTTGACTTGGCTATGAGAAGTGTCTAGAAGATATCTTCAAAAGTCATATATGACCAGAAAAAGAGCTGGGTCAGTCATGGTTTAAGCTTTGTGAATCAGAGTGATAGATTTTAGAGCAGAAAGAAATCTTAGAGATCATCTAGTCTCACCTTTTCACTTTTCAGAGGAAGAAACTGAGACTCAAAAAGGTTAAGTGACTTGCCTAAGGTCATACAAGTAGTAAGAGAAGCAGCATCCAAATACATATTCTGAAACGGAATTGGATTCAATTCAGTTCAACAAGACTTAGTTAAATGCCTGATGTGTGCAAGGTACTGTGCTAGGTGCCAGTGATAGAAAGACAAAAAATGAAATAGCCCTTGCCTGCAAGGAATTTATATGTTAATGGCAGATACATATTCACAAAAAAGTAAATACAAATTCATTTCTGGAGTCTTAAAGGAAGCAAGGGATTCTAAGAGGTGGAAGTGAAGATGAAAAGTATAACAGATAAATAGCCCAAGAGCACCATTTGTACCCCTGAGATATTAAAAGGACCAAAGACTTCCAATACATTGAATGCATCCATTTTGGAGGATTTGTGCAAAGACGTAGATAGGAATCCCACAGCATGAGGTATAGAATGGAATGGAACTGAATGCTTGGAGAAAGTACTCACATCAACGAGATCCCAGATCCATTGGAACCTGGTACAGCAAGGGCTCCTAAAGGATGGGGCAGAGACCCCAGGATCGACCTGCTGGAGCTGGATAAGTAGGGTTAGCCAATAGGTGCTAGAGAATGTCACTGTGCTTCTGACTCAAGACTATACCCCAAAAGCTATTGGACTGCACATACCTTTTGACCTTTGGCTCTGGGCATTTTCTCTGGTTGTCTTCCATGCCTGGAATATTCTCTCCTCTACTCCACCTGTTGACTTCTTTGGCTTCCTTTAAGTCCAAACTAAAATCCCACCTTTTACTGGAAACCTTCCCCAGTCTCTCATTATCCTACTGCTTTCCCTGTTTTAATAATTTTCTGTTTATCCTATTCATTTGCGTGTTGTCTCCTCCATTAGATTATAAACTCCTTGAGGGCAGGGATTGTCTTTTGCCTCTTTTTGTATCCCCAGGGTTTAACACCATGCCTGGTGCCTAGTAGACCCTTAATAAATGTTTACTGAGTGATTCTTGGGATTTTGATTGAGCCAGCAGTACCACTACTAGGTCTTATTCCAAAGAGATCAGGGAAAGAGGGAGAGGACCCATATGTATACAAATATTTATAGCAGTTCTTTTTGTAGAGGTAAAGAACCAGAAACTAGAGAGGTAGCCATAGATTAGGGAATGGCTGAGCAAGTTATGGTATATGAATCTAGGGATAGGGACTAGAAATTGTGTTTTCATTGGTGTTAGGGAAATTCCAGATAAGGATACTCTCTCTACCAAAAGAGGTGAGTCACTTCTGGTCTTAGACAGTTATTTAGACTGAGCATCGAGAGGTTAACTGGATAGGCATCAGAGGTGGAACCTAAACTGAAGTCTTCCTAGTTCCAGGCCTACCCCTCTGTCTACTACTTCACATTGCATCCCATAACTGGCTGTTATCGAGCCATTAGAAATTCTGAAAGGGATGGATTCAGAGAAACCTAGAAAGACTCACATGAACTGATACAGAGCGGAATCCACAGAAAAAAAATTGTGCAAAAACTACATTGTAAATAAAAACAATTTTGAAAGAGTTAAAATCTCAGATCAAATATAATTCCCAACCACCACTTCAAGGACTGATGAATCATGGTAACAGGAAAGCTCTAGAGGCAGATGAAACCATTATGGGAGAGCTGAATGTTAAATTTTCAATGATTTATTATTTCTTTGATTATCTAGTTTTTAAAAAGTGATGGAGAAAATGCTAATATACAGATTAAAGACATCAAAGTGTCTTCCTGTGGACTTTTTGTTTGAGAGCTCATTGTTAACACTTACCAGGACACCACTTCTTATTATCCACTGCCTGATAGAGAGGATATATCCAGTGTGAGGATTTATTCTGTTTAACTATGTGTACTGCTTATAAGGAAGAGTTTTTTTTTCAATTTGAGGAGAGCTATTTAGGAAAGGTAAGAGCACTAACAGTAGGGATGTCAAAAATTTTAAAAAGAAAGAAATGAGACTCATGGTAGCATTTTTTTAAAAATTCACAGATGAGTTCAGAAAGAGATACTGACAAACAGGAGGCTTTAAAACTAATATGTTGAATTTCTCACATACTTCACTTTAAATGAATGCTGTAACAAAGATTTGTATTTTCATGGACAATTCTTTTTGTGTATGTGGAAATGCTGTTTGATGATGTTCAAGCAAAAATAACAAAATAATTTTTAACAATGTAAAAGCATGGTCTAGGTGTGATGGGCAGGAACACAGTTAAGACCATGATGTCTATCTTTCCTTTCCTCATTTGTCAAATGGCCTCCTGACTGATCTACAAAGTATTTTGTGACTAGAACTTGCTTACTCACCCTCCTCCACCCTTTGATAAGTCCATGATCAAACTCTAGAGGAAAGATCTAACAGTCAGTCTTCCTTCAAACGCAGGGTTGTATCTCCTCATCTGCTTAAAAAAGGAACATTTTGACTAAATGACTACTAAGGTCCCTTGTGGCTCTGAATTCTGTAATACCCTATAAAATGCCTCCTAGTTTGATGGTGGGGAGTACTAGACTTGGAGATGAGGACCCACATTCAGATTCCTGCTCTGCCCCTCACTACCTATGTGTCATTGAATAGCCTTACTGAACCTTACTCTCCTCATCTGTAAAATGAGGAGTTGGGCTAGGTCCCTTTCATCTCCAAATCTATCTATCATCCTTCATACCCTTTAAACTCAGACTCAGATTTTGAAGTTTTTAATTTTTTTGTTTTTTTTTTTTTTTTACTACAAGTCCAGCCCTTTTTCACTACATTAGTAGAAAATATTACTAGCTCACATTTATATAATGCTTTAGGGTTCCAAAAGTGCCTTCCTTACAACAGTCCTGTGACATAAGTGGTATAGTTATTACCAGCATTTTATAGATGAATTAAAGTGACTTCTTTAAGGTCACACATACAGCTAGTACGTATCATAGGAGGGATTCAAATTCAGTAATTCTAACTCTAGGTGTAATGTTCCATCTAATCTGTGATAGCAAAAGAGAAGACCAAGTTACATAGGAGATCTAAGGAGGGAAAAACTAGGGGTAGAGGGGTCAGGAAAGACTTTATAGAGAAGATGAAATTTTATCTGGGCCTTGAACACTGGGTAAACCATTGTTAGTATCTTAGAGGAGTCTGTCTCCCTGTTAATAGCTATTTCCCGAACTATTTAGGAAATGATTTGCCTTTCTCTCTCTTTTACAAGTTGGTGGGTATGGGATGACCTTCATCTGACCTTGATGGCCAACATATGTCAAAGCCTGGAGCCAGAAGCCAGGAGTCCAATACTAAGTGGTCATTTTCTTCCCATAAGAATGTGCTGCTAAAAGGCAGATGGAGGAGGGAAAACTTCAATGACAGGTCTTATTCTGGCATCCTCTACAAGTTGCCAACATCTGTGTGAGCCATTTGTCAGTAGAATAGCAGGCGTACCAGTAAGAGGTTTGAGAAATGAATTCGCGACTGTTCCATAGATCTGGCTGAACATAATTGAATTATCAGCCATCTTGAAATTTTATGGGAAGATTATGTAAGGCATCCACTAATAGAGAACATTTGTTTGCCATAACTCAAGTTCTCATAAAAATGGTTTCATCAATTCTTAATTATAAAAGGCAGTGGCTCACATGGAGTCTTAAAATGGACTAGAGCTCAGACCTGGCGCCACTAAGGAGGAGGCTGGATGGGAGTTTGCTGGAGAACTGTGCTGTGAGGACCAGCAACTCCAGGCTCTGTGGTCCCCTGTTTGGGTCATTAAGGTTTTCCTTCTCCAACGTACCCCTTTAACTCCAGTCAACCAAGCCTCCTATTCTTGGCTTCCTTTTATTCCCCCTTTACTGCTTCCCTTTCTTCCACGTGTGCTTAGAGCACCGTCCTTCCCAGATGATGGGAAGGTATGGACATCACCACCATGAGTCGGCCAGATGAAACACAACTTGGTGCTAACTAGTCTCCCCACCTTGGCTTTAGGCTGTCTCTAGCCTAGTAAAAAAACAAAAATAAGAACTTAGTACTAGGCCTTCGAAGTCAGGAATGAAGGACCTGTCTTCTGTCAAGGATTACTGACCATGAACTGGAGGGAGGCAGCAGGGCAGAGTGGGGAAAGATCTAGGCTGAGAGGAAGAGAACAGGAGTTCAAAACCTAGTTGTGCCACTTAGCTTGTGCTTGGCCATCACTTCCCCTTTGTGTGCCTTAGTTTCCCTCCCCTGGACAATGAAGACATTGAATTCTGAGGTTCTTTCCAGTTCTAAAATCTGCTCATTTCAACAAGTAAGAGTAACTTCATTAGTTTGGGATGTAGTGGAATAACAGAAAGCTTTAGCTTACTGCTTTTTAGATGAAAAACAGTTAACTAAAATTGAAATACATAAAAGAAAATATCCATTGGTCGATGTATTTGTAGGGCTATTATTGCATGGTGGAAGGAGAAAGCACTTTGATGGGAAACTGATGGGAGGTCATGGACAAGAGTTACAAAGGATGGGCAGGCATGGATGGGTTGTTAATGAGATCCCAGATCCGTCTGCTCTTTTCCCGTGCTGGGGAATTTTCAAAACCTGTATAAGGAACTCCCTATGGTAAAATTCCCTCCTGCACTGGCAACTCATCAATAACTTGTAGTCTTAGAGAATTTCCTAGAGGGCTTACCATGGACAACCAGCTGGGATGTGTCAGAGGCAGTGTTTGAATCCGGGTCCTTGCCCAGATATTAGGGAAAAGTTGAAAGTTTTAGGTTTGGTCACTAGCCCACAGAAGATTTGAAAACTATCTAAAGTTCCGGTAGTAACATTTGGCACAAAGGAGGAAAACAAACAGGATGTCGAATTGAATTGTGTTATGGTCACTGTTCCCAAGTGGCCCCCCACAGGAAAAAAGGGGAGTCTTCTTTCATGAAGTGACATGCCCATCTTGTGAATTTTTAGGATAATGCCTTTAAGGACTTCAAAATCATGTCATTATTTTTAACCTGTTAGTTTCAACAATGGCTCCAAAATGACATTTTTTAAAATTTCTGAACTTAACAAATACCAGATCAAACGATCACTTTCATATGTATAGTAGAAAAGAAAGAGGATTGTACATGAAGCTATTGCTCTCAATTATCATCTTGCTTTTCTTTTAAAATATATATAAATATATATGTTTATATATAATGTCATTTATTACACATAATATAGATATATATCTTTTTACATAACTATGTATTTTATATAAATCTCTTCTATGTTATACAAAGAAATATTCTGTAATGTATTGCAGAAATATATTCTATGATATGTATTATTATATATTATATTATATAATAAATTCAACATGTGACTTCTAAAGCTGTCCTTTTCATGATTCTTTCTAACCTTACTCCTGTTCTTTTCTTTGCATTTCTAAAAATTGCTTCATTGACCCTCTTTTCTCATTTTTTTCTTTCTAGTACCTTATTCCTGCCCCTCCTCTATGTTTCACCATTTAAAAAAAGACAAAGAAAACCACTGTAACAGATATTCCTAGCCCAGCAGAACAAATTCCCATATTAGCTGTGTCCAAAACTGTACGTCTTAATTCGTTTTGAGTTCATCACCTCCCTGTCAGGCAGTGGCTAGCATATTTCCTCATCTTTCCTTCTAAAGGACTTAAAATCATATTTAATCCAGTGGAGTTTTTTGCCATCTTAATGACCAAATTAGGTCAATTGCCTGGCACCTACCTAGAGCAGCTACCACTAAAGAAAGAAAGGGTTATAAAGTATCCAAAATGTCTTGATAAGGTACATGTGGGGACTGTCAGTGCTCAGATGATCAGATGATTACCGAATAATCCTCACCTTCTAGTCATCTCAGTGAATGTTACACCATTGTGATGGCTGTGCAACTGCAGTGACAGTGTGGCTCAGTGGATAGAGGGCAGGTCTCAAAGTCAGAATGGTTTGGGTTCAAGTCTCACCTCTGACATATTGACTATGTGATCCTGGATTCATCACATAACTTCTCAATGCCCTTAGTTTCTACTCTGTCTTGGCAAAAGTCGTTTCCATGTGTGAAGTTCCTAAAACTGATGAAGTCAGTTTCAGACCTCTGCCACTCCTCTAAAAACCACTCAGCTCGTCCACTTCCTGTGTGAATCTGGACAAATTTCTCTCTCTGGGCCACAGTTTCTTTCTCTGTAATATGAAGGTGCTAAATCATTTCACTTCTAAGGTTCCTTATAGCTCTGACCCTGTGTTATATGCTTTGATACCTCTCTCAGCTCCAAAATCTTGTATCTTATTTTCTAAGTTCTCTTTGAGCATTAGAATTCTGTATTCTGTGAGTCCTTCTCAGAAATGCCTCTTCTCAGCCTCATACTCTTTAAAAATATCTAAATAACAACAATCTCTGAAGGAAAAGTTAAGTTCTAATGTTCCAACTTAAGTATTAAATTGTATTCCTGTTTTCCAATCAGATTCCATTTTCCTTCATGTTTTTCAATTTAACGGTTGAAAATTTGATTTCAGAGTTGGTTTTATAAATGACATTGATGTGCACCAGAGTATAGCTTTTTAATGGATTTGAGTGCCCCATCACTGCTATTTCATTAACCTCATGTAAGGAGACAGTGGGGGGGGGGGAGCTCCAAATTCAGGACTTAGAACTATCAACTTGGGAGCCAGATATTGGTCTCAGTTCCAATGGGTCAGTCAGAATTTTTTTTTCAGCTTATTAATACAGTATTTATTTGTCTTTCCTCTGTCAAACCCTGAGCCTGTGGCTTTCCCCAGGGTCACCTGGTAAGATGGAGAGGGAGATATTCACCAGCTGCAAGAGGCATGGAAGGACCAGGAGGATGAGGAGGAACATTCAGAAATACTGTGAGAGAGAAATGGCTCCATCACATGGCGAAGAGGATAAGGAAGATCACCGTCAGGCAAAAGAGCCCCATGGCCTCAGACAGAGCAAAGCCTAGGATGGCATAGGAAAAGAGCTGCTGCTTCAAGGAAGGGTTCCTGGCATCACCAATGATGAGACTTCCAAACACAGCCCCAATACCAGCTCCAGAGCCAGCCATCCCCACAGTGGCAGCCCCAGTCTCAATGAACTTGACTGCTGTGTCAACGTCCCTTGAGACGGTGCTAGTTTGGAATCCACATCTGGGGACAAGTGATGCTGCCAAAATGCTGAGGTTCTCATCTGTCCAAACCTCTGGTCATTTAACATCACTGCAGATAATGGTCTATACAGCAGCGGAGTGCTGCTCCTCACAAGGGCAGAGGTAGAGATGAACTTGGCGCAGGCGTGCATTCTCAAGGGGTGAGGGGCAAAACTGTAGAGGTGCTGGCAGAGCAGAGGACACAGAGAGGTGGCCAGTCAGAAATTTTTAGGCAAATGGAAAGAAGGAACTCGGCATTTCTGCCTGAGGCCTTTTCTGGTCCCCTGCCATCCCCATCCCCCGCCCCTTCTGATGGCTTCCCCTGCCCAAGTTTGTCTTGTATCTGTTTTGTCTGTGTTTTTGTATATTGCCATATATGTGCATATAAACTCTGTGAGGGCAGGAATTCTTTCACTGGGTTTCATAACATCAAAGTCATCCTCAAATCTTACCAACTGTGGCATATTCAGTCAGTTGCCAGATATTAACATTTCACCTCTTACATCCTCTTCTTACATCCCACTTATAGCCACTACCCTAGTTCAGGGCCTCAGTAGTTCATCTCTTACTGATACTATTGTAAATAGCCTCCTAACTGAGCTTCTTGCTTTAAGTCTCCTCTCAATCTGGCCCTGCCTTATTACACATTACATGTTAGGGGTATATGGGGTGGGGTGTTAGGGGGGAGCTAGCACCTCTTGTATGAGGGCTTGCCCGAGCCTTTCTCAGGGCTGCTTATCCACCTTTGGTGTCTACCTGTCACCCAGCTTTCACCTGTGGCTCCAACAAATAGCAGCCACACACCCATAAACACAGATTGGCAGATGGGTTAAACGAGATTAAGCCCAAACCCATTGGTGATTTAGGTGAGGTGTCTCCCCTGAGCATGTGAAGACCTTCCCTTGTGGAATGGGCAGATGAGGACAATTCATTCCAATAAACAACTGTAGCAGCCACTGTGGCAGGTATCAGAGAAGCCAAAGTCAACCATTGCATCCTGGGCTGTCGTCCTGACTTTTGTCCTGCCACTGAACTTCGGTGACTCCGGAAGAGAGAGGGAGGCTGAAAACTTTGTGCAGCTCTGCCTCCCTTCCATCCCATTCACAGGCAAATCAAGACCTCATCCTGTGATGCCACTGGTCCTCTTCAAAAGTGAAGTATGAGAAACAACACATTACTTCCCTTCATGAACATGGTGTTCCCACAAAACCAGCATCTTTACTGCTCTTCATCCTTGTCACTCTATATTGAATCTCCTTGCTTTTAGATTGACTTTCCTTCATGTCTGAAATGGACTCATAGGATCATAAATATAGAGCTAGACAGAACATTAAAAACCTTTGAGTCCAACTCCCTCATTTTACAAGTGAGAAAACAGAGGCACAGAAAGGTTAAATAAATTCCCCAAGATCAGAACAGCTAAAACAGGACCGTGAACTCAGGTCTTCCTGATTCCAAATCCACTACATCATTTACTATGCCTTGCTGCCTTGCCCACTGATTGGTATCACCATAGAAGGTAGCTGGTTCCATCCTCCCTTCTAGATAGGGGCAAAGCTTAACTCTTTCCTATCTCTTCCCTAGGAAGTGATTTAACATGTGATCATTTCTCCAGGTACAGCCCTCTCCTCCCTACTCTCTTTCTCTCTGGAGAATTAATTAGCCACAATGATTGGCTTGCTTTCTAGCCCAGAGGGCAATATATAGGGACTCCGGTCCTCATGGTCCCTTTCTATATCAGATTTGTTGTTGTTGTTGATGATGATGATGATGATGATGATGATGATGATGATGATGATGTGGAGTCATGCCCAACTCTTTATGACCCAGTGGAGCATGTTGTTCATGGGGTTTTCTTAGCAAAGGTAGTGAAGTGCTTCGCCATTCCTTCTGCAGTGGATTAAGGCAAACAGAAGTTAAATGACTTTGCCCAGGGTCACACAGCTAGTGTGTGTCTGAAGTCAGATTTGAATTCAGGTCTTTGCGACTCCAGGTCCAGTGCTCTGTCCACTGAGCCACTTAAATGACTCAAATAAAAAACTATTAATACAATTAAAATAGCTCAGAGCCCTCAGGAAAATTTCTAACTCAAACAAAAGTTTGGCTCTCTGCCTTGACATAAATTTTTGTTTATTTCTATAACCACTAATCTCTTGACATTTAAGGCAAAAAAAAAACAGGATATATGGAACATTTTCATAAACAAAGCAGTCAGCGTCTCTAACTGCATAGACATAAGCAGGGAAAGTTAGGAGAAAAGCAAACTTGGGGCGGGGCGTTCTCTCAGGGCTTGGAGAGATGAATAAAATGGGTGGCTTGACCTCGTCACTTTCTCTCCCATTCCTGTAGGAGTCAAGTTCCCCTTCTTAATCTCTCTTTTCTGCCACAGCTCAGCCATTCTTTCACCTGTTGTCTCACCCACGAGTCCTTTCTGGCTCAGCTCATTAAATCCCAAGCGGGGCTAGAAAGGCTATCTTCCCACTATTGCTTCCCACACTTTGCAGTCTACACTCCTTTGTCTTAATCCATGTCTCACAGACTATATGTGTCCTCAGCATGACTCAAATGCACCTTCTGGCTCCAAGATCACAATAGGTTAAAATTGCTCTCATGGCTGAGAGGAAATGCTAGTCTTCCTGAAGTACAAATCCCAGGTTTCCATTCAGTTCTCAAACCACTATACATTTCTACCTGGGGTTTGAAATTTTGCAATCTCTTGCACAGTTGGCTATAGTATACTTGATATCTGGATCATACAACATAGCATCAAATGACATTAGCATTTAACAGAAATAAAAATTTAACAGAAAAAAAAAAATAAAACAGCATCCTAGGTTCCAGATACCTCAGGGTACCATTTGCAGCAAACATACATTAAGAATACATGCAATAGACATAGTACAAGTCAGGGCCTCATTTGATAGGCTGCTTCAGTGACTGCAGGACTCAGTTTCAGGCAGGATGTAATATATGCATGTTTTTCAGAAGTTCATGCATATGCATATAACACAAATAGATATTCATAATAGCAAACAAAATCAAGGCAATAATAACATTGGTAGGCTAAGCAAAATAGCCAAATTATGTGTACATAGATAACTAGCATCATTAACAGGCTGTATAATACATACGTATTTACATTCAAGACACATGTTACATGTGTAAACATTAGCATTAACATCTGGCTACTTGTTTAATTGTCTCACTTTGGATATCATGGTCTTTGGTTAGATAGTTCTTGGTTCTCTGTGACCTGCTGACCTGTCTATCCCTATACTTGTTCTAGTTGATGGAATGGATCCAAACCGGAATTTACAGACTACTTCAGTGTTATGTGGGACACATATGTATTCTAGAAGTCTATACAGCTGAAGTCTTAGTTGAAAAGGTATCACTTCTGGGTTCAGTCCTCCCCATTGTATAAACTAGTTATTGACATACAATATACTAAATCTTCTTCACTTAAAATGTTTATTTTTGAGCTAGTATCTGGGTATGACTGGCCAGTAATAATCTTTGTCACTTAGAGTCCATTGAGGTGAGAACATAGTCTCACCTTGCTCATCTAGGATTCTCACTCACCTATTGGATTGCCTCTTTATGGCCTTCACAAGACTCTGAAACTATGCTGCAAATCGATAAGTTACCCAGGTTCTCCACAACTAAGCAGGGAGTAGTGTTCCATCGAACTGATAACTTCTGGGTTCCATGAACACTATCATCGCTCAGCAAAAGTCTATCACCCTATGGAAGATCTTGACAATGAACTCAGGCATCTTACCATCATTTATTTCTCTTAATATTCTTCTGGGCTGAAGTTGTACCCAGGTAGTAAGTTACCTTCTCAGCTGTCATATACTGACTGTGAAGGTCTGAAGGTTCTCCATCTTCAGACTCCAAAACATAAATCAGTAGGTAGATGTTGCTCACATTCAAACATCAGCAAGTAGCATGTGAAATCACTGTCATCATTCCTGGTTCAGTTGTATGCATGTACTAGGAAAGCCACATACGGGCTTCACTGAGATTTTTGTTCTGGTCTCAGTATATAGCACCTTTGGGATGCAGGCTTCTTCTACCTGGCAACAATATGTGTCCCTAGCTTGATGCAATAGATGTGTTCTCAAAAGATACACATAAATAATTATTTTTTCTAAATCAGATCCTAAATTGACTCCCTCCTCACCCCTCTTCACTTATTAGAATCTTTTGCTTTCTTTAAGGTCAAGCTAACACTCTGCTTTCTACATGAAACCCTTCCTGATTTCCCCCAACCCAAATTATCTTTCATCTATTTTGTTTGAAGTAATTTTATTGATATCTCTTTTTTTACATCACCATAATTTCTCCAAGTATTTTTCTTTTTTCCCCTTTTGGAGAGGGATTTCATATAACAAGACAAAGAAAGAAGAAGAAAAAATCAGTGTAATTGATCAATATTTTACTAAAGTTTGAAAATATGTGCAGTGTACCATACACATGGACATCTCATCTCTGCAAGGTACTAGGATGGGAGTGTCTTCTCAAATCTCTTCTTTTGAACTTTGCTTATTTTTTAAAAATTTGCAACATTCATTTCAGATTTGTGTGGTTATTTCCATTTAAATTGCTATAATCATTGTGTATATCATTTAGTTGGCTCTTCTTCATTTTGCATCAGTTTTTATAGCTCTTTCCATTCTCTGTATTCATCAAATTTATCATTCCATATAGCACAGTAATATTCTATGTACATACCAAAATCTATTTAGTCAATCTTTACTCAATAGGCATCCATTTTTATTTCCAATTCTTTGCTGCTATAAATATTCTGGTATAGTTGAGGTCTTCCTTATCAGTGCTTCCCTGGGGCATGGGCCTAGTAATGGAATCTCTTGGACAAAGGGTATAGATAGTTTGATCACTTTATTTGAATAATTCCAAATGTCTTTTCAAAATGTTTGTACTGATTCACAGCTCTACCACCAATGCTTTGGTGTACCTATTTCTTCATAACCCCTCGAACATTGACTGTTTCCATCTTTTGTTATCTTTGCCATGTTTCCAGGTGTAAGGTGAAACCTCAGAGCTGTTTTGATTTGTATTTCTCTGGAACATTTTTATATGGTTATTAAAAGTTGTAATTCTTCTTTTGAGAATTACTTAGTCCTGTCTTTTTACCACTTACCTTTTGGGGAATAGATTTTGGTCATCATATACACATACATACATATATATATATGTATACACACACACACATATGTACATTTAATTGTTTACAGATCTTAGATATCAAATCCTTCTCAGAGGAATTTGATATGAAGATTTCTCCCATTTGA
The DNA here is from genome assembly GCA_023548195.1 of Bettongia penicillata ogilbyi. Taxonomy (NCBI): domain Eukaryota; kingdom Metazoa; phylum Chordata; class Mammalia; order Diprotodontia; family Potoroidae; genus Bettongia; species Bettongia penicillata. Next base: position 4,027,637 of record JAJHZJ010000098.1, read on the forward strand.
CCATTTCTCTTAATTATCTTAGGTCCATTAATTTGGTGTGTGCAGAATCTTTTCAGTCTCATGTAATCAAATTTATCCATTTTCTGTTTTGTAATTGCCTCTCTCCCTTGTTTAGTTAAGAATATATCTCCTATCTGTAGCTGTGAAAGGTATATAATCTGCTTCTCTTCTAATTTTTAATGGTATGAACTTTAATATTAAGGTTATATATAATGTATTATGGAATATGACTTAAGGTGTTGTTCCTAGCCCAATTTCTGCCAAATTACTTTCCAGTTTTCCCTACAGTTTTTATCAAATAAGGGGTTCTTTCCTAAGTAATTTATGCTTTACAGTTTACCATACTAACGGTGAGTTATTGAGTTGCATTGTTTCTTATTCTCCCTTATCTTATCCGTTTCATTGATCTACCCCCTCCATTTTTTAAACCAATAGCAGATGGTTTGGATGACTCCTGCTTATAATATAGCCTGAGATCTGGAAATGCTATTCCCCTGTCAAACCTACCTCTTTCCATTATTTTCTTTGATATACTGGGTCTTTTCTTTTTCCAAATGAATTTTGTTATTATTTTGTGTAGTTCTATAAAATATCTCTGATAATTTGATTGATATACCACTAAAACCACAAATTAACTTTGGTATTATTGTATTTTTTTTGTATTGGCATGGCCCAGCCATGAGCACTGAATACTTCTCCAGCTATTTAAGTTCTTTACTTCTTTAAGTTGTACTTTGTAATTGAATTTACATAAATATTTGTGTTTGTATGTAGATTGATCCCCAGATATTTCATCCATTGTGTAGTTATTTGGAGTGGCATTTTTCTCTTATTACATCTTGAATTTTGCTATAATTATTATTATTATTATTATTATTATTTAGTGTAATAAATGCACTGAAAGCTTTCCCAATAAATATAAAAGTACAGCAAAGATGCTCACTATCCCCACAATTATTTAAGACATATATTCATTACCAGATCCATTTAAAAGATGCCATAAGTCTTTTAGCTCTAATTTCTCCAGCACTTTGTTCAATTTTCTATTTTCACTTTTGTTTATTTTTCTGATAAACTCATCTAAAGCTGGGAAGGGCACTTGGAATCTTCTTCATGTAGTTCAGTTAATTTTTTCTTTATAAATTTGGATGGTAAGGCATTTGGAACATTTAAGTTTAACATTGATATTGGTTTGCTATCTATGATTCTTTTGAACACAATATCATTTCCTTGCTCTCTTTTTATTTGTGAATTTTTTTTTGCTTTGTTTAGTCGGATGATTGCAATATCTGCTCTTTTTATTTTCTTGATACATAGTACATTTTTTCTAGCCCCTCATTTTCATTCTATGTATGTCGTGGTTTTTTAATGTATCTTGTAAGACTATTGCCCTATAGTAGGAATTTTCCTGTATCTCTGATTGTGCAGTTCATTTTAACCATTGTCTTCCCTATGGTCACTTTTCCCCATTTGCTGTAAAATCACCTCCCTGGATCTATGCCCTCCCACTTTTTGGGTGTCAGTTACTCCCAGGTGCTGATTCTCCTTCTCCCGAGGCAGCATGAGGGGGTCTCTCTAAGCATCAAATCCTGATTATACCCATTGTAAGGTACCCATCTCCCTTTATAGAATATCAATCTTCCTGTATGGGAGCATCCATCTATGTCACTTCCCCCCACTACTAAAACAAGATTTACTCATTTCAATCCCTTCTTTTGCCTCCTCACTCATTCTCCTGTAGGATCTCTTCTTTCAGAGAGACTACAGAAGTTATTTTCTCTTCAATGTTAGCCTTTGATTTGATTACGGTCCATCACATATCCCTTTCTATCTTCTTCTTCCCCTTTCCCCTTTCATGCACCCTTCCATTCTGCAATTTAGTTCCACAAAAGACATTGATGCTGATAGGCAGGGTGTTGTGAGGTTTAATCCATGATGTTTTAGGCCTGCTTCTCCACCATCATTTCCAGTAGACTTCTTTCACTCTTGCCTCTTGGTGTACAATTAGAAAGAAATCTCTTAATATTGTCTCCATTGTTAACTTTGTTGCTGTTGTCTTTGGTGACTCTATATGTTTGCCCTTCTAGTATTGCTGTTTCCTGAATTGTTTAAGAAGCAAATCATTTCTTCTGTTTTGGTTTTCCTGGAAACATTCTAGATGCATTCCAATGCATCTTTTTTATTGAATGTCCATCTTTTTTTTCACTTACAATTACTTCAGATTTCCAGGCTATGTTAACTTGAGTTTCATCTTGAGCTCCTTTGTTCCTCAGAAAATGTTCCACTCCTTCGTGAAGCTTCTAATGAGCGTAGAAAAATCTTATGTTATTAAAGCTCCTTTCTTTTGTATTTGAAAGTTTGTCTTCTGGTTGTATGCAGAATTTGTTGTTTTTCAATGGAATTGTTAAATTTCACCACTATGTGTCTTGGAGTTTATAGGATACATTTCTTTCCCCCATCCCACCCCGACCCTGGGGATGATACATGGATTCTTTCAACTGGCAATTTGTTTTCCGGGTTCAGAAGTTCTAAGGGGAGGTTTAGTTCTATTGCAAAACCATGGGGCAGTTTGTGCAACCATGCTGCCTGAGCTTGATTAGCAGTCTGGGTTGGGTGCTTAGTGAATACATTAGATGTTGGAAGCCTAACTAACAGCCTTCTCTGATGTTAGTTCATTGAATCGTTTCTTTGTTAGGGTTCTTGGTATCCTAGACCACGGAGACAGATGAAATTACTTTACCTCTTTCACAAATTCATATTTTGGAAAGGTTCAGCCAGTTATAAGGATGAGAGAAAATGTCTAGTCTTCCATTTGTTGGCAAAGTGACCCAGGAGTCTTTTGCATCCAAAGGTGTGCTATGAATATTTAATTATCAACTCTCTAGGGAGAAAGATGTACATCTGACATATTTTTAAGTTGAATCTGCATTATTAACATTTTCTCCATCACTTTCTTAAATCTAGACCCTCATCAAAACAGTCAAGACCTAATTTGTAGATTTCGCCAATTTCCAAGGAGCAAATGTTCACACTGAAAATTTGACAACTGAGGTTCCAGCACATCCCAGTTTAAATCTATTTTGTATATATTTTTCATATGCTATCTGGGATAATAATTACAGCTAGCCTCAGAGCCAAGAAGATATATATGGGTGGAGGGGGCAGAGCCAAGATGGCAGAGTAGAAGGATGAACCTGCTTTAGCTCTCCCCACGTAGTCCATAAAATACTGTAAAAATGATTCTAAACAAATACTAGAACAGCAGAAGCCACAAAATGACAGAGTGAAACATATTTCCAGCCCAAGAGAGCCTGGAAAGTTGACAGGAAAGTCTATCACACCAGATTAGGAGCAGAGTGCAGCCTAGCCTGGTCCATGAAGCACAGACAGGACTGGAGCAGGCTTCAGGGCACAGAATCATGGGTAGCAGCTGCGGTTCCCAGATTTCTCAACCCACAAACGCCAAAAACAGCTCCAAAAGTCAGTAAGAAAGCACTTGCACCTGGGTGAGAGAGGAGCTCAGTCTGACCTCAGCCTCAGGGTGGCAGCAGTGTCTACTTTTGGAGACCTTGGCCTAAAGACCTTAGGGGAATTGAGCTGCTGACCTGGGTCTCAGTTCTGAATGGTTCTCCTGGGGTGAAGAAGAATGCTGCCATGGTGGAGGTAGTGGCAGTTGTGAAGAGGGAATCCTACTCACACTTTCAGGGCAAAAAAGAGTGCTTATGGTTGCTCCCAGACCAGTGTGCAGGCCAGTAGAGGAGTAACTCCTCTCTCTTGATTGTGTCATGTTGGAGGAACTGAGAACTTACAGGTCCCTATAGTATATCCTCCACTTGACAAAGGACTCAAAAGTCAAGTAACTGGCTTGGAAAATGCCCCAAAGTGGGAGAAAAATAAGACTATAGAAGGTTACTTTCTTGGTGAACAGGTATTTTCTTCCAACCTTTAGGATGAGGAAGAACAATGCAGACCATCAGAGGAAGACAAAAAAGTCAAAGTTTCTACATCCAAAATATCCAAAAGAAATATGCAATGGTCTTAGACCATGGAAGAGTTCAAAAAGAATTGTGAAAATCAAGTAAGAGAGGTGGAGGAAAAATTGGGAAGAGAAATGAGAGTGATGCAAGAAAATCAGGAAAAAGGAGTCAACTGCTTGCTAAAGGAGAACCAAAAAATACTGAAGAAAATAACACCTTTAAAAATAGACTAATCCAACTGGCAAAAGAGGTCCACAAAGTCAATGAGGAAAAGAATGCTTTAAAAAGCAGAATTAGCCAAATAGAAAAGAAGATTCAAAAGCTCACTGAAGAAAATAGTTCTTTAAAAATTAGAATGGAGCAGATGGAAGCTAATGACTCTATGAGAAACCAAGAAATTATAAAACAAACCAAAAGAATGAAAAAATAGAAGACAATGTGAAATATCTCATTGGAAAAACAACTGACCTGGAAAATAGATCCAGGAGAGATAATTTAAAAATTATTAGTCTACCTAAAAGTCATGATCAAAAAAGCCCCTAGACATCATCTTTCAAGACATTATCAAGGAAAACTGGCCTGATATTCTAGAACCAGAGGGTAAAATAGAAATGGGAAGAATTCACCAATCACCTCCTGAAAGAGATCCCAAAAGGAGAACTCCTAGGAACATGTAGCCAAATTCCAGGGTTCCCAGGTCAAGGAGAAAATATTACAAGCAACCAGAAAGAAACAATTCAAGTATTGTGGAAATGCAATCAGAATAACACAGGACTTAGCAGCTTCTACTCTAAGGGATTGAAGGGCTTGGAAGATGATATTCCAGAAGTCAAAGGAGATAGGGTTAAAACCAAAAGTCACCTACCCAGCAAAACTGAATATAATACTTCAGGAGAAAAAATGGAATTTCAATGAAATAGAAACATTCTTGTTGAAAAGACCAGAGCTGAATATAAAATTTGACTTTCAAATATAAGAATCAAGAGAAACATGAAAAGGTAAACAGGAAAGAGAAACCTTAAGGAACTCTTTAAAGTTGAACTGTTTACATTTCTACATGGAAAGATGTTATTTGTAACTCATGAGACTTTTTTCAGTATTAGGGCAGTTAGAGGGAATATATATATGTAGGTGTGTATGGGTATGTATGTATGTGTACATTATACATGTGTAGGTATGTATATGTACATGGGTGTATGTGTGTATGTATATATACATATATAAACATATATGTGTGTGTGCATGGGTGTGTGTGTATACAGAGGGCACAGGGTGAGTTGAATATGGAGGTAAAATACCTAAAAAAATAAAATAAAATGCAAAGATATATATGGGTTTAAGTCCCACTTCTGACATATATTGGCTTTGTGACTTGGGGCAGATCACCTCAGCCTTCACTGTTCTATCAGAGCCGAAGGGGTAAGGAATGGAAAAAGCTTGACAACAATCTGAGATCATCAAGTTGCAGAGAAGGTGCTAACCTTCATTGGTAGAGGAGATTCCCTCATGTGAATTCCCTATACTTTTGAAATCAGAGATCCACTTTCTGTTTCTTTTATCTGCATATGTATATGTTGTCTCTCTTGGATACATTGTAAACTCTTCAAAGGTAGCTACTGCTGCACTTTTGTCTTTGTATCCTTGTTGCTTAGCACCATGCCTGACATATAGTAGGTAATCAAGAAATTCTTGTTGGTTGATTGATTCAAGTCCTTCCTCCGATCCATATTAGCTAAATGATCATGGAGAAGTCTCTTAACCTCTTAGTGCCTCAAGTTATCTCTAGGTAAGTTGCTGAGATGCTTCAGTAGAAGATGTTTCCATTCCAGGGTATCCCCCAGATAGATGAAGTCACAGGTCCAGACCCCTCCTTGCCTCCAAGAAAAAGACCAAGGAATTGGTCAATGATTGGCCAAGGGAACTGGAGATGTTTAGATCGAGCAAGAGAAGGTGATGTAGAGTTACCTTCAAGTATTTGAAGGGTGGGCATGTGGAAGAGGGATTTGGTTTGTTCTATTTGACCCTAGAGGGTAGAACTAGAAGCAATGGGTGTGAGTTGTAAAGAGGCAAATTTAGGCTTGATAACAGGGAAAAATCTATAATAATTAAAGCTATATAAAAGTAAAATAGCCTGCTTCAAGAAGTAGTAAGTTCTCCCTCTCCTTGAATGTCTTCAAGCAGAATCTAGACAACCACTTGTCAAGTATGTTATAATGGAGATTCCTTTTGGGTATGAGTTGAATGAGATGGCTGCTGAGGTCCCTTCCAACTCTATCATTCTGTTATTCCATTAATTAACTAGGTTATCATTACCATTATAATAGTAAATATGAAATATTACAGTATTGTATAAAGAGAGACAGAGAATCATATACATATTCTGTTCTTGGCACTGTTCTAGGTTCCTTCAAGGAGGTCAATGTCAAGATATAAAGAAAAGGCAAAAGTGTCAGCACCCATGGCTAGTGGATGTGTGGTAATACATGGCCCACATGAGCATCCAGGAATGGAGGAGAGATTTAAGGTGGAGGAAGAATGGAGTTTCTTGCTGGCAAGTAATAAACTGGTTGCTGTTGTGGATCCTTGTGTCAGATTTAAATGCTTGTGGAGAGAAACTCACACCCAAATAAGCCTTTCGAGATCAGCTGCACTGTTAGGATCCTCATGAGATTTCCCTGACATGGGCATGTCTCTGAATGACTCACCATGTTCCTGACCTATGGGAAGAAATCCAAGGGAGCTTATGTTGAATCTTTGTTTCTACTCTGAGAATCTTATGTGCTCTCCTGTTGGCTAGGAGTTGGTAGGGAGAAGAGGAGAGAGGACAGGAGTAGGTGGGGAAGAAGAGCTAAGTCTGTGATGATAAGACTTTCTGAGATAATAGAAGTTATATGTTTGATACATAAATGTCTCAGAGTATGTTTGAGAGACCCATTCATAACACAGATCAGGTCATCAGATTAAAGTATGCTATATGAATGTTTCATTAATAACAGTAGTCCTCTGCTCTATACTCCTCATTCTAGCCAAAGTCCATGCCAATGGGAGAGATTCTGGGGTGTGGGAGAAGAGAGGTATGACTAGGCATAATGGAGCATGAGTTTGAGATGGCAGTCATCATCATCATCTTGACTTTCATCTACGTCTATCCTCTTTTTAATATGAGTTACAATTATTATGGCTTAATCTGTAATCTTTGGGGTCACAAAGCTCATCACCCTGTGGCCAGCCTGGTGATAAGCCTCTCCTATCTTATTTAGGCTTAGTCAACAACATACAATCTATTGCCAAATCTATATTTGAAGCCCAGAACTTGGCATAGACATCAAGAATCCAGTATTACATCCAGGCCATGAGGAGGCATTGGAGGAGTATGTTAATGAATGA
>JAJHZJ010000098.1:4040000-4230000 GCA_023548195.1 Bettongia penicillata ogilbyi
TACGAAAAGTGTAAACTCCTAACATGTGCCAAAGGAAGACAGAGAGTAAAGACATCAAATTTGATTCCAGATGTCACTTTAAACTAGTGGACGAAGACAATGCTTATAAATACCTGTCTCCTCCCAGCAAGATATTTGAAGTATAAAGATGTCAAGGAGAAGGCTTGATTTTGTTAAAAGAGTTACTGGCTTCCTGAAGTCAAAGATAAATGACGAAAACATATTTAAAGCAATTAACACCTACACAATGCCAGTCTTAATAAAACTAGCACTAGGAAAATGGACCATAACAGATTTAGAAAATATTCTTGCAAAAACTTGCATAATATTAACAAAACATAGGGCCCCTCATCCTAAGAACTTTACAATTATTATCTCACTCAAGACTCAAAACAACCCTGCAAGGTAGATGCTGTTAGCATGTCCATTTTTAAAAAAAGGGAAACTAAGGCACAGAGAGCTTAAGTGACTTTCCCAGGGTCACACAGCTAGAGGGTGTCTGAGGCAGGATTTAAACTCAAGTATTCCTGATTTTAGGCCTAATGCTTTATCCATTGTGCTACCCAACTGCTTCTAGGTAAGGCCTCCTATAGGATATGTTATCTAGGGTGAGCTGTATTTTAATAGAAGCTAGGAATTCTAAGAGGAATTAAGAAAAGAGTGCATTCCAGACATGGGGGATCATCCGCATAAAGAGAAAAAGAATTTCATAGATAGGTTGCAGGTTAAGTAACTTTGCAAATTAATTTGATTAGGACACAGTATAAGAAGAGAAGTAATAGGAAATAAGCCTGGAAAGGTAGGTTCAGCACCAAATTTTGGATGGCCTTAAATATAAGGATTTTGTATTTTTTACTAGAAGCCCTGGGAAAGCAATAAGATCATTGAATGAGAGAGTGCTGTGGCTAGAGCTGTGTTTTAGGAAGAGGAATATCAATTTGACAGATGTTTGAGATGGATTGAAAAAGGGAGAGACTAGGCAGGGCAATCAATTAGGAAGGTCCAGGTGAAGCTGAGGAAGGCCCCGATTACAGTAGAGGTTGTAGGAGAAGGGAGCAAACCAGAGCTGTATTATGGAGGTAGAATTCCGAAGGCTGGGCAACTAGTTGATTATAGTGAGGGAGGGAAAGGGAAGAGTCAGAAATGCCTCCTTGACTGGAAACCTAATTAAGGAAAGATGGTGGTGGCCCTGACATCAATAGGAGAGTCTGGAGGACGTGTCACCACAGAAAGACCTAGAGATGCAAGCACTAGGGATGTGCTGCCGATACAATGGAAGGACTTTAGACTGTTAGAACTGGAAGAAACTTTGGAACATACAATGTCAAGGCTAAGGGCTACTTTAGAATACCAACTCTTAGAACCAAAAAGGGCCTTCCAAGGTGGAGTATTAGAGTTGGAAGCAGGGGTTGCTAAAGCCAGCTCAAACCTACCTGGTTGGTAAATTTTCCGTGCGAGCATTTATACCTCAGAAATTGGCAAACACTACAAATCAGGGCTTGGCGTATTGTTTTGTTGGTTGTGTCGACAAGAAGGTGATGGAGAAAATGTAAATAACGGAAATTAAAGTTAAATGTGTCATGAGTAGATTTTTTGGAGAAACAGTTGTTTAACATTTATCGGCATGCCCCTGGTTGGAAAAGATCTTAAAAAAAGAGAGTGTGAGCTTTGGGAGGGAGCAGAGAACAGACTTTTAGAGCTGGGAGGGACCTTAGAAAATAGGTATGGTAGAAAAGGAATGGTACAACATCAAATACCAAGGTTGAGAGGGACCTTAGAATATAAAATGTCAGAGTTGATGAGGAATTTGGAACATGGAACATCAGAGCTGAGAGGAACTTTGGAACCTAGACTAGATGGCGGCTAGAAAGGTAGCAACTTTAGAACACAGACTATTAGAGCTAGGAAGTACTTTAGAAAAGATAATGTCAGATCTGGAAAGGACAAGAAAAAATGTACCAAGGATGCTAATACAAAAAGTTCCAAGACTGTCAGGGCTGGGGAGGGATCTTAGATTCCATCATCTGATGTACCTCCCCCTGCATTTTATAGAAAAAGTTCCTGAAGCCCAGAGGGCAGAAGTGATTTGCTCAAAGTTATACCATGAGTGTAGCAAAGCAGGAACCAGAACCCAGGCGTTCTGGTTGCCCACTCAGTGCTCCTCCCTCTGCACCTCACTGTTTAGAAAATAAGCTGTCAATATAAACCTGAACCTGATATTTGGGAACATTAGGGATGTGGCCTTTCCATGCTCAGTGGTTTTTCATTTGCTCTGTCTTGTTAAGAGCTTAGAGGTGGCCTTGTGTGCAGAAAGGGAGTGGAGTTTGGAGGCAGGGGAGCTTCAACCCTGAGTAATTAGCTTTGGAATTTGGGATTTGGAGGAAGCCATTTAACCCAACACTACGACGTCCCATGAAATCCACAAACCCTAAGATGCAGCTCAGCTCTCATAGGTTGTGGTTTTGGCAATTTCATCACTTAGTCCAAAATGAGTGAATTGGACCAGGTAACGGATCTTTGTATTGGGTTCCAGTTCTTAAGAGTCTGTGCTTCTAGATCCTCTGAACCTAAGCCTTGTCCTTCAATTCCCCCATGAGTCTCTGCATGAAGGAGGGCACTGCCACTTTCCCATAAAGGCAGATAGAATTTCTACCTCTTCCAGTTGGGGGCAAGCATCTTCAGAAGCATCCCCAGGGTAAGGCCGCTCTAGATTGTTTCTCAAGGCAGAGAAGCTGGCGAGACTGCCCCCTCCCCTCGAGAACTGGGAGGAGTCTGCATTGTTTGCTCTGGGACGTTGAGGGGGATATCAGAGGCCCCCAAACCAGTGTTGTTCTGACATCTGGATAAGGGCCCAGTAGTGCTGCTCAGAGACGGAAGAAAGGAGCAATATTAGAAACAGCTGAGAGTGTGTGTTCAGTATTTTGTCCATATCCTTATTACAATAGACTGATAATTACTTGCTCAATTGAACTGAATTGAATAGCCATTGTGGCCAACTCAATAGAGTCAGCTGCAGTGGGTCCCCCACCCTTCTCAGGCTGCATGCCTTCCCCACCCTCAGAAGATTCCTAGGCTTGGTTTGGGACCAAAGTCAGGCTCTGCAACCTGAAAAATTTCCCACAGCCCCCCACTGCCAGGCAATAAGTCTCGAAGTCAGTCCTCTTTCTTCACTGCGTAAACACTGACAGGAGAAGCGGAGTAGTCTTACTCAAGGCATTCGGGGAAAATAGATTGAAAAAGTAGATTTTTCCTTGAGTCTGGGGCAGAGATATTAGGTGAATTTGGGAAGTAAGGAAAGTTTTTCTTTGGTAACCCTTGTCCCCATTTTCCTTTTCCTTCCTTCCCCCAGCCCTCCCCTCATTCCCTGAGTTTTGCACCCTGGATCCAAGGTACTATCTGGCATCTCTAGATCTCTAGCTAATACACAATAAGCTATTTCTTCTGTCTGTCTTACCATAACAGCCACCTACCTGAATGATCTCCTTCCTCTAGGCTCTCTTCAGCCACTGATCCATCCAGCGTGCACCAACTGATTCCTTTTTTAGAAGAATCAGTTATTGTTTTGCTATGCAGTCTTCCATGGTTCCCTACTGCCAATGTAGGCAATCAAGGGCACATTCTCTACCTGGAACTCAAAGCCCTCAGGTTGGATTCCACCTTCTCATCACACACCCTATGCTCCAGCTAAATGGACAGCATACTGTTTCCCACTTCTGCAGCAGGCAGACTTTCCTGCCTCCCTACCCTTGGTGGTTAGTCACTACACTATAGCATCCTCATACAATTTTTTTCTCACAGAATTTCTGCCAAGTGATTGCTGTCTTCTCTGAGAAACTTTTCCTAAGCTGATCTCTCCTCCTAAAGGGAAGTGATCTCTCCTTTCTCCTCTCTATTTCCAAGGCACTATGTCTGTATCTGTCTTCATATACTGACCACAGTAGACTTTGTATGATCATTGGTGTATGGATCTTTCCTCCATTTACCATGTTCCTCAGATGCCTAATCATGGTAGATTCTCAGTGGAATGCAAACTTTGGCAAGTATATCGAAGTCGGAACATTACTTAGCCCCGCTGTAAGCTTCTTGAATGTCTGGAACATATTTTACTTATCTCTGAATCTCCCACTGTCTTAACACAGAGCTCTGCATATGGTAGGCACTTAATAAAGCCTTCTTCATACGTGCATTCAATACAGGATTATAGGTTATAGGCTTAGAGTCAGGAAGGAAGCTTAGAGATCGTCTAATGTAAATCCCTCATTTAATAGGTTGAGGAAAGGAGTCCCCAGAAGGTGAAGTGATTGGCCGAAGGTCCCCCAGGATTGAGTGGAGAATTCCTGGGAGTCCCTGAGTTAGAAAAGAAAAAATGAGTCCTGCTGTACATCTTAGAATCCTTTGATTCCTATAAAAATGAGCCCCCATAAAGCCTTCCCTGAACTCCCCCTGCTGCTAGTGCCTGCCCTCCTCCCAAAATACTGATCTTAAATGGATTTGCTCCCTATTTCATATATCCTCATATATGTATTTGTATATACGTATATTATTTCCAATCCCACTGCTCTTAGGATATAAGCTTCTTGAGGGCAGGGACCAGTTCACTTTTATGCCCCTGGCACAGTGCCTAGCCCAAAGCAGGCATTGAATCGCTGCTTGTTAACTATTAACATGATCCCCAGATGCTTCAGAGTATACCCCTGGCTTTATGGATCTGATGGAGAATAGCAGGTCAGTCATAGAAGGGCACCCAGTGAAGTCACCCAGCCCTGCTCCTGGTCCTCCCCCAAGCCCAGTAACTCCTCTGCCCCTTCTCCTATTGCCCAAATGATTCAAACAGAGCTTAAGGAATATTCAAGCTACCTGTAGAAGCTGTAAGCAATTCAGGGAGCTAGGGACAAGGAGAGAGGCCTAGTCTGTGTCCCAGAAAGCCACGGAATTATGGAATGAACTCTGGATTTAGGTCAGAAGATCTGTGTTCAAATGCTCTACTATGAGACCTTGAGCAAGTATCCTGGAATTTGGACAAGGCAACCTCTGTCCCAGTTTTAAATAATCAGATGTCTTTTAACTGCCATATTTTATAAATGAGGAAACCAAAACCCAGAAAGGAGCCCTGGAGTTGGAGTAAAGAGGCTTGGGTTCAAATCCTGGCCCTTTCACTGACTTGCTGTGTGACCTTGGACAAGTCACACCCTCCCTTCTGCACCTCAGTTTCCTTTTCTATAAAATGAAGAAGTCGCACTAAATTCTAAGGTCCTTGACAGGTCTAAATCTATGATTCTGTGAATTTAAAACTTGCTAACTCGACTTATTCTTTGTTCCTCCTGATTTTCTTGCTAATTGACACTGCAATGCTGCCATCTGGTGAAGGCCAGGGGAAGCTCCCAGCTTAGTCACCCTGCTGGCCTTGTGTCCTGTTTGGGACAGGCTCCACACACGTGCTTCTTTCTCATGCCCCACAGGCTGTTCTGGCAGGTAGGAGCTAGGCCCTGGCAGATTGTTCCACTGGCAAACCCAGAAACCCAGTTCTCACACAGCTCACTGGGAGAGGGTGGGCAAGTTCAAACCCTTGGAGGGAAGCTGTCTTGGAGTTCAGGAGGGGATGGGAAAATATGTTCCTTCACTCTGAGAGAAGGGTGAATTAAGGTTTTCTCTTGTTTTCTCCTTTGGAGGCAGGAGATCTGGATCTGAAGCCCAGCTCTGAGGCTCACCCAGCTGGGTGACCTCTGTGAAGTTCAGTTTCCTCATGTGTAAAGTGAGGGGTGAGACTAGATTTCTAAGGTCCTCTCTATAGCTCCACATGGCAGAATGTTGGGCAAAAGAATGAGCGACAGGCTGTCACTGCACAGTCTCAGCAGATGTCACTGCAGTTTCTTTTCATTTTTTTATATCAAATGTACTTGGAGTTTTATAAAGTTGCACCAATGCCATTTGTCTTCTTTCTCTCCAGTTATTTCCAGCTCCTCTCCTCCTACCTCCAAGACAAATACTGAAGCTAACCTGAAAGAGGATGCAGACATCGAGTGTGACAACATAACAGGTTTAATTTTTTCAGGATGCAGAGTATTTGCAAAAGGAGTCAACATGAGGATATAACTGGCAGCAGAGGGTAGAAAATGTGCATTTTTTGCAAGGGCCTTAGTAACCGAGGGCTCTCTTACTTATAGGTAGCAGTGGTGGCTGAGGGAGCACTGGGTGAAGAAACATGGGTTTCCACCCTGGCTCAGCCACCAATTCCCTGGGGTGACCTTAGCCAAGTCACTGTCCAGACCTCAGACTCCTCTTACAGTAAACACATGCCCAGGGCTTCAGAGGGCTGCCCCTCATTCATATCTGTGAGAACACTTTGAGAGCCAGAAAGCCCATATGACCAGGTGACATCATTGTTGGAACTCATTTTCCCCATGATGATAATCACGTATGTCCCCAGGAAAATCATTTCTAGGCTTTATTTCTTAGATTAAAATTTAGCTCAGGTTCCAAAAAGACATGCTTAGAAGAAGGAAGCAAGGGCCAGTTACGGAGAATGAAATCAGAATGTGACCGTGCAGAGTCCCGGAAGAACGTCACCAGCATCTGAGCCAAGGCTCAGAATGAGGTTCGGAAGAAATCCACAGACCCCCAAGTGGTTTGGGTTTGTTCTACTTTTAGCTGTCTTGGGGGAAAGAGGAGGATAACTGCAAAATAATAATAGCTAATATTTCTATAGCACTTTAGGGGCAGCTAAGTGGCACTGCAGTGGATAGAGTGCTGGGCCTGGAGCCAAGAAGACTCATCCTCCGGGGTTCAAATCTCGCTTAGACACTTTACAAGCTGTGTGACCCTAAGCACACCTCTTTGCCTCAGATTCCTCATCTGTAAAATGAGTTGGAGAAGGAAATGGCAATCCACACCAGTATCTTTGCCAAGAAAACCCCAAATGGGGTCACGGAGCGTCAGGCACAACTAAAACAACTGAGCAACAAAAATTACAGCTCTTTAAGATTTGCAAAACACTTTACATGTGTTAACTCATTTGCTCCTTGCTACTCCCTGGGAGTGAGATGTTCATATTATCTCAGTTTTAGAGATGGGTAAACTGAGACTGAGAAAGATGAAGTGACTTTCCCAAGGTCCCCTGGCTATTAAGTACCTTGGAGGGGGGAGATTTGACCCCAGACATTCCTGATTCCATGTCCAGTGTGCTATCTACTATGCTACCCACCCATCTTGAAGAAGTGACTAGATCGTTTGCCCCGTATAGAGGGAGCAATGGCATTCGATAACCTAGAGGAGGAATTGCTCCTTAACCTTTGGTTTGTTTCTGCTTTCTCTGTCAAGGAAAATTATCTTTAAATTGGAAAAGACAAAGCCAAAGTGGCTGAGGCAGGTGATACCCAATCTCAATGGGGAGAGAGCATTTAGCAAGCAAATGACGTTCTAGGACACTGAAAGAACTGATCCTTGGGATTGCCAAACCACTGTCTTTGGTCTCTGAAAGGTTGTGAAGAATAGGAGGGGTGCTGCAGGATTGGAGAAGCACCAATGTTGGGATAGTTGTCAAAAGAGGGAAGACATCAAGTCTGTAAACCACAACCTGGTGCACTTGGCTTCAATTCCTGGCAGAAGTCTAGAGTTTATTATTAAAGGGATGGTTAGGGAACACCTAGAAGAGGAGGCACTGAGAAGGGAGATGGGGAGATAGTGTGAAGCAATAAAAAGAACAGTGAATTTCAAGTCAGAGGACCTGGGTTCAGATCCTGACTCTGCCACTTACTAACTATATAACCTTAGGTTAGCCACCTCAACTCTGGGCTCCAGTTTCCTCACTATAAAATGAGGGTGTTGTTATGATTATAAATAATCAGTATTATCTCACCCATATGGTCTTATTGAGAGGTATCTAGGTGGCACAATGGATAGAGCACTGGCCTTGGAGTCATAAAGACCTGAGTTCAAATCTAATCTCAGTCGCGTTCTAGCTGTGTCTCCCCAGGAGAGTCACTTCACTTTTGTCTGGCTCACTTTCCTCAGCCATAAAGAGGAGATAACACTAGCACCTAGCTCATAAATGAGCTAATATTTGTAAAGCATTTAGCACAGTACCTGGCATATGGGAGTGGTTATTTTTGATTCTTTATTTTAGAAGAGGACCAGTGAGATGATGCATGATGTTCTGACTTGTGTGAATTGGATTTCAGTGAGGCCTCACTGTCTCTTCCAAAGTCATTGAAGTCCATGGGCAGGACAAAAATCAGGATGACTAGAGATGGCCCAGGATGCTGTGGATGCCCGACTAAACTCTAAGCTTTCCATAGCACCTACATGAGCCACCTTCGTAGCAATTGGAATGAATTGTTCTCATCTTCCCATTCCACCTAGGGAATTGTTCACATGCCAGGGGAAGATACTCCCTCACTCACTGACAGACTTGAGACCTGTTGACTACCCTCCATCTGGCTTAGCCCATCTGCCAAGACAGTTTTGCCAGGGTGCAGTCACTGCACATGTTACAGCTTCTTGGAGCCACAGTGAGAGTTGGGGACAGCTGGACACCAAAAGTGGATGAGGAGCCCTTACACCAGAGGTGCTAGACCTCCTTGAACACCCCACACACCCTAAGGCACATATTACTAATCTGGCATACAGTAGATGCTTAATAAGCACATTGCCTTCTTATCCAGGTTAGAGCATGCCAGACTTGTCACATTTTCTTTTGGAAAAGGTAGCTAGGACTACCTGAATAACATTACAGTCTTGTAGTTTGCCTAGATTTCGGAAAAGCATTGGATTAGTCTCTTGTGACATGTTTATAGGCAAGAGAGAGTGATATGGGATAGGCCATTTAGTTTGGTTAAGTGGATTCAGAACTGGCTGAATGACCAGACTCAAAGAATCATCCTAAAGGCTTGATGTCAACCCAAAGACTGGTCCCTTTTGGAGAACCCAGGGATTTGTCCTTAGGCCTATGCTGGCTAACATGTTCATCAGCAACTTGGATGAAGGCATTCATTGATAGCGTGTGTTTCAAATTTGCAGGTGACATGTGGCTAGGTAGAATGACTAACACATTGAATGACAGAGGCAGGATTCCCAAAAACCCTGACAGACTAAAACATTGAGCTGAATCTGGTACAATGACCTCCCTGGAGTTCACTGAGTAGTGAGGTAACATGGGCACACCTGCACTTCAGAAAGATCACTTTGGCAGCTGAGTGGAGGACAGATTAGAGCGGGCTGAGATTTGTGGAAGGGAGACCAGAAGACCCCTTTGGTAGGATGGGGGGCAGGGAGAGAATCATCATCTTTGAATATTTAAAGGACAGCCATATGAAAGAAGGGTTAGAATTGTTCTGCTTGGCCACAGAAAGAAGAATGGGGAGCGATGGGAAGAAGAAGTTCAATTTCAGCTTAATGTCTGGAAAAACTTCCTAATGATGAGAGCTGTTCATTAATGAATGGACTGCCTGGAGAAACAGTGAACTTACCATCTCTAGAATAAACTCGAATGACATCATGCTGGAGACAGTGCAGAAGATTTCTGTTCAGATATGGAGTGGACTTAGATGCTTGAAAGGTTCCTTTCAATTTGGAGCTTCTATTATCCTGAGAGGCATTTACTAATCTAAAAAGCCTTTCCACTCAGTACCTATACTCTCCTGGAGGCCCAACACAAAGTCTCCCAGGCTTTTGCTTCACAGGATCATGGGATTTAGAAATGAAAGAGATCTTAGAGATCATCTAATCTCTGATTTTACTAAGGCCCAAAGAAATGAGATGATATGCTCAAGGTGGAGGATCAAGGAGATGAGTGAGTTGTCCTTTGGATAAACATCTGAATTCAAAGTCATTGTGTTTCCTGCTTCACCATACTTGGCATGGAACATAGCCTCAATTTGCACATCAAAAGACCAAAGAAATGTCACATTCCTCTCACTTCAACAAAGTTCCAGGAGCAACCTCACCATCATGGGCCCATGAACAGGGACTTAAGGACTGAGAGTTAAGCATTGACTCTCCTGCTTATGAGAACTTAAGCAAATTACACAATCCAGAGAATCTCCACCAACTTCATAGAGCTATAGCCATTGATCTCACTGCCAAGTGTGGCCATCTAGGTCTCCACTTCCCTGGCACTCCACCCTTCCTTCATTGACTTCTAACAATAGCTCTCTATCCTCCCCCCAAAACCTACACCTCTAACCCTATCCCCTAGTGACAATCAAAGTGAGGAATTAAAGGTAGCTTCTTGTGGAAACATGTCATACACGCTATCATATAACCAACCAGTGGGAAAACAGAGCATAATAGTACCTGCAGTTTCCTTCACTGAGCACACAGTAAATGCTCAATAAATACTTGGTGAATTGATTAGAATTGGATGTACTGAATAGTGTCTCTAGGATGTGATAGGTTGCTTTGAGTCTACTTTTTCCCAAGCTAAATATGGCAGCATTATAGTCCTGAAGTTTAGATGGAATGGAGGAAAGAACACAGTATCTGAAAGTCAGAAGACCTAGGTTGGAATCCTGGGTCCACCACACAGGATCTGTATGATTGGGCAATCTTGCAACCTCCCTAACCTCCAGTATACTCATCTGTACAGGGTGTCCCAAAAGTCTTGGTGCAGTTGTCAACTTTAATAGCTTAAAAATGTACCAAGACTTTTGGGACACTTTAGATAGTAAGGAGATCAGACTAGATAACCACAAAGGTCCATTGCGGGTCTTGGTCCTAAATGGGACTATTCCTTGTTCCCCAAACATCCTTCCAGGCTTTATACCTTTATTCATACAATTCATTCCTTCCCCTCTCCCCACCATTTCTGCTTATCAAAATCCTACCCACCCTTCAGAACTTTCCTCTCAGATGTCACATCTTCCATGAAACCTTCCTTGATTTTCAACTAGAAATGAGTTCTCCTTCCTCTGCTTCCTGGTGGTGCTTGAGCTGTATTTCTTCTAAGGCACATCACATTCAGTTTGATTTCCCTGTCTTATCTCTCTTACTAGACTGTGAGCTACTAGAAGACTACGTCATAAGTGTTTTAAAAATCTCCCATGCCCCTTAGCACAATACAGGGCACAAAGGAGGTGGTCAGTAAATCTTTGTTGAGCTGAAAGTAATGCAAGGCATGTACTAGAAAAGCGCTTTCTGTAACTGATCAGTCTATCATTTTGCTCCTCAAATCAATTTCCACATATGAGCTCAAGCAAGTGGCTTCCTCTGAGGAGATCTTGGCTTCCTCACCCACAAAATGAAGAGGTTGAAGTAAATTATCTCTTAAGAATCTTTGGTTACAGGTCCTAGGACTTTTCCAGCACTGTGATACTATGCATTGTTTGTCTATATGACATCTCAGATGGGAAAACAATTTACTCAAAGCTAAAAGAACATAGACCCCGAAGGAGGACAGGCTTTAGCAGTATGTGGGACAATGAATGGGACAGTATACTGGGAATCTGAGGCCCTGGGAGTCAGTCAAAAGAACCCTGCTACTTGCTATCTGGATAGTCTGGCATGTCGCTTCTCCCTCTCTGGGCTCCAGTTTTCATATCTATAAAACAAAGGGGTCAGATTAGATTATCTCCAAGGTCCCTTCCAGCTCCAATACTCATGCACATGATGTATGGGGATACATGGGGTGAAAGGGGACATATGGATATAATAATACAATAATACTCCCTATCTCACAGGCTAGAGGGAGAAAAATGCTCTGTCAACCTTAAAGGGCTAAAGATATGGAAGCTATGATAATGGTAATGATTACGGATGATGATGGCAGTGGTGGCAATGATCTATGAACCCAAAATGTCTGATGTGCAGCTTGTTTTCAACAAAAACCAGTAATGGGCCCCAAAAGAGGTTTTTCTGCTCATAATTAGAACAATGGCTGTTTCAACACTAGAAGTGAGTTGGTACATGTGTTAACCCGAGGAAACCACAAGCGATAAGCACACTGCTGCTTCATTGGTTTGTTGGGACCTCACTGATGCATGACTGTGGATGATCCTTGATGAAAATATAATAAGAGAACGGCCAGGCTTTCACTAACACTTTTCCATTGCACACCCTGTCTTCGTAGTCACACAAGAGAATATGAGGTCCCATTGTATGGCAGTCTAGGAGAGCAGTAGGCAGCCTTAAAAGTTGCCCTCCAACAAGGCATTTTCCACACATAAGCTTTGATCAAACACAATTCTTTGATAGATGTAACCAACGAGCAATCTTCTGGTCATCAGTATCAAATAAGGGCACAAAATAGACACGTATGCTCACCAAAGGTGTTTACCATTGTCATGAAGTATGTCATTTGCAGAGTACAATGGAAGAGAGATCCTCTATATGTACATGGTAGTTCCTCTAGATGATCCTGTTTACAAGTGACGCTATGTTAATAGCATCACACCCCAGAATGCTATAGGGCCTGCTCAGTAAGATCCTCAAACACTCAAAAGAAATGAATATAACAATTCATACAAGAAAAATCAAATTGATGAAGAATGCCTACTGGCTAACAAGCAGTTGGATGAGCAGTCACTTTAGTCTAATATCACATATATCTGAGACAGGCTCTGTGTTTAGGCAATGAATTGGATTCAGGACTAAATATAAAGAGAAGCGCATCATGGGCTGCATTTTGAAAATCACATATTATCTTCAATGACCCCAAACTTCTCTCTGACACAAAATTCACTTTTTACTGCCATTACTCATCAAGTGATTCTATAAAGACGTCAAATCTCCAAAGAATCATCATTGTGGCTGACCTGAAAGACAATGGAGGCCCCCACATGTTGAGGATATATTAACTACAGAAAAGCATATTGTCAACACTGACTTGTTAGGGGGATAGAGAATAAGCATTTATGTAGTGCCTACTGTATGCCAAGTACCGTGCTAAGCACTTTACACATATTACTTCATTTAATTCTTTTACAATTGAAGAAACTGAGGCATATAGAGGTTAACTGACTTGGCCAGGGTCCCACAGCTTAAAAATTATGACTAAGCAGGAAGGTTTTTCTCCATATCACAGTTATATCAAATTCAAAGTCTCTTTACTGTTTCTTAATGCTAAGGAAGATTATTTTGTTATCACTCATTTTGTAAGAAAAATAGCAGATTGTTTTATAATCCTCAACTTTTTCAGAATCAAGGATTTTCTCTTGTATAACTCCAGCAGGTCCCAGTCCATTTGAGGACAGCTCCAACTTTTAGAAAGCTTTCATCGTCATCAAGCCTAGGTGTTCCACCTTTCAACTTCTATCCATTGATCCATGGTTCAGTCATCTGAGACCAGTCAGATAGTCAGTCAGCAAACATTTGCTTTGTATACTATATGCCTGGTTCTGGGCCAAAAATAACAAGTAAAATTCCTCTTTTATTGTAAATACTAGAAGATGGCTACCATTTCCTCCTCCATAAAATAGGGGTGATATTAGTACCTACCTCCCAGAATTGGTGTGAGAATACGCAATAATATCTGTAAAATGTTTTGTAAACCTTCAGAAGCTATAAATGCAGTTGTTGCTACTGTCATCATCATCATCAACATCCTTCCTGCAATGTACAGCCCAGAACCGTATGATGCACCACATGTCGTCTAAGCACAGTTATCACTGCCTGCTCCTGGATGCTATATGCCCCGAAAGTAGTCTGAGATCTTATTAATGTTTTAGGGGGCATGTTTTGAGCTGTCAGTTGAGATTTTTTTCAGGTGAATTGTTATTTAGTAACGCAGCCTGAAACTACCTTAACTTTCCATTCCGGAAAGCAGTTTGGAATTATGTAAATAAAGTGATAAAAATGTCCATACCCTTTGATCCGGAGATTCCCCTGCTAGACATATATACTAACAAAGTCATTGATAAGAAAGAAGGCTCCATAGGCACCAAAATATCTATAGAAGCACTTTGTGTGATAGCAAAGAACCAGGAATAGAAGTAGGTGCCCATTGGTTGGGGAAAGGTGAGAAATGAATGTGAGAGAATACTGCTGAGCTGTAAGAAATGATGTGTGTAATGAACATAGAGAAGCATGGGAGGATTTCCATGAACTGATGCAGAGTAAAGTGAACATACAGCAGTGCAAATGGAGAGAACAACCACCACAAACTAATTGAAACTGAATGGTGCAAAATTTATAAAGAATAAGCTTACTCCCAAAGAAAAGATATGTGAAGACACTTCCCTCCTGCTCCTTTGGAGAGGTCCAAGGGTGAGGAACATTGTATATAATGTCAGACTTTTTTCTACATGTTGATCATTTTTGCTATTTTTTCTCTTCTTCTTTTCTTTAAAAAGGCTTTGTTACAAGGGATGGCTCTCTGGAAGAGAAGGGAGAGATTAGGGGTGGGGGTGGCACAGGAAATCTAGGCTATGTCAAAACAAAATATATATGTAACAGTGACTACCCTGGTCCCCAGCACCAGAAGGCCAGGTATATTACATTCACTCTTTCCCTAGGGTCCTCCTGTACCATGGGGAGATGGGGGGGGAGTTTGAGGATGTCTTGTCTCTCTGCCATTGGCTCCAGCCCCCACCAATTTTGTTTCCTCCATTTTAGGGGTTACCTGCACCCTACTTCCATTTAATCATTTCATACATTAGCTTTTACAAAGGAATGTTTGCTTCAAAGATATAGAATAAATATATAAACATCCTTACCCCAACACATGGGGCTGTATTTCCCACGCAAACACACACCTCAAACTCTGGGGAGGGGAAGGGGATTAGGTTTAGAGTTTAGCTTAGTTCCTATATGACAAAGTTCTACCAAGTAGAACCTGGCTCCTCAGAGCTTCCCTACTGGGCTAGCTGCAACATCTGGTCTGGAATCCTGCCTCTGAGGTTACCATGGCTCAGACATGGGTCTGATGCCTAGGATCTGAAAAAGGCAAATGAAATAGACCAAAATCCCAATCCTGATTCTCAGCCTGAAGGGAGCAGGGGAGAAGATAGGCCTTCCCCCACACCTACATCAATTCGTGTTGCCCATGCTATGTGTTTGAACAGGACTTTTGCCACCACCCCCATCCCCAATGCTACCAGAAAAAAAAAAAGAGAGACTCTCTCAGCCTAGTAGTTTTAAGTCAACCTTTACCAGCTACACAGGCAATGGAAAAGGGTACTCCCACCCACATGGTAGGGAAGCAAAGAATGTATTCTTCCAGAAGCAGGTTCCTGGTGTCCTATATGGGTGCCCCATATTAAGTGAATTGTAAATTGAAATCTTTGTTTTTGTTGATATTGAGTTCACAATAAATTTTTTTAAAGAGTTAATACAAGCTAATTTGGGGAAGACCCTTACTGGAATTGTTTCTCTCTTGATGACACCTGTAGATGTACACTATCATCCCTTAGACCATGTCTTATCTAAACTTTATATGTTCCTTAGCACCTGGAACAGACTGTGTATGTAATAGGTATTTCAATCAATCAAACATTTATCAAGGCACTGTGCTAAGCACCAGAGATACAAAAAAAGGCAAAAGACAGCCCCTGACCTCATGAGCTTACAATCTAATGAGAGAGACAACATGCAAATCAATATATACCAATGAACTGTAGATAATCTTAGAAAGAAGGTACTAGTAAGCTAGATATAAGATAAATAGGAAAAAATTAAAAGAGGGAAGGCCCTAGAATTAAAAGGGGTTGGGGAAGTCTTCCTGTAGAAGGTGGGATTTTAATTGAGATTTAAAGGAAGTCAGGGAGGCCACTAGTAGGAGTGGAGGATGGAAAGCATCCAGGTGGGGTAGAATAGGAGGAGCTAAGAGGTGGGAGTGTTTTGTAGATGGAACAGCCAAGAGTGTTGTTGGATGAATCAATAGATGGATGGATAGGTGAATAAATGACCAAAGCTATTTAGTTTGGTTCTTCCAAACCCAAGTAGTTCTTAGGAAGATTGATTCTTTCCAGTTACATTGAAAGAAATGTTTTCAGGGGGAACCTTTTTAAGTATCAACTGAGGCTATAAAATCATTTATCTTTCATCCACCTAGGAGCTTTCAATATCCCCTAGAGGTACAGAAAGAATTTTACTTCCTCCGAAAATAAAACACATGCAGTTCCAGTAAATAAGGCCAGAAGAAGTTCCAAGGGGAAAGTGAGATACTATTTTTTGCTTTTTCTGAAAATTTGTAAAGCTTATACAAGGTAATTTTAGTACAAATAAAAGGATACATCGTGTTGTTTTCTGATACTGTTATCTAGGTCTACATATCTGCATCACAAGGACAAATAGCCATTTCTGCTATTGAGCACAAGGTCTTGTCACGTCCGACACGATAATGTTTAAAGATGTTTAGTTTAGGTTTGGGAAGTTTTTAGTTCTTTGAGAGGGAGTGTGGAATAGACAGAGTGCTGAACATGGAATCAAGAAGACTTGGGGTGGAATCTTGCCTCTGACACTTACTAGCTATTGCCCTGGGCACATCTAGTAAGTCCTAGAAGGATTTCTACTTACTGACAAACTGAAACTTCCCTATGTTGATCCTTCTACTATCTGGCAAATCCTTTGTAAGCTGGGGAACTATACCTGGTATCTCTATTGCCTCTCCAGAAGCCAGAGTATGTCCTTAACAGAACCCCCCTGTTTTCTGGCCATGCTAGAAAGAAGAGTTCATCATACTATTTTATGTGGAGTGAAGGGTATAGCCAGGAGAGAAAAATGAAGACAATAGCATGGGATAGTGGGAAGACCACTGGGCTAGGATTCCAGAGACATAAGCCCTGTTCCTAGCTCTGCCATAAACATCATGGTCAAGTCATATACTCTCCCCAAGCCTCACTTTCCTTGTCAGTAAAAGGGGATGATGATACTTGCACTATCTACCCCACAGAGCTGCTTTTAAAAAGGAAAGTGCTTTGGAAAACTTCAGGCATAATAGAACTATCAGCTATCATTATTATTTCCTGTAAGCTGAATTGATGGGTTAGGCAGATTTTTATCCCAGATACCACTTACCAATTAGGAACTTCACTGACTTGATGAATAATCACAAGTCACATTTCCACAGCAGCTAGGTGGTATAGTGGCTAGAACACTGGACTAAGAGTGAGGAAGACCTGAGTGCAAATCCTGCCTCAGACATTTACCTAGTTATGGACAAGTCACAACCTCTCTGTGTCAACTTCCTCATCTGGAAAATGGGGGAAATGATAGTGTCTACCTCTCAGGGTTCTTGTGGGGATCAAATGAAATAGTATAGGTAAAGAGTTTGCAAACCTTAAAATGTTATATAAATGTTAGCTATTATTATTTAAGGTTTACAAAGTGATTTCCTCATAATACCCCATACAGTAGGTAGTATAAGTATTACTAGCTCCATTTTGTGTATGAGCAAACCCAAGCTCAGAATGGCTTAGTGATTTGTCCAGGAGCTCACAACTAGTTAGTGTATGAGGCCAGATTCCGACCCTAATCTTTTTTATTCCAAATCCAGACTGCCCTACCAGGCTACCTCTTCCCCTGAGGTTAGAGACAGTCATTTTTTTAAATCTCTGCATTCCTAACATTTAGTGCCGTAGTGGTTAATAAATGTTTGTTGAATGAAGGCTGATATGGGCAACAGTGCCCAATACCCCAGTTTCCTCATCCTTAAAATAAAGGGATTACACTAGATCTGAGGTATCAGACATGTAGTCCTCCAGCTGCACGCGAACCACAGTCCTCAAGTGCAGCCTGAACTACATTCAAATGTAACTATTTCATGAGATAAATCAAAATAAAATAAACAGATAATATTAATATGTGGTTTTCCAAGTCAATGTGGAGCCTCTGTGCATGCCTATGCATGTTTGTGCATGTTTAGCCGTTCCCTGTTTTGTTGAGTTTGACACCACTGGACAAGATGCACCGTTCTTCATTCTCATTGTGCTCGTTAGGTCTGGAAAGTCCCCTGGAAGGGACATTGCCTCCCTTTAAGGTCTCTATATTCTAGGATCTAAGATCCCTCCTAGTTCTGACTTCATCACAGTAGCCAGAGGAGTCAGTAAGAGTGAGTCATGTTTTGTCTTTGTTTACTTACTTGTTTCAACATAAAGGTGACCAGTGTGTGTTTGTAGGTTGAGAGAAATGAGCCATTCAAGAGGGAGAGATTAAGGATGTTGGGGAGGGAAGAGAGAAGGGAGAGAAGTCTGGTAAGGTCTCACTGGAAGACTGTTATCTTGGAGAGAGGCCAACCTCAGGCTAGATGGAAGGCTAAGACGAAGATACATTGAGGCTGATGGTGAGACTGGTGGAGAAAGAGGTTGATTCTGAGGGCACTGTCTTCAGCAAAGTAGGAGGCTGAGAATGATAGTGAAGTGAGATTGGGGGATACACTTGGGAATAGATGTCTCAGGGTAGCATAGAGTACTGGGCCTGGAGTCAGCAAGAACTGAGTTCAAATCCAGCCTCAGAAACTTACTAGTTGTATGACTCTGGGCAAGTCATTAAACCTCTGCCTCAGTTTCCTCAAATGTAAAATAGGGATAACAATAGGTCCTACATCATGAGTTATTGTCAGGATCAAATAAGAAAATAATTGTAAAACTCTTAGCACAATGCCTGGCACATGGTAAGTGCTTTGTAAATGTTAGCTAGAATAATCACAGGCAATCAGAAAAGGCTGAACTGGGGCACCGCTCAGTGACCCAGTCCCTTTAACTCCAGTCAGATATGTATGCTTTTCAAAGGAATGTGTACAATAATCCATGAAGGGTAGGAAACCCCACATTTCTTCCACTTGGTAGTCACAAGATTCTCTTGAGGAAAATAGAAAAACTGAGCTTCCTCTGAAAAGAAAATGTATAATGTTCCTAATTCACTTAGCCAAAAGACATTCCCAGTGGAAAATATGCTGTTTTCATTTCTGTGGAAGAAGTAATTGGTCAAAACGTTGAAGGGCGCCAAAAAATAGGTGGATGATGCATAGTGGAAACCATTTGTTGGCAGCTTTATCCCAAAGGCCAGAGTAGCCAGAAGGTTGACCTTGGAGTCAGGAAGACCTAACTCCAATCCTGCTTTGTGACCCCAGGCAAATATCTTCCCTTGTCAGTGCTCCAGGCTGTGCTGGGTTTTCTCTCAGCAGAGGTTTTCCCACAGAAGCTCGGTGACCACTTGTTGGAAATGTTCTGATGAAGATTTCTGTCAGGTATCAATTGGGTTGGATAGCCTCCAAAGCCCCTTCCAACTCTGAATTTCTCTGAATCTATAACTCGGAAGACAGTGAGTGCCTCCTCTGAGTCGCTTTACTCAATGGAGATACCCAATAGCTTTAACTAACATAGACAGGAGCGACTGTCATTTAGATTTGCGACAAGATAGGAAATTCCAATAAGATGAGAATGGAAAGATTAAATCCAGGAAAGCAAATGGGACAAAAGAAAATGATGGTCAGTTCAAAGTGCTAGTAGCATGTGATGATGACATGCACAAATCTGAGTGTGGGAAGGATAGAGAAGAGCCAAGGAAAGAGGTCAGAATCTCCAACTCATAGAAAGGTCATTTTGCGTGTACTTAGATGGACAATCAAGTCCACCCTAAAAATAAGTTCTGATCATGTGAACGAACTTGTCCCACGTGGACTCTGGCAAAGAATTTGGAATTGTCCTTTGGTCTACCTGAGGACAATATTTTCCATAAGCAGTCACCTTCCCTGGTCCCAAACTACCCCTTGAATAGCAGTGACCATCTCACAAACACCATGAAGTAGATAGATTTCACACCACCATCAACCTGAGTTCATGCTAGGCCATGAATAACTCAAACAAAGTGACTAATATATTCTGAGAATAAGTCAGCCTCTCACACCATTCTGTGTGGACCTGGAAATCCAACCAAGCCAACTTGGGTAACCCTTTTGCCTGGCTGAAAATTGCCACGTTATCTTTAAGATCAATGACTTCTTCCAAGACATGGTTGCAGAGCGTGGGTCATTCTGGCTTCATTAAAATGAAAATAACATGAATCACCAGGCTGCTTGTCTGCTGCTTGGTACTAAGGAAATGAGGCAGTAAAGTCTGAAAAGAAGGCGCTCTATGGGTTTAGTTGGAGACTGGGAAGCAAAAATGTTAAAGTCAAGAATATATTGAGTACCTAAGACGGGCCCAGCACTATACTAGCCATGGCTCCCCTAGTGGCAGTGTTCCCTGAAGACACTTCCCCCAAACTGACTGGGAAGCTTATACTGAGATTGGAGAACTGGGTTGAGGAATAAAATATAATGCACCTCTTACCTCAACTCATCTCCACAGTTGGATGACTCCACTCACTAGTCTCTAATTTAAAGGATCCGCCTAATTCTTGCCAGCCCACCCCACTTCAGCCTTCTCCCACAATGCTACAATGCACTAGTGGTTGGGTGACTTCGCAGGTTTTCCACTGGGTGTCATGCTGGCTCAAAAAAGCAAGTTAGCCACCAGAAGGCAGAGCACCAGGTTTGTTTAGATCACAGTAGTCCGTGAAACTATCCACTAAGATGTGGAGGGGCTGTGATCTTTCTTGGTCCAGGAAACAACCACAGTGATGAATTCATTCAACAAAAAGTTGGTGAGTTTTGTTCATTCTCATTCCATAACATTTCCCATCTGACTCCTTCTCTTTACTCACCCAGCCACTACCCTAATTCAGGTCCTCATCACCTCTTGCCTAGAGCATTAAACTGGTCTTTTTAATTCAAGTCTCTCCAATCCATGCTCCACACAGCGGCCTAATAATCTTTCTCAAGCAAAAATCTCACCATATCACTTTCCTGCTCAGAAATCTTTAGTGGCTTTGGGGGGTCATCTAATGCAATCAATTCATTTTACAGTTGAGAAAATGGAGGCCAGATTGAGGAATGATTTACCCATGGTCCTACAGCAAATTAATGGTAGTGCTAAGCTTAGAACTCTCAGGCCAGAGTCCTTTCCTCCATACCCCACTGCTACTTTATATGTTAATGCCTTCTCAGCTGGGCCAAGTATTTTGTGGTCCATAAAAGGGTTAAGAATATGAGGGAAAATGAATTGCTTCATGTGTTATACCACCAGAAGCCTTGATTATATCACATTTCACTATTGTTTGTATCTCAGTCACATATACTTCTCTTGATAAGTAAACTTGATTAACAGGACTTGCTAAGTAGTTGAAAAGTGAAAGTTGACCCTACCATACTGACTACTTGCTTTTTGTATGAAAATATATTATAAAATGCACACAAGCACACACACACACACACACACACACACACAAAATGCATCACCGATTCCCTAAACCTAGATGTGAATTAGTTTGCCCATCTTAGCTTGTATACTTGTGCATTTTGGCTTACCCAACAGGTACCAATATAATAGATAGGAACCCACATCTACTGATTGCAGCCTGCGTCAGAGAAAACAGAACTCAATGATTAGCTCACCAAGTGACCATGGTACTATGATCAGCTGTCCTGTGTCCAAGTAGAATTACTCCCTGGCTTCTGAATACACCACAAGTTCTTCTACCTCTTCCTTCACACAGGCTGTTGCCTATGCCTGAAATGTTGCCCCTTCCATTCTTTACATGTTGAATTCCTACACATCCTTTAAAGACCAATTCAAATTCCACTTCATCCAGCAATCTTTCTCCAGTCTAATTCTCTTCTTCCCCCTCCCTTCTCATTCTCACCTTAAAGATAGTTTTATCTGCTCACTCTCCATGGAATTAGCCCATAACTTTTCACTCTTTCGCTTTCAGTGATCCTCAGACAAAATGGAATATGTTTTACTGGGATACCTTAAATTATATCATATTAAAGATTTTTAGTTCTGGAATTTGTCAGCCATGTTTCTGAGTGAATTAAACTTAGAGTTCCTCTCTGAATGTAGCCTATAGATTCTATCCATCTGAACTTTACCCTTGTTTTTCCAATAATTTGTTCAATGTTCTTGTATAATTTCCTTAAATGTGTTATTTAGTGTCTTTGTTTCATCACGATTTGGAGTAATGCCAATGATTATTGTATCAACTGACTGAGCTCTGTGCTCAAAGTCAGTTGGTTTGGTTTTTATAGACCTCAAGCTCAAATTTTACATTCTTTTGCTTATACTGTAATATTTGTTGATTCCAGAGACAGTGTGAATAGTGGTGAAAGAGACAGCTTCAGAGTCAACGATACCTAGGTTCAAAATCTGTCTCTGACACAAGCCATCTTTGTGCCCCTAATGAAGTCATTCAAGCTCTGAGTACCCTCAAGCAACTCTCTAGGACTATAAATTGCAAAGTAGGTGACAGTCACAGGTTTGGTGTTTTTAAAGTATTGATTCATCTCTGAATTTTTCAGTTCTCTCTTTGTTGTTATCTTTTTCAGCATCCACTGCCTTATTGATTTCTTACCATCTGTTCTAAACCATCAATTCTAGTTTATCTTTTTAAATTATTCTCTAAGAGCCTACTTTCCTGCTTTATCTCTTCTTTCAATTTTTTTTAGCTTCTCAACCACAGTGGATTTTCTTGTGGCAGTTCTGATGCCATTTTGGGTGAATCCAATAGGCTTCCTCCACACTACGCTTGAGGCTTTGCTCTGCTCTTCTTTAGTGTTGATGTCTTATCTCCTTATTAAACCATAAAGTAACACTGGATTCCAATTCCAACTGTGCTACTTAATCTCTCTGAGCCTTAGCTCCATATCTGTAAAATGAGAAGTTTCAACTAGATGACCTTTAAAATCCTTGTTAGCTCTAAATATATGATCCTGGGAAGTTCCTCCTGAGCAGGGACTATGTCTTAGCTAAACTTTGTATAAGGAGTATAGTAATTTTGGTTGCTGGTGAGAAGTAGAGCAAAGGTCACCAATTCCATCAAGAGCTTTTTCTATCTTGGTCCAAAGTTGATTGACATGGCAGACAAGAGCATCATGGGAACTGAAAAAGAATCTCCTCACCCCAGATCTACCCAGATCCTTTGTAGTTTTGATAAGTGGCACCCCTGAGATGATGTGAAGAAGACTTCATATTATAACCCAGAGATATTACAGGAATTAAACAAATTTCAGATCATAAGTTGGAAAAGAGTTTAGATGGAAGGACACAGAGTAGTATCCAGAAAAAAGAAGTTCATCTAGTCTAACTCTCTCATTTTTCAGATAAGGAAACTGAGGCCTAGAGAAGGAAAGTAACTTTCCTCAAGTCACACCTTGTTAGTGGAAGGGCTAGAACCCAAGGCTTTTGATATGACCATTGCTAAGCACACTGTTCTAAATATCATGTGTGCTTAATAAATGATTATTGAATGAATCTTATCACAATTAATCTTGCACTAATATCTATGCCATTTGAGTCTTAATATGGCAAGTTTTAAGTGACTGATGAAGACTGACTATAAGTATACATCAAGCTTGAAATTTTAATTATACTTCGATTAGTACAGCAATACTTACAAAAAATATTAGCAATACTTTGATTAGTATTCAAAAAACTGAAGTAGCTGAGAAGCTATGCAGATCAAAGTACTCAATATTATGAGTATGGTAAGAAAACATAGAAAGTTTAAAGTATAGTGATCAACAGGCAGAGATGAGAAGGGCATGTGGTGGGCACAGGGGGCAGCCCATGCAAATGCATAAAATTAAAAGAGAGAAAAATGAAATCAGGGAACAATTAGCAGTCCTGTAGTAGTTTAACTTTGCATATAAAATTAAGGTTACTGCCCTGAAACATTATTTTAAGTCAGTGTAACCTTGCTCTTTGTACCACCCCTTTCCTCCTTGCCATGACTAATGGGACTGAAATGCACCTGGGGCTGGCAAACAAAAGAGAAAGAGAAGAGAAGACTGAGTGAGCAAAACTTCTGATCAAGCAGGCATGTTCTGTTCCTCCCACCTCCTGCTGTTAAGTGATGATACAGGAAGAGCTGAACAGCCTGGGGCAGAAGTGACCTGACTGATAGCCATGGCATGGGCTGCTCAAGGATGAGACAGAGGAATGGCAGCACAGGAAGCACCCTTCTAAGGACTTGACACTGACTCCCCTGCTCCACTACCAATTAGCAAACAGAGAGTATAAATCGGACAACTATACAGGCCAGCCAATAATCCAGCTATGCTAGGAAGCAGTCAGAGGGCAGGGTCTGGACAGAACAGAGTAGCCGGCAGCTAGGTGGTACAAAGGATAAAGAGATGTACTTAGGGTCAAGAAGACCTCAGTTCAAATACAGCCTCAGTCACTTACAAGCTATGTGACACTGAGCAAGTCATTTAACCGCTAATCTTCAGTTTCCTCATCTCTAAAATGAAGATAATAATAGCACCAACTTCCCAGGGGTATTATAAGAATTCAATGAAATAGTATCTTTAAAGTGCTTTACAAATCTTACAACATTATATTTCTTTGTGGTTCAATAGTATTTGACTCTTTCTGACCCCATGGACCGTAGCACACCAGGCCCTTCTGTGCTCCACTCTCTTCCAAAGTCTGTCCAAGCTCATGTTCGTTGCTTCCATGACACTATCCATTCATCTCAACCTCTGTCATCCCCTTTTCCTTTCACCTTCAATCTTTCCCAACATCAGGGTCTTTTCCAATGAATCCTAACTTTTCATTATGTATCCAAAGTATTTAAGCTTTAGTTCCCATGTTTAAACTTCCAGCGAATAGTTTGATTTCTTTAAGTATTGACTGATTTGATCTCCTTGCTGTCCAAGGGACTCTCAAAAGTCTTCTCCAGCACTACAGTTTGAAAGCACTGATTCTGCAGAGCTCAGTTTTCTTGCTAGTCCAACTCTTAGTCCATCCACTGCTGCTGGAAAAATCATGGCTTTGACTATATGAACCTTTGCTGGCAAAGTGATATTTACTTTTTAGTGTGCTGTCCAGATTTGTCATAGCCTTCCTTCTGAGGAGCTTTGTGTCCTTTAATTTCACAGCTGAAGTACCTATCTGCAGTGATCTTTGAGCCCAAGAATATAAAATTTAACACTGCTTCCATTTCTCTTTTTCTCTTTGCTGGGAAGTGACAGGACCAATTGCCAAGATCTTGCTGTTTTGTTCTGGTTTTTTTTAATGTTAAGCTTCAAGCCATGTTGGCTATTATTTTTATTATCATTGTTTAAACACTTGAATTATGTTCCTGAAACTCCTGGACTTGGGGTATGCTATAGAGTGGTATGGGGCTCCCAGGGTCATAGAGAAACCATGAGCACCTAGCCTACATGGTGGTTCAATATAGTTGCTTTAATAGATTTGGTCTTATTTTCTTTTGCTTGTGTTGTTATAATTAAAGAACTGTATAAAGTTCAGCCATGTTTATGTGATTAACTCCATTGTGTCATGCTAGTGTAATTGTATTTACTGTAACATCAAAAAGAAAAGAGGTTGTAAAGCCTTGATGAGGAGGGACCGAGTGAAGAGCCTAATTGGATGTATTCACAAAGATCCCACCCCAGACTGAGAAGATAGATGCTGCCACCTACAGAAGGAGCGGAGCTAGGAGACTGAGGTAGTCAGATATCTGAAAACCAGAGAGAGGACTTGGCATTTCCCATAAATGCCCTCTGGTCCTGGGTAAAGAGCATAACTACCTAGGTAAACATAGGATTGCCAATGCCTGGTCCTTATTATTAAACAGTATCAGGCAAGTGACCTTCCAGGCTCCTGGTAATTAAATCAGGTTCTCAGCTTCAAGAACCTAGAGAATCACTTATCTGCCCATGACACCAGAGTAGGACTTGTTGGGAATCTTTGAATTAGTATTGGTTATTGAAAAGGATGATTGTTCAAAAAGATTTACATGAACGGATGCAAAGTAAAGTGAGCAGAACCCAAACATTGTACACTGCAACAACAATATTGTACAATGACCAACTGTGAATGAGTTAGCTATTCTCAGCAATACAGTGATCCAAGACAATTTCAAAGGATTCCTGATGAAGAATGCTGTCCACCTCCAGAGAAAGAACTGATGGAGTCTAAGTGCAGATCGAAGCATACTTTTTTTACTTTGTTTTTATGTTTTTTGTGTTTTCTTTCACAATGTGCCTAATATGGAAATAGGTTTGCATAACTGCACATGTATAATCTATATCAAATTGCTAGAATGAAGGAGGAGAGAAGTGAGGTAGAAAATCCCAATTTTTTTAAATATTAAAAATTGGTTTTACCAGTAATTAGAAAAAGTAGAGAGCAAGCCATGCACCAATGCACTGGAGGAGATTTCCATTCCAGAGAGCCCTGGAAAGACGTACCCAGGGGTCCATCGTGCTCCAGACAGCAGAGCCCACCCCTGCCCAGCCCTGGCCACGTGGCCTCAGAGGAGCAGATCTGAGCAAGCTTCAGGGACAGAACCTCCCTCCACCCACAGGCGCTACAGGTCAGTGAGAGAGACTTCTGGGCTGGCCGAGAGGGGAGTGGGGTGTCTCTGTGACTCGAGCCCCATCGGAAGGCAGCGGCAAAGGGAGTGGCAGAGGCAGCGGCAGCGGGCCAGAACTCCTGGGGCAGCAGGCAGGATCTCAGGGCTGTTACCAAAAATCTCCGCATAAACCCCCTGAGGGAACTGAGCCTGGGAGACGGCCCTGCCCCCACCCACTCCATTACTGAAGGTCTCTGCATAAAGCGCCTGAGGAAACTGAGACTGGGAGGTGGCCCTGCCCCCACCCAAGCACCAGAACTTAAGCTCACATTGAATAGCAGCCACGCCCACCATGGATAGCCCTGAGACTGGGAAGCAGCATTTGAATCTCAGACCCCAAGCACTAGCTGGGCAGATCTAGGCGGGGGTGGACAAGAATCTCAGAAGTCAAGTAACTGGCAGGGAAAATGCCCAGAAAAAGGAAGCAAAATAAGAGCATAGAGAGCTACTTTCTTGGGGAAAAGATGTTCCTTCCTCCCTTCATTTCTGATGAGGAAGTACAATGCTTGCCATCAGGGAAGGACGTGGAGGTCATGGCCTCTCTATCCCAGACATCCCAGGTGGATGTCCGGTGGGCTCAGGCCAGGGAAGAGCTCAAAAAGGATTTTGAAAATCAAGTTAGACAGGGGGAGGAAAAACTGGGAAGAGAAATGAGAGAGATGCAAGAAAAGCATGAAAAAAGGGTCAATACCTTGCTAAAGGAGACCCAAAAAAATGCTGAAGAAAATAACACCTTGAAAAATAGGCTAACTCAATTGGCAAAAGAGGTTCAAAAAGCCAATGAGGAGAAGAATGCTTTCAAAAGCAGAATTAGCCAAATGGAAAAAGGTTCAAAAGCTCACTGAAGAAAATAGTTCTCTCAAGATTAGAATGGAACAGATGGAGTCTAATGACTTTCTGAGAAACCAAGAAATCACAAAACAAAACCAAAAGAAAGAAAAAATGGAAGAGAATGTGAAATATCTCATGGGAAACACAACTGACCTGGAAAATAGATCCAGGAGAGACAATTTAAAAATTATGGGACTACCTGAGAGCCATGATCAAAAAAAGAGCCTTGACATCATCTTTCATGAAATTATAAAGGAAAACTGCCCTGATATTCTACGACCAGAGGGCAAAATAAGTATTGAAGGAATCCATCGATCACCGCCTGAAAGAGATCCAAAAAGAGAAACTCCTAGGAACATTGTGGCCAAATTCCAGAATTCCCAGGTCAAGGAGAAAATATTGCAAGCAGCTAGAAAGAAACAATTCCAGTATTGTGGAAATACAATCAGGATAACACAAGATCTAGCAGCTTCTACGTTAAGGGATTGAAGGGCATGGAATAGGATATTCCAGAAGTCAAAGGAACTAGGACTCAAACCAAGAATCACCTACCCAGCAAAACTGAGTATAATACTTCAGGGGAAAATATGGTCTTTCAATGAAACAGAGGACTTTCAAGCATTCTTGATGAAAAGACCAGAGCTGAAAAGAAAATTTGACTTTCAAACACAAGAATGAGAAGAAGCATGAAAAAGTAAACAGCAAAGAGAAGTCATAAGGGACTTACCAAAGGTGAACTGTTTACATTTCTACATGGAAAGACAATATTTGTAACTCTTAAAACTTTTCAGTATCTGGGTAGTTGGTGAGACCACACACACACACATACACACACACACACACACACACACACACACACATACACACATGCACGCACATACAGAGACAGAGAGCACAGAGTGAATGGAATAGGATGGGACCATATCTTAAAAGAAATTAAGGTAAATGGTGAGAAAGAAATGTAGTGGGAGGAGAGAGGGTGAAATGGAATGGAGTAAATTATATCTCATTCAAGAGGCAAGCAGGAGACTAAAAGTGGAGGGAAAAAGAGGAGAGATGAGAAAAAAACATGAAGTTTACCCTCATCACATTCGACTAAAGGAAGGAGTAAAATGCACACACATTTTGGTATGAAAACCTATCTTACAGTACAGGAAATTGGGGGAGAAGGAGATAAGCATGGAGGTAGGGATGATGGGAGGGAGGACAATGAGAGAAGGGAGCAATTTGAAGTCAACACTCGGGGAGGGACAGGATCAAAAGACAGAATAGAAACAATGGGGGGCAGAATAGGATGGAGGGAAATACAGTTAGTCTTACACAACTTGACTGTTATTGAAGTCATTTGCAAAACTACACAGATTTGGCCTATATTGAATTGCCTGCCTTCCCAAAGGGAATGGGTGGGGAGGGAAGGATGGGGAGAATTTGGAACTCAAAGTTTTAGGAACAACTGTTTAGTATTGTTGTTGCTACCAGGAAATAAGAAATACAGTTAATGGGGAATAGAAAGTCATCTGGCCCTACAGGACAAAAGAGAAGATGGGGAGAAGAGAAGGGAGGGATGATAGAAGAGAGGGCAGATTGGTGATAGGGAAAATTAGAATGCTCAGGTTATTGGGGTGGGGGGAGGGGATAAATGGGGAGAAAATTTGGAACCCAAAATTTTGTGAAAATGAATGTAAAAAGTTAAATAAATTTATATTTAAAAAAAATAGAAAATAGAATATTTTTTTAAAAAAACTTAAAAAGTATGGTTGTTACTAAGTTTCCCCTGAAATCCTCCAGCACTATCACTATCTTAATTGGTAATTGAAAAAATTTCCTCCAACACTTTCTTAATTCTATACAATACACCATAAGTACTATATAATATGTAAATGCAATCAACAAATCAAGCCCTGATTTGTACCTTTGGTAATTTCTGAAATCTAAATGTTCACACTGAATATTTAATAATCAGCTTTCCTGAGCTCATTTGAACTGACTGCATCACACCTTTACTGATATTTGAACCCTTCCTCTCCACCCTCTTTGCCTCAGTTTCCTCATCTGTGAAATGAGCTGGAGAAGGAAATGGCAAACCACTCCAGTATCTATGCCAAGAAAACCCCAAATGGGGTCATGAAGGGTCAGATATGACTGAGCAAGAACTCTGTCAACAAGGCCATTACCATGCTTCACAGCTGGACTACTGTAATAGATATCTAACTGGTCTTTCAGACTCTAGTTTCTCCTCTCAACAATCCATCTCCCACACAACTGCCAACGTAATCTTCCTAAGGCCTTGAGTCATACCCCTGCTCAAAACAAAGCAAAACAAATACAAACTTTAGTGTCTCTCTATTGTTTCTAGCACAAAATACAAACTTCTTAGCCTGACCTTTTATACAACTTGATTTTCATCTGCTCTACATTCCAGTCGAATTAGATTATGAGCTGTTCCCCATACTGTATTTCATCTCTCATCTCAGTGCATTTGCACGAGCTATCTCCAGGTTTTCAATTCACTTTCACTAATTTCAAATTACTCTGTATTTACTTATCTCTGTATTTGTTATACACCAGCACTACCCCCCAAATGTAGGCCCCTGGAAGGCAGGGATTGACATGCTTTGTCTTCATATACCCTTTGCCTAGCACAGGGCCTTACACAAACTAGGCTCTCAATTACTATTTGTTAAATTGGATTGTTGGATTCCCCTTTGGTCATCATAGCAATCTGGGGCCATTTAGTGTATGGGTAACATGGTCTGGGAGTGTCATGATGTTACAGTTCAATACAATCCCCTAAATTTGTAATAAGACTTAGTCAACTATAGAAGGTAAAAATTCATTTCATATACTTTGTCTCTTAAGACAAGAAAGTATGTCATGCATTTTAGAAAGATTTTCATCAAAAACAATTGAAGTTTTCCCAAATTTTTATTCTTAAAAGAATAAGTTTTAAATTATCCCCACAAAACTGGGTAAATAAGGTAATAGTATATATCAGAAGTACTTGAGTTGCTCCATTTAGGTAATAATCATACATCAACAGGGGGATCAAGTATGAAATATTTTTCTAACATGCTCAAAGAGTCTGGAGTTGTGTCTTCTCTTTCAAAGACTCAAAACTGCCTTGGAAGCAGTATACTTGGCCAGCTGACCATGAAGATAATCAGTGATTGTTCTAAGACTCCAGGAAAGAATCCTAGGGGTGCTAAGCCTGGTTCTGGTATCATAAGATCAAAGGATCTTAGAGATCACCTAGTTCAACACCCTCATTTTACAAGGGAGAAAACCAAGGCCCAGGGAGGTTATTCTTTTTCATGTCTTTCCTAAGTTCCTGATTTTTAAAAATATTTATCAAGTAATATTTCATGGATCTGTGATATCCTCTGTGTGGCCAAATGCCCTGCCCAACACAAATTACAGTGCCTCTGAAACTTGGATTATCTTTGAGAGTTGCTATAGCAAAAGAAATCCATTCCTCTATGACAACCTAGTGATGAGTCTCTTCAAATTTGGCTAGATTGGCACTCCACACAGCAGCCCATCACTAGTCTGCCCTCAAAGCCTTTTCCATCTGGGTAGGACCTGCAGGGGCTTGAGCTTTTCTGGCAGAGCCTTTGAAAATACAGACTTATCCACACACCTCATGGGAGAAGTTAATTTTATTTTTAAACATATGCTTATTTCTTTAAGATTTATTATGCATTTTCAAAAGCTTTTCAATGACTTTTTAAGTTTTTATTTTAGCGTTAGGGTGTTTGGGCTATGTTTTTCTATTCAAATTCGTCCTGTCTTTTGGTCTTTCTCAGGTAGAAATATATCTTGTTTTTTGTTCTTGAGAAACTTAGTGTATCATCAATTATAAAATAATATAGTTATGTTATTTTAACAAGATCTTTCTCATCTGTTCCACCTAATGAAATTGACCTTTTGTGTTGCTAGCTTCCACATCTAGGAAGGACATACTAGAGGCTGGACAATCACCTGTTGGGAATGTTATTGAGATTATTTCTGCAGAGGTACAGATTGGATGATTTGGTCTTAGAAGTTCCTTCTTCCTGGGGATTCTGGCCATGGGCCAGGTCTCCTGGGAGAGAGGAGGGCTTCCAGTTTTAGTAAGTTGTATCGTGGTTAGGTCTGGGGACCAGTGATCAAAAGTTCATTAGGATGACAAATCTCCCTCTCGCTTCAATGAGAATACAAGGGAAATTCAGGGGAAATTGATTCCAATCACAGGATTCCAGTATCTGAAGGACTGTTACACAGAAGAGGGATAGAAGAGGGATTAGCTTAATTCTTCTTGGCCCTAGAGGAAAGAAGCAGGAGCAGAGGAGATTTAGGCTTAAAGTAAGGGGAAAATTCCTACGAGTTTCCATCTATTTAAAAGTGGAATGAGATGCCTCCAGAGGTAATAGATCTTGTCACTGGAGATCTTCAAGAGGAAGTCAGGTGGCCACTTTGGGGGATGTTGGAGATGGGATTCTTGTTCAGATACCACTGCCTTTTAGATCTATTTCCAAGTCTGTCATTCTGTGGCAGGCTTCTTCTGCTGAGGACTCAGAGGTACTAGAACCAGCTCAAACTGGCTCACAAGAGTTGGTTGTTAAATTTTCAGTGTGAGCATTTACACTCTGGAAATTAGCAAACGATATAAATTGAGGCTTGAATTACTATTTCATTGATTGTCCAAGAGGTTCCCAAACTTATTTCGCTAACTGCCTCCTTTTCAAAAAAAATTACTCAGTACCCCCCTGGAAATCTACTTTCTTTAACCCTTTAACAATTTTTTTTTGAAAATTGCATCATCCTGAGGCTACAACTGCCCCCTCATCATTCCATTTCCCTGCCAGGGAGCAGTATTGCTCACTTTGGGAACCTATGGTAGACTTAAGAAAGTGATGGATAAAATGTTAATGGTACAGATTAAACCTAAAAATGTGTCCTGCATACATTTTTCCCTAGAGAATCAGTTGTGTAACATTTGTCAGCATACCACTGTGGGGACTCCATGTTGCTTTTGGTAGAGTGGCAACGGGAACCAAGCAGGTAAGGTTGCATAAGTTGAGCCAAGGCTTAGATGAGACAAACACTGTGCTCACACAATGTCTACCATCCAAATGAAATGTGCAACTCTTAGTCCTTACTAGCTAGACATCTGGTCATGTGGAAACACCTGTATGTTTGAGGGCACATGGACATAGAGCTCTAGAACTTTCAAAAAAATACTTAAGTTAGTTCTGGTGGCTTTAATTTTCCTCTAGAGTATGAGGTGCAGTTGCTGCAAATCTGTCTGTAAGAAGATGTACAGACTTTCTCCATTTCATTTCTTATCTAGAAAGGAATAGGTAGGTAACAAGTTTTGGAAGCCACAAAGTGGCTGTTGGTGAGGGTCTAGTTTGTCTCTCATTGTCTCCGTTCTCAGAAGTTTCACGGTACAGTCTTGAGTGCTCTCTGTAACAACTTTGGAATTGATTGTGTGACATGGGAGATCCTGGCAATGGACTGCTCAACATGAAGTGCCCACATCAGAGAAGATGCTGTACTCTATGAGCAAAGCAGAGTTGAAACAGCTCAAAGGAAACATGAAATGCACAAATTTAGAGTATCTACTCCAAATGTTCACTCAGACTATTTGTGCCCGACCTGTGGTAGAGCATTCTGAGCTGGTACTGGGCTGATCAACCACAGTCAGACACACTGAAACTTGACTCTAGCACAGTGATGTCATCTCCTCTAGAACAAAGGACAACAACCAATCACCTAACTAGAGTGCTCACTTTGTGGGGCTCGACATGACCAATGGCAAGCCATTCAACCCCTTTGGCTTCTTAGCTCATCACCTGGAAAGTGAGGGAATTAGATTAAATGATTTTGAAGGATCATTCAGGCTCTAATATAATTATGCTAGGATCCTATGACCTGAGTTTGAAACCTGTCTATGCTATTCTACTTATTATCTGTACGACCTTGGGTGAGTAACTGCCCTTTTCTGGACCTCCTTTTTTTAATCTGTAAAATGAAGGAGCTGGGTCAAATGACCTCTAAAGTCCCATCAGCAGAAAGTGTCTTGCCCGAAGTCACATGAATACTAAGCAGTAAAGCTAGAGGTAGGATATGGGCCTTCCCAGAACTCATGAAATTGTAACATTTACCGTCACATACTGTACCTATGCATAAGGCTACACGTTATTCAGCTCACTACTCAAGCAAAGTCCTTGAAATGCGTGCTAAGAAAACCAAAAATGCAGATCAACAACTGAAAGCTTTGGACAGAAAAATCTATGGACAAGACCCAGAGAGAGGGAAAGGGAGAGGGAGAGACAGAGAGAGACAGAGACAGAGAGAGACAGAGACAGAGAGAATATATTTTGATTTTAAGTTCCTAGATGGAGAAAGTTGGACTACGTCCTGGACAATGCTTGACATCCTCTACTCTTTTAGTGAGTTGAACCAATAAGTAGGCAGTGCAGTGGAGTAGAAAGGATGCTGGACTTGATCTCAGACCCAGAAGGTGTGGATTCAAATCTCACTTTATCTGCTTCCTGTCTATGTGACCTTCTCTGGAACATAGCTTCACAGAATCACTTAATTTGGTATTTGAAAGAGACCTTCTTGGCTCTCTATTCTAACCCAATTGGAAGTTCAATTGAGTACAATTCTCACTTGTAAAAATACTTATACTAGAGACCTCATGATGTTGTGAAGAAAGTACTTTGTATACTTCCAAGCACTACAGAAAAGGGAGCTATTATAAGTACTATCCTCCTCAGTTGACAAACAGCCCATGATTCAGGTCTGGAAAAGAAGAACCTCTGCTTCTCTAGCAACCTTTTATAGGGCTCTGTCTCATAAGTCATCCTCCTCTATTGAACAGGAAGAGCCTTCTGGCATTTCCCTTTTCCTTGGCTCTCCTCCCAGATCCTCTTGGCAGAAGCAGCCATGTTGGCGATCATTGTGCCAATGGTGGGTGCAGAGGGAATTGTTCTGATGCTGGAGAGCAGCAATAAAAATTATCACCCACTCCTACTCACCAACCTTTTGAAAACCATAGAAAGTTAGAGCTGAAAGGGACCAAAGAAAGCACTCAGGCTACCCCCCTTTACTTTAAAAAGGACACCAAGGCCCATAGAGGAAAAGGGATTTACCCAAGATCACACAGCTAATAAGTGGCAAATCTAGAACTAGAGAACTCGGCACTCTTGAAATTCAATCCAAGTACTCTTTCTTGCATACTAGAAGCATTTCTAAGGCCACGCCTTATTTCTGGGAAGATGAGGGAAATATTCAGGAGCATGAGCTGGGCTGCCATTATCAGAACCAGAGTCATTTGGCCTATGATCCACTTCAAGGAATTGCTTCGGTTGAATTGGTATCTTCATGGGGATGGGGGTGGGGCTGGCAAGAGGATTAAAAGGGGATTTCTAGCTTTACTCTTTGACCTGTAAAGAGTGAAAATACCACAGGAGAGAGTTGGAGTCTGTTGGCTCTGATCATTTATTCTCATTCTCTATAGGGATTAGGAGAGGAAGCCAAAGAAAGGAGGAGTATGGAGAGTGTGTTACACTCTAAAAAGAGTCATGTCAGAGAGAGGAGAAAGAAGTAATCTCAGCCAGTTAGAAAACATCACTCTTAGGAGTCAGTTTGCCTGTCAGTCCACCAGATCCTCTATGGGCCAATCCCATAGGATCATGGGTTTAGAGTAGGGATCTTATGAATCTTCTAGTCTATCACATGTGCAGCTCTTTATTTTGCAAGATGTCCAGGCCTTCCTGCCTCCTCATGCTTCCATTTTCTGCTCCCCAGATGTCCTTGTGTTTAACTTCAAGTTGTTGACCCAAAAATGTCCATTAAGGGAAAGTTCCTGTTCAGGAACCTAGTATGAGCCAATCATTTACAGGTCCACAGACTTCAACTATGGAGAAGGTTCATACTCATTTCATTCATTACAGGAGGCAGAACAGTGTAATAAACACTGTTAGACTTGAAGTCAGGAAGACCTGAGTTCAAATCCTGACTTTGACATGGGCAAGTCACTTAAGCCTTAGTTTCTTCATCATAAAATGGTGATAGCTGTACTACACTTCCTACTTGGAAGGGCTATTGTGAAGAGCAATTGAAATAATGTGTGTAAAGTACTTTACAAACCATCAAACTTTAGAAAAATGTAAACTATTATATTACCTACTCCATAGATAAAGCAAGGGGACAAAAGAATGTCTTAGGGCAAATCTACCATGCCCACTTGAAACACCTTGTGGTTCAAACACCAGAAATGTTAGATGGAGGTTAAGGGAGAACCACTTTCCTGAGCCCAATCTCTAACAAGAACTTTGCATAGAACAATAGATATCCAGAAAAATAGACCTGACCAACTTGCATTTGGCCAAGAGAGGGCTCTGGGAGGTATGCGGGGTGGTGACGAGCTTAACCTTCAAACCTGGCTCACAGCCTACCACCTCCTTGGCAAGGCTTTCCCTGCCCACCTCAGAAACAAAGTCTGTTATGGCCTTCCTTTGAGAGTCTGTAGCACCTCATGTTTGGATCATTCATCCAGGATGTCATAGAATGTCAGGGCTGAAAGAATCCATTCCCTCCTTTTACAGAGGCCCACACATTGGAAATGACTTAGCCAAGGTTGTAACTCCATTCTGCCGTCTCCTCTTAGTTTATACTGCTTTGTGTTAGTCGTATCTTCCTGTCTTGCACTGTAAGCTCCTGGAGGCCAGGCCCTAAGTATCCATCCCCCTCACTGCACTTAGTGCAATGCTTTGTATATAGTAGACAATCAATGAAGAATTCACAATTATATGATTAAAATGGTTTAATCAATTTCACCTCTCATGATACAATGAGATTTGGAGTCAGAGGACCTAAGTTCAAATCCTGATTCTGACACTTATTACCTGTGTGACCATAGGACATGAGCCTCTCTGAACCTCTGTCTCCTCTATAAGATGACAGGCCAGGCTTGATTTCACAGTTCCCTTTCAACTTTAAATCTAGGAACCTATGAATTCCTCCAAGATAGTCTCTATGCTTTTCACATGCTCTTTGACATAAAGCAATACATGGTAAACACCTAATAAGAACCAATAATGAGGGCCAGACATC
The DNA here is from genome assembly GCA_023548195.1 of Bettongia penicillata ogilbyi. Classification (NCBI taxonomy): domain Eukaryota; kingdom Metazoa; phylum Chordata; class Mammalia; order Diprotodontia; family Potoroidae; genus Bettongia; species Bettongia penicillata. The sequence continues at coordinate 4,076,265 of JAJHZJ010000098.1, forward strand.
CCTAAACATTCCTCTAAATCTCAGTTTACAGATCCTATATATGTTTCTCTTCCTCTGCCCAGTCATTGAGCATCTCCTTTTTGAATCACTTCAAGGTGACCTACTGAAGAATATCTTATAAAAGAGATACATGTTGATGATTCTTAAGAGTAAACCAGTGGGATAAATGAATGATTTCATCAGGGCTGCTGCTCCATTACAGAAGTTAAGCAGCACCAACGTGTGCTTGGGTGCACCCAGAGAAGTGATGTTGAGGTCCTTTAAGCACTCCAGTTGATAAACAATACACTCAGCAATGACAGAAATCCAGATGAACTTAGAAACCACCCTAGCGGATCTGACGGTTCTTATATGGCGGGTCTCAGTTGGAAGGAATGTGATCAGGAAGGCCTCCAGACTTACACAGCTGAGCAAAAGGGAGCTGACGTGGGCATTTGCAGTCTGGAAGTTTTGCCACAGGGCTGTGTAAAAAGAACATGACGCTCTTTCATCCTGGGAGGCATCTTGGATCGTGGCAAACACACTAAACCCCACTAGGATGTCTGCCCGGGCCACATTCTGAATAAATACTATGGTGGATTTCCTGGAAATTTTGGGAGACATCAGGAGCAGTATGACATACAGACTAGCACACAGGCCCAGCAAGCTGATGGCAACATTGGGAAATGGCAAGATGAGATACTGGAGATATTTGAACATCAGGTACCTTCGGAGATCTTTCATATGATCTCGCTTGGTGAACCCTTGGAAGTGGAAAGGATTCCTAAAAGGATGTGAAGAAGGAAAAAAATTAGACTGAGTATTTTGGTCAAATAACAGACTTCCTCAAACCTAGAGCCTAATCAACTCTTTTGAGCACACTAGCACACACTAACATCTTTCATATGTTTGCTTAAAACCCCTTCAGTGCAGACCATGTATCATCATGAAACCATACACCCCCTGAGGTGGTGATCAATGCTAAAGACAATGTCTGGGTTCTATTTCTGTGCTTTTTTGCATGCAGATGAAACTTCTTCTTATTGGCTCTCATGAACTGAGTTTCAGGGAAGAAGAAGAAGAAATTCCATTTCTCCTTACACAGAAGAAGACCTTAACTGCGAATAACATGGGATAAGAATCTGTTGGAGGAAGGGTATGATTCCTCCAGTTGGCTACAACAGGCCTATGAAAATAGAGGGGTAGATGACTGAACTGTTTCATTGAAAATAGACTGGCTAGGCAAACCTGACAGTTTTGACACAGAACAGAGGATTTCGAGATGGAGAGCACCATAGGGAGGAAACCCTCTCATCACACAGAGGAGACAGAAGTGCAGAGAAACTAAAGGACTTACCCCAGATCACATAGATAATAAGAAGAGGAGTCAGGATTTGGATCTAAGCTCTCTGACTCCCAAATTGATGCTTTTTCTAATAATTTAAAACAGAAGCACAGTTAGCATTCTCTTAAAAGTGAGAGTTATTAGAGATGAATGGCCTATGCAGCTAGGTGATGCAGTGGATTGAGCACTGGGCCTGGAGTCAGGAAGACCTGAATCTAAATTCAACCTCAGACACTCACTAGCTATGTGACCCTGGACAAGTCATTTAACCTCTCTTTGCCTCAGTTTCATCCATTGTAAAGCAAAGGTAATAACAGAACCTGCCTCATAAGGTTGTTATGGGAAACAAATGAGGTAATATCTGTAGATTGCTTAGCATAGTGCCTGGCATATAGTACGTGCTTAATAAATGATTATTTCCCTCCTTTCCCTCTTATGCCTGATCAGCATCGTTTCATTCCAACCCAAAATGTTTCGTTTCATGTTGATAATAATGTGTCTGGCAGCGTAGAACGGTAGATGAAGCATGAGACTTGGAATCAAGAAGACCTAAGTTCAAATCCTGTCTCAGACACCAGCTGTGTGACACTGGAAAAGGCACTTAATTTCTCTGTGCCTCAGTTTCCTCATCTGTAAAATTATGAGGTTAGAATTATGGTGGTCTCCTCCAACTTTAAGTCTATACTCTTATGATCCCTCCCTCCTATTCTTTGTGTCTTCATCGTATATGGTGGGTTATTCCTTAGCGTTACTCTAAATTCCTTGAGGGATGATGTCTATTCCCACATTTTCTCTGATCAACTAAGGAAAAAAGAGGCACCACAGTATACCTCAGAGCAGATGAGGGGAGAGAATGTCCATGACACCATTGAAGGGCAGAGATTCAAGGAGATAAAGTGGGCCAGTGGGCCAGGACTCCACACCCTACTCCCTACTCACTGCTCTGCTTGGGAGCCCTCTGCCTTGAAATTGCTATTCCTATCCCTATCTTCCCTTTCCTGCTTCGGTCCTTTGGGTCTTGGTGCCTGAGGAAACCCTGGTTCTCAACTGGGTCTCAACACAAAACTTGTCACTCTTTAGCCAGAAGGAACTTTCCCCCAGTTGCTGTGAGAGCCCCATTCACTGGTACATGTAGTGGTTCCACTGCAGGGAACGTGACAGCAGTTACTACCTCATGTATATATTTTGTTCCCTACATCCTTTAGCGCTGTGCCTTGCCCATAAGAAATGTTCAAGAAACATGATTATTGATTAATTTGGTCTCCAGAACTCAGAAAAGCAAGAACTATCAGGGGCTCTACTCAAAAAGCTTTTAGAAAGATTAAACAAGCTTGCAATTTGGGTGAGAAAGTGGGCAACACTGATAACAAGTTGGTAAAAGTTGGAGTGTCAAAGGAAGCTTCCCAGAAAGGCCAAGAGAGATTGGAGGCATCAGGGTAGGATGGGAAGAAGACTGAACTTGGAGTCAAGGAATCTGAGTTCTAATCAGTGCTCTTCTACTTCTGATCTGAAAGGCCTGGGACAAGTCACAGTCGATTGACTTTTCTGGGCCTCCATTTCCTCATCTAGAATATGAGGGGGTTAGACCAGATGACTGTGGAGGTCCCTTTCATCTATAGGCCTATATCCCATGATACTGTAGTACTATAAAAGAATGCCAAAGAAGACTACTTAACTCAAAGAAAGGTTCATTTATACATCCTCTACTCATCCATAGTTGTATCCTATCTTATGATGCTTTGCACCAATGGGTCTGCCATTGGAGCTTCAATTTCTAACGATATTTCAGAACCTAGAGCACATCCTGTCCTATCAGGTGATATTACAGTCCTAGTCAATTCATGCCTTTATAGAATCATACCATCTATTATCCCTGGCTTTCATTACATGATTGGCTCACCTTCTTTTCTGGTCTCACATCATTGGTAATGTGCTGCATCCTGTTTCTATCCACCATACATCTTGCCTGATGGATGCCCGATTGGTGCACTGGGGTCCATAAAACATTAAAAGACCCCAAGAAAGGCTTCCACCAGTGGGTGGATCTACTCTGGAGGAATACAGGACATGCACAAGAGTCAAAAAGGATAATGACTGGCTAGTTGTGATCTGTACCTCAAAATGATGGACATTGAATAGCCATACCGATGAGGTCATGGACCCTTTGAAGCATTGAGACATGGTGCAAATGCCACTCCCAGCAAGCAAGGAAATGGCATTGCCAAATGGTCACCCCATTGATTAGTAGTCAGTACTGCACCTAAGTAGCTCAGACCTGAACCCCTCTTGATATTGGGGGAAGGTCTATGCTATCAGCACTCAAATAGCTTCTGAGGAACTAACTCAGCCTGATCTTAGACAGGGCTCTGGGCTTGGCTCTGGGTTCAAATCCTACCTCAGGTTTATATATGGAATGGTGGAATGGTGACCCTAGGCAAGTCACTTAACTTCTCTGTGCCTCAGTTTCTCATCTGCAAAATGAAGTTGGGAATGTTTTAATTCAGTAGCCTCTAAGATCCCTTCTAGCTCTAAGTCTCTTATTCCGTGATTTTGTAAAATGGTAGGAAAATAAAAAGACTCAGTGTCTCCCTTTTTTTTGACCCACCATTCGAGCTCTGAATGTAGGCCTTACTGCTTGGCTCTGTATTACTGCTAGGGTTACTACTTTGAGGTAATTTTACCGTCTTTTAAAAAACACCCATTCCCGTAAAATGGAGACCTTTATTGGCACTTTGTCTCTAAATCCCATGCAGAGTACTTCAAACCTTAGAACTTCTCCCTAAGGCAAAAATCTTGAAATGCTTTTATTTTTCCCATTAGTGGGAAAGAAACTCACATTTTCCATTCTCCTTCTTTGAGCACACTGCTCATTAGCAGCTAGGAGCACGGCAAGGCCAAGTTCTCAGGCAGATTATTGCAATGCCAATTTTGCAAGCAAACATCCCTCCCCACCCCATTCTCTGTTTTATACCCTTAAAATGGAGGCACCCATTATTTGTCATTTGGAGACCCCAAAAGTGGCAGAGAAACCCCACCACCACCACCACCACCACTGGCCTCTGGTCAATGAGAGCCACAATTAACTGAAAATGAACACCAGATGTTCAGAAAGAGAAACAAAAGCCAAGTCTGAGATGTTAACCATGAGGCCACTTTGGAGGTCGGGCATTGCAGAACACAGTGACCTTTGTAGAGTATAGTTAGGGTTTAGGGAACATACCCCATTTTGTTCACTTTTTCAGTCACTGGCTTGTGCCAGTGGTCTAATTAGACTTTCAAAGATTTGTTTGAATCTGTCAATCCCTAAGCATCTGTTAAGCACCTACTATGTGCCAGGTGTGTGATGGTTGCTAGAGTTACAAAGAATGAAACAATCCTCCCTCTCATCTGATTCCACAGAGTGCAATTGATTAATTCATTGGTAATACTGTGTCACTAACTTGGAAAACATTTCTTTTACATTTAAGAATTCTCCCCATTGTACCCTTCCTATAAAGCAGGGGCCCACCCTCTGTAGGAATGGGGCTGCCATCTTTGTGTCAAGTCAGCAAATAAAAGCCCCACTGAAAAGATGGAGATGGGGAAAAGTCTTGGGAAGGCAATGGAGCCTTCCTAGAGCCCCGAAAATTATGCCATACAGGCAGTTACTTTCTCTGCATACCCAGGAGACTAGCCCCTCTGTCCCATATGTGTGTCATTTTTTCAGTATGTGTGGCTCTCTCCCTCTATCTCTTTCACCCACCTTCTGCATCCCCCTTCCCATAATGTAATAAGAACTGATATAATGTTTTAAGTTTACAAAGAGTTTTATATGCATCATTTTACAATACAGTGGAGAGGTAGGAAATACAAATACAATTATTGCTATTTTGCAGACGACAGAATTGAGCCTCGAAGAAATTAAATGACTTGCCCCAAATTATATAGCCAGTAAGCTTAAGATTTGAAGCCCAGGCTACTATTCCAAATTCAGTGCTCATTCCATTATACCAGCAGGAATTGAAATATAATTTGTTGCATTTATTGAATAGTTTTATAACCTCTCATTTTCATTTTAAGTGTGAATGTAGCATTTTAGATTTATCTTTCAAAACAAAACAAAGTGAGACTTTTTTTTGATTTTGTAGGAGCATAGGTTTAAAGCTGGAAGGGACCCCAGAGGTCATCCTTCATTTTACAAATGAGGAAACTTAAGACCCAGGTAGGTAAAGTGACTTGCGAAGGTCACACAGACAGTAACTGCTAGAGCCCATCCTTAAACTCAACTCCTCTGCCTCCAAGGTCAGTTCGGCAAACTCACCCTGCTATCTCCCTGCTTCTGTGACCCTCAATGATTATGTGGCCCCCAATAGACAAGGAATTCCCCACTGCTAGGTTAAGGTTAGGTTTGTGTTCCAAGGTGGGACATCATGGCAATAAAGAAAGTGGTGAGGAAACAGTAGCAGTTCATGGATTGGCCATAAAGAAGTTGGGGAGGAGGAGGCAAAGAAGGGAGCTCCTTGAGAGGCAGCATGATGCCATTGAAAGAACATTAGGTTTAGAGTAAGAGGAACTTATTCAAATCCTGTCTCCCTACTTTCTAAATGAGTGGCTCCTATTTCAGCTACTGGAGATAGTGGGAGTGAAGATGAAGGCTCTGCTGGTTCCTTCCTTCCCCTCCCCAGGGGGCAGGCTCCCTCTCATAGTCTGTCCCATTGCACACATTTGGAGGCTGGCCATTGTGAAACACACAAGGCTCTTGGCACCTTACTGTAATCCCTTTGGGAGAAGGAAGAACTATAGGAATTTCATAGAGAAAATATCATACACTTACATCAGTCCTGGGGCCATCAATAACTTGGGAATGTAGGGGGGAAATCTAAGGAAAGAAAATAGCAGTTACTACAAGCTTTTCAAAACAACTGCAAGTACCCATAAAATCCCCATATCGGCACCTGGTGAGTCACATGCAAAGGCTTGGTGTCAGTCTAATGCCATGCATTCCTTTGAGATCCCCAAGATTATAAAGCCTGTACTTGCCAGCATCTCACTGCTTTGAGGAGCTACAGTTCTCTAGGTATAGTGAATATGAGGCCAGTCACAGCCTTCGTTTCAGTCATGAACACCTGAGTTCCAATCCTGCCTCTGACACATGCGAGCCATTTCCCTTAACTTCTCAGGGCCCCACCAGTTACAGAGCACTTGTTGATCTGTATTGGTAGAGAGAGGTTCCCCATTCAGTTCCTTCCCTATACTAAGGGAATCACAGTTCTGTTCTCCATCTCTCAAAAAGATACTGCTTCCATCAATCATCACCAGTCCCTCCAGACTTGAGAGGCAGTGTGGCACGGTAGACAGAGTGCTAGACTTGGGTTTGAATACCACCTCAGACACTTATTAGAGGTAGGACTCTGGACAGGTCATTTAACTTCTCTGGGTCCCAGCTTCCTCATCTGTATAACAGGAGTAATAGTATTTACTTCCAGGGGTCATTGTAAAGCTCAAATGAGATAATGAATGTAAAGTGCTCTGCAAACTTTGATTGATCTCTGTTATCATGATCAGCATATTCCTCCTCCAGGGTCAGTTCTGCAAACTCATAGCTTTGGAGATTCACCACTTAGTATTACTAAGACTCCATAGCTTTTCCAGTTTTCTAAGACTTGACAAAGCATACACCTAACTGGCATAGCCTTGGAGGACCCAGGATCACCTCCACTTCATGATGAGGCATCCCTGTATCCTGGGCAATCCCACCACACAGTTACTACACATCCTTGTCTTTGATGACTGCTAATTAACACTGACAATCATCTGTCATATGCATCTACCACTTTATAGTTTTCAGATGCAATCATTTAAAAATTTATAGTTTGAGGAAATGCAGGGCTTGAAGTCACAGACTCAGACCTGGAAGAGATTTTAGAGGAGATCCACTCCAACCTGGACCTGTAGAGAGCAGCCAACCTCCGTGCACACTCTACAGATAGTGATAGGTAGGGGGCCAGGCAGCCCATTGACTTATTCCGTCAGCACATAGACCTTGGACAGGCAATGAGTGGTGTTCAGAATTGTACAGGAGAAGGATGGCAGAGGTTGCATTTGAGAGACCTTCTAGAGTCTTCAATGATCTCCAGCTCTATTATGCAGCAAAAATCCAGCTCTTAAATATCAGGCTTCCCTTGAAGCTCAGCTAAAGTCCTACACCTTCTGAAAGAAGCCTTTCCCCATCCTCCTTAATCTTAATGCCTTCCTTGTAAGTCTACCCCCAATTTATACTATATGGATCTTGCTTGTACATAGTTGTTTGCATATTGTCTCCCCCGTTACATTGCAAGCTCCATGAGAGCAGGGATTGTTTTTTGCCATCCTTTGTATCCCTAGTGCTTAGCACAGTGCCTGGCACAAGTAGACACTTAAAGAAATGCTTGTTGTCTGATTGACTGAAGTATGTAGTGTATGGGAGAAGGCACTGCATTTAAAATCAGACAATCTGGATTCCTGTCCCAAACTCTGCTGTTTTCTACCTATATGACCTTGATCAAGTCATTTGCCTTCCCCGAGACTCAATTTCCTTTTCTCTAAAATGAAAGAGTTGTAGATGACCACAAAAGAACTTCAGTTTGAAATCCTATGGCCCATCAAGACCTGAACCTCCAGGGCCAGCCCATGGCCATATTGCAAAGTAGATGAATTTTGTCTTTGATCCAGTCTAGTCACCTAGGACTACCCTCACCAACCCTGGGTGTGGGACCTCACTAAAGGCATACTCTGGACCTTTTCCAGCTCGTGAACCCCAGTCCTTATCAAAACTTACCTCTCCATGGATCCATCCTCTTAGGTCCCTTAGGTCCCCAGCTCATTTCTTTAACTCAACTATGCCTGCATAATCAATCACTCTTTCCTGGTAAAGGGCAAATGCTAACAAGTCTCTTGTGACTATAATACCTTAATATGTAATAAATCTGAGTTTAATCAAATGGAACTAGACAGAGAGGAGGTACTCTGACAATGCCAATTTCAGACCCAGTAACAGGCTAATGGAAAAAGTTTGGAGCTTTTGCTCACTCCTCATATCACAAGGTGTCAGCAGCTGCCCACTCCTCCTATGTATAAGGCCTGCCTTGGTTGGTACTTTCCCTCGACTGGCCCCTTCTCTTTCTACATACCACTTTACCCAAAGCACCCTTTTGTGTGAGGAAGAAGAGGATGCCTGTATACTTGGTTGTTTCCTTTAGCTGGTTAGGCTCTTATGAAATGCTCAGAACATCAAAGTATTTCATGACATCATAAGATTGAGAACTGGGATATTATCTCATCCAGGGACTCTTTACTTTGTTGTACAGCATGGCCCCTTTGACAGTCTTGTGAATCTGGGAACCTCTTCTCAGAATCATGTTTTTAAATGTATAAGATAAAATTAATAGGAAGAAAAAGAAAACCAGTTACATACAGTTGTATTGTAATACAATTATTGAAAAAGTTCACAGCCCTCAGATTAAGAACTCCTAATGTAGTTTAACTTTACAAATGAGGGAATGGGGGTTCAGAGTGTAGATATAACTTTTGTCACACAGAGAGTGACATATACTATATTTTAAATTTTAAATGCTATATTTTAAACCTAGGTCTTTTGACTTTGAGACTACACATGTCAGCAAGAGCCAGCTTTACAAGTAAGAGAAACAAGTTTGATTTCATTGATGTTGGGACAAACCCCAGCCTCAAAATGACCCTTCTTTCTGAGGGCCCTAGTGTCTGAAATCCCATGTTCATCTCTTAGGGGCATGGAAGTCTATCAGTCTTTCAGAGTGCTATATTTAAATATAAGAATCTTTGGAATGAAACATTATTAACTACCATGGAATGAGAACCTCTTTACCATTTCTAAAATTTGGGATCTATGAATAGTTACTACTTAGGAAGGAGCTTATGGGTTCCTTCTCCCAGGTGACATTTGTACTTTAACAGGAGCCTAGAAAAGACTAATCTTGATCTTTTCCACTCCCATGATCAGTTGGTAGGGTAACGATGGGATTTTGTAGTGGTGTGCTGGTAAATATTCAACAACCAGCTCTCTAAAACAAAAAATGACCCATGATACACTCATAAATTTAATTTTCATTATTAGTAACATTTTCTACATCACTTCTTAAGTCTAGACATTCAGTAAAACAAAAAAATTAAGTCATGACTTGTGACATCTACAAATCTCCCCAGTGTATGTGCTCATGACAAAAATTTAGGAATCAGCATTTGCAAGGTGGTCCCAAGCTGGTTTTAGCACACTGCTAACTTTGGGCACCCTTTAATCACATCATGTAGGTGGACAGAGGTTCTACAGTTGGAAGAGCACCAGCCCTGGAGTGTGTGTGATCCATACTGGAATACTGACTGGCTGTATTAACTTAGGAAAGTAATTTACTTTCCATAAGCCTCAGTTTTCCCTTATACAAAATTGGACCAATAAGGCTTGTACTCACAAACTTCTAGGGCTGTTGTTTTCCTTAAAACAGGAAAGACTGCTTGTTTCTTTACAACAGTGATTGTTAGTAGTACAGAAACAGGGGCTATTATTCTTTATAAGTGATCATATACGTGGTGGGGTCTGAGAGTCTGAGGAAAAAGAAATTCCCCTTGGTTTCTCCCAAAGTCCCTCCTACCATCTGCTCACTGACACCTGGAATGCTTTTAACAAGGGTCCAAACCTTTCACTGCATTGTTTATTGAGAGATCAGGCTAAGTAACCTCTCCCAAGAGACCATGATGACAAACTTCATCCACACCCAATTATGAATGACTGAGAGCACGATCCTGCCTGAGAGGATGTTGTGGGGTGGGAGTTGGGAATAGGGATGAGTGAGAATGGAATCATAAATGTTAGAGCTAGAATGGACCTTAACCTTAGTTAAGACCACAGGTTCTTAATCTTTCTGTATCCTGGGCAACTTGAGCAGTCTGGTGAAGCCTATGAACTTCTCAGAATAATGTTTTTACATGCATAAACACATAGGATTACAAAGGAAACCAATTATACTTAAATATAGTTATCAACCACTTGGGGAAGCTAGGTGGCGCTGTAGTAGAGTACTGGGCTTGGACTCAGGAAGATTCATCTTCCTGAGTTCAGATCTGACCTCGGATACTGACTAGCTGTGTGACCTTGGGCAAGTCACTCAACACTATTGACCTCAGTTTCCTCATGTGTAAAATGAGCTGGAGAAGGAAATGGCAAACCACTCCATTATCTCTGCCAAGAAAACCAAAGAGTCAGACACAACTGAATAAAAATAACAAAATATAGTTATCAAAATGTTTTTTAAAAAAACAAGTTCACAGATCCTATGTTAAGAAATACTGACTCTATAGAAATGCAAATTAAAACAATGCTGGGGTACCACCTCACACCTATCAGATTAGCTAATATGACAGAAAAGGAAAATGATAAATGTTGGAGAGAATGTGGGGAAATTGGGACACTTATGTGCTGTTGGTAGAGATGTGAACTGATCCAACCATTCTGGGGAGCAATTTGGAACTATGTACAAAGGGCTATAAAACTGCATACCCTTTGACCCAGCAATACCACTAATAGATCTGTATCCTAAAGAGATTTAAAAAAAAAAAAAAAAGACCCACATGTACAAAAATATTTCTAGCATCTCTTTTTGTGGTGGCAAAGAATTGGAAATTGATGGAATGCTTGTCATTTAAGGAATGGCTAAACAAGGTGTGATATATGATTATGATGGAAAACCTGGAAAGACTGACATAAACTGATACAAAATGAAGTGAGCAGACCAGGAGAACACTGTACACAGTAACAGCAGTATTGTACAGTGGTCAACTGTGAACGACTAAGCTATTCTCAGCAATACAGTTATCCAAGACAATTCTGAAGGACTTATGATGAAAAATGCTATCCACTTCCAGATTCCAATAGATGGAGTCAGAATGCAGATCTAAACATATTTTTTATTTTCTTTATTTTTTGGGTCTTTTTGTCTTGTGTTTTCTTTCACAACATGACTAATAGGGAAATATGTTTTGCATGACTGTACATGTATAACCTATATCAGATTGCTTGCCTTCTCAATGAGGGGTAGAGAGAAGGGAGGGAAGAAGAAAAACTGGAATTCAAAACTTAAAAAAAAGCAATGTTAAAAATCATTTTACATGTATTTAGAAAAAATAAAATTTTTTCAATTTTTTTTAAATAAAAAAAAAGAATCCCCAAATCTAGTCCAATACCCTGTGAACTTCAGTGTCAAGGTAGTCAGTGAGGTGGGAGTGGCAGTCAAGGGACAGGGTGGGGTTTTTTCAAGAAAAAAGATAAAACAGACATAAGCATGGAGGAAATTTGCTTTTTCAACACACCCATCGTCTGAATGATGGCATGAACTGACCTCTGGCTATGAGCAAGCTTAAGGGTAAATGAGTGAATGTCTGTACAGGGAAGCCGGAACCATCATCCAATCCAGATTTCTGAGAGAGCCAAGAGCCCAAGCTGTCTTCAAAAAAGAGAAAGAGATCATCCAGGGCACCCTGGATTCCTGGCTCATCCCACTGACCCCCTGAAAGATTCCATCATAAGTGGAACAGTTTGAGAATGGATACTCACAAGCTCCCTATGGACCTATTTTGTTTTTTGGGGGGGTTGGGTTTTTTCCTATGGAACTATTTTGGAGAGAAAATGAGTTCTGGATTTTGGCTTGCTTGCAAACAAAGGAGAGGCTTGAATCTGAGCTCCCAAACTATGTTTCTTTGAGCTCCTTGGTTTGGGCTTTTCAGGTAGAGTTTGGGAAACAGACGCAGGCTCCCAGCCCATTGGGTGCTTTAATGTATTTGGTTTCTTTATTTGTGGCTCTAGGCTCTTTCCACAAGTTCATGTTGCTGCTCACCATAGACAAACTCCCTTGCCTTCCATGTGAGCCAAGGGCACACCTCAGTCAGGCAGTCTTGAGCGAGGCAGATCTGTGCCACTTTTGACTTCCTCAGTTCTAGCTCTACTTCCCCTCTGAGAGGTCACCTTCTGATGGTGGGAAAAAATGGTGCACCACTCCCCAGTGCCCATTCAAAGAACCTCAATCCTCAGGTAGTTTACTGATAAAAACTCTACCAAATCACGAAATACAGGTCTCTTGCCCCATATGAGGCTGCTTTTGCCAGCACCACCAGGGAGGAACTGCCAGAAGGGCTCAGAATCCCACACTTAGCCATCTGCCTTGATGTACCCCAGGAAGCCCACTTCAAAAGGTGTATTTGGCTGATGTATGCAAGATGCAGGATGCATGAAAGGGTGTCTCCCAACCACAGCAAAGAGAAAACTATGCACTCACCCTGCGTCAAAGGCATCCAAAACCTGACAGAATCTAAAGTGGCATGGCTGTTTGTCTTTAGATAGATAAAACTCAGAATTCTTCACGGGAACAGGAAATACTAGAACTATTTGCATATGGTAGGAGATAGTATTAGCCATATTATCTGAATTGAAAAACTGAATCTTAACCCAAATATGGAGGGATTGTTTACATGATGTGAAGTTTTGAAAAGCAGTCTGGTCTAATGGAAAGTGCCCTAGATTTCAATACAGAAAATCTTGACTCAAATCCTCATTCTGCCAAGATGACTATATAACTACAAGCAAGTTATTTTGCCTCTATTATCCTCCAGTTCATCTCTTATAAAATAAAGGGTTGCAATAATGGGTGTGTACTCAAGAAGATCAAAGACATAAAGAAAAATCATATATTATAGGTAGCTGCACACACACAAATATATCCCAACATACTCATAGATGTATTTCTGTGCTAACAAAAACAAATGGGAAACAAAGCCCATCATTTGGCAAATACTATACTACACATGCGTGTATATAACGGAATATTGTTGGATCATGCAAACAACAAATATGAAGATTTCTGAGATCTGTGGAAACACTTATATGAACTGATGCTGAGAACCATAACCACATCTGCAGCAAATGAGAATGTAAATGAAAATCCTCAACGACAATGAAACTCAAATGAAACACAATGAACAGTCTTGATCGTGGAGAACAGGGGATGGTGAGGTTGGTGAGAATGGTGAGGAGGACCACGAGCCCATTTGTTGATCAGTTTTGATTCGATAAATGTGAAGGAAAATAACTTGTATTATAATTGATGCTTACGTCAAAGCCATCCAAAACCTGACAATCTAAAGGGGCATGCAAATTGTGGTGTGAAAACCAGAAGGCCTCCCTTAAAAATAAAGAAAGAAGTGCCTTCAAGTTCACATGTTCTCTGGCTCTGTAATCAGCCAAGATGGAAGCTTAGAGAGTATCAGAACTAGAAGGAACTTTGGTACCTATCTAAGCCAACTCTGCACCCCTCCTTGCTTTTATACATCCAACATTCTTAGATCTAGAGCTGGAAGTAACCTAAAGAACATCCAATACAACCTCCTCACTTTACAGATGAGGCATCTGAGGTCCAGGGAAGGTAAACAGCATACTCAAAGACAAAAAGCTAGCAAGTAGAAGACCCAAGTGTTATTTAAACCCAAGTCCTTTGCCTCCAAACCCAGTACTTTTCTCCATACCATACCACTATACAATGTTACCTAGGCAAGCTCTGTGCTGTTGAGTCAAGGGGGACATTAAGTTAGCTCCAATGTGATGACTAGAGATGTTTATCACTAGTTCACATTTTTATAGTGCTGTACAATTTGCCAAGCACTTTATAACTATCATCTCATCTGATCCCCACAACAGCCCCATGAAGTAAATAATTGGAGCACTGTTATCCCCATTTACAGATATGGAAATTAACATACAGAGATGAGAAGTGACTTACTCAAACTCACCCAGCTAAGTGGCAAAGCCATCATTCAAACATGAGTCTGCTTGTTCCCAATGCAGGGCTCTTTCCACTATATTAGAAACCATGGTCTAGTTAGAAAGAAGAGACACACATCTGGAACGTTGGCAACATAAAGCAAGCAGGATCTGTTGAGCTTTAAGTGAAACTATTTGGGTACTACATTCCAAAGTAAGCATTGCTCTTCTCATCTGTTGTCAACTGGCTTCCATTTCCTCTCTCTCCCAGTTGTCCCCACTTTGAGGATTAGTTGGAGACATGACACTCAGTTACCATGCAGAGACCTCCCCCAAAAAAAGATTCAGAAAAAATCTTACTTGAGATGGTGAGCCAGCCCCGTTCTCTTCACCAGTGATGTGTATAACCGAGTGGCACCAGGGTCCAAATCGCTTAATCTTTCTTTTTCCTGGAGATATATTTAGTTGTGGGCCTTGAGTAAAATCATCTATCTAGAGTGAGGCATACAGAGTCTGCTAGGCTCCATGCCCAACAACAGGTTTCACAAGAATTATCTGAATCACAACTGTTAATAAGCCTTTGTGCAATCTGGAGGAGGTAATGTTTCTATCCTCATGGCATAGCTAACTGTCTTCAAGCTTCCCTCTGAGGAACTCAAGGCTGAAGTCCTTCTCTGTGGGAATGCAGTCTAAGTCTCTGAACAAGTTAAAGCTTGGGTTCAAGACCAAGTAAACTGCCTTCGAAACATTCTGACACACCAACAGTTGTATCCATGATGGGCTCTGCCAAGGGTGTAGTCAATGGGACCATTGCCATAGGCAAAGTTTGGGGCGGGGTTAGTTTGGGGGTTTTGACATTTAGGCATGACTTTCTCTTACAGGCATTGACTTATCAAGAAAAAATAGCATAAAACAGCAATAATGATAACTAGAACCATCTTGTATCTGCATAGCTCTTTCAACTTTCATAGCAATGACACAACTTAGAGCTGGAAAGGACTTTGGAGAGCTTCCAGTCTCATTGTACAGAGGAAGAAGCTGAAAGCCAGTGATTTGCCCAAGGTCACATGTCAAATATTTGGTAGATTGGGGATTTGAACCTGGGACCTTGAACTCAAGATTTTCTTCTCTTTCCAATCCACTGGGCTGCCTCTTATTGTAAGGCTTTGGGCACTTCCCTTCTCTGGATCCAATCCCAAATCCTCTCTTTGGTGTTCAAAACCCTCCCAAACCTGGGGCCTTTCTACCTCTCCAGGCTTCCTTCCCCTTCTCTTCCTGCCTTCCCTGGCTTCCTTCAAGGCCCAGCTCCAATTCTTCCTTCTGCAGGAAGCCTCTTCTTGTTCTCCCCAATCTTACTCCCTTCATTCTGTTGATTATTTCCAATTTATCTTGTATCTAGCTTGTTTGCACAGGGTTCTTTGCATGTTATCTCCCTCACTGGCCTGTGAGCTCCTTGAGAGCAGAGACTTTTTTTGTCTTTCTTTGTAACCCCAACTTTTAGCCCAATGCCTGTCATATTTGTTGTTCAGTCATGTCTGACTTTTGGTGACCCCATGGATCACAGCATGCCAATACTGTCCATAGGGTTTTCTTGGCAAAAATGCTGGAGTGGTTCCCCATTTTCTTCTCCAGTCTGTCACATTGTATGTGTTTAATAAAGGCTTGGTGGCTTCAGTTTCTCCCTCTGTAAAATGGGAGAGCTAAACAAGATGATTTCTAAGGTCCTTAGCTTGAGCATTCTATGACACCATGGAAGTCCACTTTCTTTTTGGTTGTCATAAAGGCCACAGTATCATTGCCCAGCATTTGGAAAAGGTTTCCACGAATGGCTGGTCAGCGGTCATGTCCTGGCAAGAACATAAATAATTCAGACCCAAAGAAAGACTCTGATAACCTAATTTGAGCACTCATTTCATACCTCTAGCTTTCCAGATGAGTAGATGAATAACTGATGAAATAACTGCAATGTATGTATGTTATACACACTGTTTACGTTGCCAGGAGACTGTCTGATTCTAAGATAGTGACAGGGAATTATAAACTAATGAATAATAATGAGTAAAGAGGCCTTGCCACACCACTCTCCACAAATATTCTGCAAAGTCAGTGTTGAGCTTTGAGACCATGGGCTCATAGGATTTAATGGGCCACAACCTTAGAAATCATCTGATTCATTTCCCCTCATCTTTCAGTGGCCCAAAGAGGAGAGATGACTTTTCCAAGGTCAGATAGTAAGTGACAGCTCCTAGAATTTCAAATCCAGAACTCTTTCTCTCTAGTCCTGCTCTCCTACTCCCTATACTTTACACACAAGGAAACCGAAACTCAGAGAGCTCAAGGGACTTGTTTCCAGTCACACAGATGAACTTTTCAAAAACTCATCCCTAGCCATGCTCCCTTATTGGCTGGCTGACAGGAAGTGGTGGCTCAGGTAGTTTGGGAAAGGCTAAATGGCCCCTGCCCCTAGAAACTTGGAAGCAGTAGTCCTTCTCTGACTTCCCACAGGAGGGAATTCAGTCAAATTGTTTTTTGTGAACCCTGTCCTCCAACCCAATTGCCAGAGCCCTTATATTTGCCCTGAGGTCCCTGCAGCAACCAGTGAGGACACTAAATGTCTTTTAACCTGAACCTAGAAGCTTCCAGGAAGGGCAATGAGATATAGTCAGATTTAAAGTCAAAGGCATGAGTTCAAGTCCCAGTTCTGTGTGACCTGGAGCAAGTCACTTCCCCTCCCTGAGCCTCAGTTTCCTCCTCTGTAAAATTTAATTTAATTAAAATTAATTAATTGATTAAAATTTTTGAAGAATTTAACTTGGACTAAATGATCTCTAGTGTTCCTTTAAGCTCTAAATATATGATCCAGAAACCTGCTCTGTGTTCTTCCCTATTCCTGACTCTCCAACCGGATATAGCTCTGATTCCCAGTTCCTCAGGACCAGGATTTTCCATTAGGTACTGAAAATCGAGGCAATTTCCCAGAGCCCTCTGTTTCTGGTGACTCGGGTGCTTCCAAAAAACAATACAGACCTGAATTTCCTGTATGTATATACAATCAGCCTGTTCATTCAGTTTAATAATAAGCATTTATTAAAGGTCTATTATGTTCCAGGCTCTAGAGATTTAAAATAAATAAATGAATGAATGAATAAATAAATAAGTAAATGAATGAATGAATGAATAAATGAATGAATAGATAGATAGATAGATAGATAGATAGATAGATAGATAGATAGATAGATAAATTAATAGAGATAACAGTCCCACACCTCAAGGAGTTGGAGAGACAACCAATACACAGATAAATAAAAAGTGGGTTGAGGAGAGCATGAGAACCAGCAAATGAGAGATTGAGGGAACACTTCCTGGAAGAGGTGACGTGGGACCTGAGCCATGAAGGAAGACAAGGAGTCTGAGGGAAAGAGAGAAAGAGGGAGGACGTTGGAGAAAAGGAAACAGCCTTGGCCAACCCAGAGAAGAAAAAGATAGGATGCAGAGTCCAATCTGGCCAGAAAATAGGAAGCGTGAGAGGGAGTCATGTGAAATAAGGCTGAAAGGGTAGGTTGTGATCAGATTTTGGAGGGTCTTGAGTCCCAGACTGGGGAGCTTGAGGCAATCAGTTTTTTGAGTGAGAGAATGACAGAACAACTGATCGAGTCATGGCTATGTACAAAGCCTATGCTTAGCACTGAAGATGTTCCCCAAAATGGGAACCATAGCCCCTAAATGCAGATATTTCCTAGCTTGTGACCCTGGGCAAGTCACTTCACCTCTGCCAGCCTCAGTTATCTCATCTGTAAAATGGGGATGATAATAGTACCTTTCTCCCAGGGTTCTTGTGAGGACCAAATGAGATAATATTTGTAAAGTGCTCTGTAAACCTTAAAGTGCTATATCAATGCTATTATTGTCATCATTTTTGTTGGTAGAGAGCTTCTAGTCTACTAGGGCAGATACGCAATGTTCACAAGTAAATATTAGACAAGGAAGATAGCGATGGGGCAAAATACTCTAGGAAAATGGAAGGAGAGAAAACACTTTGAGTGAGAGCAGGGGAAACTTCCTGAGGGATGAGGAGGTTCAGCGTTGTGCTTGAGCTAGCTCTGCGGTGTAAACTGATTGTGCAGTTTTCAGTGTGAGCATTTATACCTCAGAAATTAGCAAAAGCTCCAAAGCAGGGCCTGATTCATTGTTTTGCTTAATAAAGCAAAGAAAATGATGGAAAAAATGTTGATAATGGAGATTTCACTTCCAAGTGTGGCATGTGTGATGCCGCATATATGTGGTTGCATGTGTGTGTGTGTATGTGTGTATTTTCCCCCAGAGATGTACTTGTTAAACATTTATCACCATACCCCTGGAGGTTCTTAGCTCTCTAATTGGAAAGGACATTAGGATATAGAATCATAAATTTAAAACTGCCAGGGGCCTTGGAAATCATCTAGCTCAGCCTCATATTTTGCAGATGAGCTAACTCAGGCTCAGGATGCTAAATTGACTTGTCTAAGGTCACACAGTATTAAGTTGCAGAGCTGACTCCAGTCAGTCAGTAAATTTTTATTAAGCACCTACTATGTGTCTGATTAGAAAAAAAAAGATAATCTCTGTCCTCAAACAGCTTAAGGACGTCCAAAGTTATGCAGCCAAGTGGGAAATAAATAGTGGGCTGGCTGGGGCATCTTCCTTAAATGGAGGCCTTGGGAAGAGCTCCTTTCTCATCTCTCTAGTCACAAGAGTCCAAGGGCAGAGGGCACCTTTGGGGAAAGGAAGGGATTTCTCTTTCTTCCCCATCCCACCAGTGAGTCTTACAGCAGAGTTACTCACCCAGTTGGAGACATCAGCAAACAACAGACTCAGGAGTCCTGGCAGATGGACATGTCCAGCAGAAATATTTCACCTAAGGGCAGCCATATGACAACACTATGAACATAAAAAGGCTATCAGGGCCCTGAAACATCATAGTCATGAGTTGCCTTGGCTGCATTTGTCCCCTAAGTATGTGCCTCTCTACCAGTATACTCTATGTGGACACACACTCTTTCTACTGATTTCATAAAGAGTGAACTCCAGGTTTATAGTGGATATGTTTTATAGCTATTTTTCTTACAATGACATCTCAGTAAATACCTCTGCTTTGAGCTAATTGTGTCTTTTTGCTGACTATTATAGGTAAATGTTCTGATGGGGGCTTGCAAGCTGTAGTTGTTACGAGTGCAGACCAATAGAATATCTTGAACATGGGAACCTGGAGGACTCAACCAGGAATTTGAGTTGGGGGGTAGCCTCAGAGGTGGTACTACATAGAGGAGGAAACTAAAGCCCAGAGAGGAAAGTGATTGATTATGCAATGAGTAAGGAGCGAAGGCAAACATAGGCCTGAGGGCTCCTGACTCCCAGTCCCATCCTTATCTTTTTATACTATTCCCTCCATGGATTCTTTCCTGGATTATTTCTATATGACCTCCTAAATCAATCCTCCAAATGACTCAAGTTCATATTTCCTAAATCACACCCCCAGCCTTGTTCAGCTTTCTTGAGCTCTTAACCACCTTTCCCGTGAAAATGGGAAATGGGCATAGAGCAAGCTGTAGGCATAGCGAGGTGTTTTGTTGAGTGGCATCTATCTATACAACATAGTGTCCTCGGGTCTGTTTAGACCTCGGGAGTTGTTGTGCAAACGTGCAGCTTGACTGGGATTCTGGAGAGCAAAGATTTCAAACCTGAAGACAAGGCAAATTCCAGAGCATTTGGGGACACGTGATGAGTTTGTAGGTAAAGACTAATTTTACCATGTTTGTCTTTGTGACTAGAAAAGATTAAAATTTTATTTAGAATATCCTTTGAAAGAATTTGTTTAAATTATTAATCTGATCCAAAAAGTATTTTTCAAGGTCTCATCCAGGATCCCCCAGCTATTTAAGTGGTCCTGCCACATGCCAGGTTTTGTGCTATATACTGGGGATTCAGAGACCAAAGGGACAGTAGCTCCTCAAGGCGCTTACACTCTCCTGGGGAAATGGAAAATAAAAACACCTGCAAGTAGGAGAAGAAACATCTCACTGTCCACCCCAAGCTGCTGTCATTTGATTTATGCCCCTAGCAAGCTCATCATTGGGAATCTCATGATCTCCCAAGACCTGCTCAATGCCCTCTGCCCCTCTCGATGCAAAATGGAGCCATAAACTCTTTTCATTCAAGGAGAATGGACAGGACTGACACTTCCACAGATATCTCCTCATTTCTAACTCAGCATTTGATTTAAGCTCCTCGAGGGAAGGAACTGTCTTTTTTACATCCATATAACCATGCTTAGCATAGTGCCTTGTACATAATAGGCACTTAATAAATGTTTATTGAGTATTGAGAGAGCACTAAGGGAATCCAAGAAGGCTTTCTATAGTACACTGTACATGAACTGAACCTTTAAGTAAGCAAGCTGGAGTTCATTCTCCAATTAGTCTTAGAAAAAGGCAATCCCCAAGGTTTCCAGGACTATTGGGGAGGGTACTTTTTTCAGGGACCAGGGACTAGACCTTGTCCCTTTCTGACTGATATTCTCTGATTCTATGAGAAGCAACATAGTGAAACACCCGCTTATTAAAGGAGACACGGGTATCATTATTTCAGAACACATAGCCCCATAGCTAGAATATCGTCAGCTAAAAGTGGCTTCCAAGGGTTAAGAGCTTTCTTGGCATTCTCCATA
The DNA here is from genome assembly GCA_023548195.1 of Bettongia penicillata ogilbyi. Lineage (NCBI taxonomy): Eukaryota > Metazoa > Chordata > Mammalia > Diprotodontia > Potoroidae > Bettongia > Bettongia penicillata. The sequence continues at coordinate 4,097,088 of JAJHZJ010000098.1, forward strand.
CATTCTTTGAGAATGCAATTATATTTCCCATCTTTCTTGTTAACAAAAAAATCTCATGGTGGAAAATTTTTAAAAGACGTTGGTGTAATGGTGTTTTCTTTTCTTATATTTGAAATACCCAAACTTCCTGGAACTATAGCTTCAAATTATAGAGGGGCCAGCCTGAACTGCCTCCTCAAAGCCTATTGCTGAATTTTTGTTGTGAGCATGGACACTTTGGAAGTCAGCAAACCCTACAAATCAGGGCTTGATTTCTTGTTTTTTTTGTTATTTAGACTTTAAAAAGTGATGGAGAAAATGTTAATAATGAAACTTTCATAGGCACTTTTTTTTACTATAGAGACAGCTGTTAAGCATTTACCAACACTGGGGTATTTTCAGCTTTTCTGATCCTGTAATTAATGAGTTGATCACTAAGTGATAATGCTTCTGAACATAGTTCTGATCATGTATTTGTCAAGAGTCAATCTGGTGTAGTGGGCAGCATACCACACATGTACACATGTGCATACACACACACATACACGCACGCATGCATGCACATACTTCTTGCTTGCAGGGTAGAGCACCAAAAAGAAGGCTAAATTTACAATTGGATCCTAGTTCTGTCCCTTCAAATCTAAATTTTCCTAAGGTAAATTAAGGAGGTTAGATTAGATGGCCTCTGAAGTCCCTTCTAGTTCTAGATCTGTGACCTCTATGATCTACCATAAACTCTTTTGTTTGGCATATGAACTAGCTTGCTACCTGTTCCCCATACATAACATTCTATCTCCAGCTTTCAACCCTTTGTTTTAATGGTCTCACATGTCTGGAATGTCATAGGAATGGTAATTTTGCAGCTCTACGAAGAATGGATGGAAAAGGAAAGGAATAGAGTATTTTTAGATACACTTTCCCATCCAGGATCCCCCAGATATTTAACAGTAAGACTAAAACTAGAACTCACTTCTTGTGATTCCCTGCCACAGGTACAGTGGGAAGAGCACGTTGGACTTGGTAGGTTGGATCTCAAATCTGCTGTTTAATGCCTATGGGACTTTGGGTAAGTCCTGTATGTTCCCTCACCTGGAAATTGGGAGTGTTGGATCAAATGGCCTCGGCTGTCCCTTCTGGATCTAAAGCAATGATCCATGCTCTCAACTCACGTACCCAATGACTTTCCTGACCTTATCATTTCTTTTTCATGACATCTCTCACACACATGCCCTTCTCTATACTCATACAGCCTCCACCCTCATTTAGACCCACGTCACCCTTTGCACAAATTATTGCAATAGATAGCAGTGAATCCACCCTCCATACTGCCCCCAAAGTGATTTTCCTCAAGCACAGCTCTGACCCTGTAACATTCCCACCCTCGTCCTCCCTTCAACTAATAAACTCCGGTAGCTCGCTATTACCACTAAGATCAAATCTAAATTTTTTCTATTTGGCATTTAAATCTCTTCCCACCCTGGCTGCTTCCTTCCTCTCTAGCCTTTTCTAGCCCATCCACTGGGTTAGAATGCTCATCTCTGCCTCTCGGAATCCTTGGTTTCCTTCTAGACTTAGTCCAAGTGCCACCTTCCCCATGAAGCCTTTCCGGATAACCCCAACTGCTAATGCCCCCCAAACTCCACTCTATCCACTTTGTCTATATTCTGTTGACATTTGTGTGGTCTCCCCAGTTAGAATTAAGACCTCACAAAGGTCTTTGGAGATGAGAGCAGTTTTATTTTTGTCCTCATGAACTCAGTGCTTAAGCACAGTGCCTGGCACATAGTAGGAGTATAGTAAATGTTTATTCATTAATACTAAGGTCCAGTGATGCTCTATCATTTCTTAGCTGTGTGACCCTAAACAAGTCCCTTCTTTCTGGACCTCAGTTTCCTCTTTGCCAAAAGAAAGGATGAGACTAGATGGCCTGTAAGGTCTCTTCTGGATATGGCTATGATCCCATGCTCATTTCTCTAGCACTTTCAGGGCTTTTTGTAAAAACCAAACCAAATCTTTCCTCACCTCAACTCTCTGTGAATCAGGGAGTATTTAAAGTATGGTTCTGCCCATTTTACAGAGGCGGAGACAAAAGCTCAGAGGAAAGGAAAATGACTTGCTCAGGGTCACAATCCACAGAGTAAGTAAATTGAAGGCAGGCCAGAAGAAACTACTAAATGGCATTCGCAGAAATTCCCCTCATTCCAAGTCATTGAGCAGAAGAACTTGTTCCTACTACCTCTTCCCCATCTAGAAAAGTATCAATGGTGTAGGCAGGGGTGTGCTAGCAAATATTTAACAATTGGCTCTCCAGGAAAAAAAAATATACTCAGAACACACTTTTAAGTTTCATTTTCATTCTTAACATTTTCTCCATCACTTTTCTAAGACTAGACTAGAAATCAGGCTCTGATTTGTAGCATTTGCCAGTTTCTAAGGTCTCAATGCTCATATCCAGTTGGTTCTCAAACAGGTAGTCCTCCTCTCCACCCCAGGTCTGCTTATCACAACTCTATAAAGTCCTACTGTGTTCGTACAAAAAGACCATCCCAACTCATAGCAAAGGCTAGTCCTGATGGGATGGGAGAGTTGTTGTTTGTTTTGTTGTCTTGTCCTTCGTGGTCAAAAGACATCAGGGAGGAGATGCCATGACTTGCGAGTGAATTGGATTTAAGTGAGGCAGGGCTGTACAAGGTCACCAACCTCACTTTCTCCTTCTGAGCCATCTGGATCCAGTGGCAAGATATAGACCAGGAGGACTGGAGATGGTGGAAAGAATTGGAAGGAGGCCCAGGTTTGGATCCTAGCCTGCTTAGTAACTAGCTCTGTGGACTCAGGGGAGTCACTTTACCTTGCTTGACCTCAGTTTCCTGTCTGACTCCTTTGAACTTTCCATCACTTAGATTCATTCCTGGCAGATAAGGAACTAGATCTCCAAAGAAGGAAGTTCCCTGATTGGAGTCATCTTCCTTAGTCAACACAATCTAGGGTCTGGCAATTATAGAACCAGCAATGGAACTGAGAGGTACTTGAGTGGTCGTGCAGCTCAATCTTCTGGTTGATATAGGATTCCCCCATGTGACATCCCTGACAAGAGTTGTCCAGATTCCAACTGACCACCCCAGTGATGGGTAACTCACTATCTCACAAAGAATACGATTCAACTTTAGAGGTACCTTTTACTTTAGAAAAACTGTGTTTCTAGAACTTTCATACATCGTTCTTAGCTCTATCCTCTTAGAACTACAACGGACAACCCCCCTTCAAACAATTGCTAGCTATCACATTCCCTCTAAGTTAAAAATCTTCAGTTCCTTTGGTCATTCCCACAAAAACTGAAGGTGCTAGAGCCAGGGCCTTCTCATTTTATAGACAAGAAAGCTGAATTTCAGAGAGATTCAATGGTTTGCCAGATGTCATCCATGTTAGTGTGTTGCAGAATAGAAATTGGAACCTAAGGCTCTGGACTCCAAATGCTTTTTCCACTATACTTCCTCATACAACGTGGTTTACAGACTTGTGCCACACACATAGGCCAGTATATCAACCTAGCTTTCTCCTTTTGGATGCATTTGAGCCTCTTAAAACATGATTCCAGGCCTGTCTACAATACCTCAGATGTTATCTGACCAACATAAAATACAGCCTCCTGTATTTGGGGTACCATGCTGCTTTTAAGCCATGTCACATTAAAAACTCATCAGCTTTTCTAGATTTCAGAATGACATGTATCAAGCTTGCAAACAACTAAGACCCTCAGGTCTTTTTCACATGAATCATTATGTGAAAAGCCACATTTTCTCCATTCTCTAGTGGTACAGTTATTTATTTTCAACTTAGGCAAAGGACTGTACATTTATCCCTGTTATATTTTATCTTGTTAGAGCTGGCCCATCATTACAGCCTGCCAAGACCTTTTGGACTATGATTCTATTAGCTATTCCTCTAAGCTTTGTGTCTTCTGCAAATTTGATAAACTCATCATCTGTGTCCTCATCTAAGTCATTGGTAACAATGGTAAACATCCTAGGGCCCAGGGCATGCCATCAAAGGCCCCTGTCCTGACTAATAATGATTCATTTATCTATACTCTGTGTGTACATCAGTTGAGTCAGCTATGACTCCAGCATCTCTACTTTCGTCCAGCCCACTGTTCTAAAGTTGAAAAGTACTTCTGAGATCAAGTCCTCATTTTACAAAAAGGAAACTGAAATCAAGATGGGGGAAGTGACTTGTCCAAAGTCCCACAACCAGCTCATTACAGAGCCCAAACTCAAACTTATTCTCTAAACTCCTAGCCCAGAGGGGGTAGAGCCAAGATGGCGGAGTAGAAAGACTCACATATGCTAGCTCCGAACCCACAGCCCATATATTTCCTGCAAAAAGAAATTCCCACAAATTCTGGAGTACTACAAGGAGTGCAGAAACACAGTGGAAAAGATTTCCATTCCAGAGAGCCCTGGAGAGTCGTCCCCAGGGGTCCGTCACACTCCGGACAGCGGAGCCCACCCCTGAGCTGCCCTGGTCGCGTGGCCCCAGAGGAGCAGATCCGAGCAGGCTTCAGGGACGGAATCTCCTGCAGCCGCGAAGGTCCCTCCGCCCACAGGTGCTACAGGTCAGTGAGAGAGATGTCTGGGATGGCTGAGAAGTGAGCAGGGTGTCTCCATGATTCGGGCCCCCTGGGGAGGCAGAGGCAGTGGCAGAGGCAGCGGTGGCGGCCCGTAACTCCTGGAGCAGCAGACAGAAGTTCAGGGCCATTATCGAAGGTCTCTGCATAAACCCCCTGAGGTAACTAAGCCTGGGAGACAGCCCTGACCCCACCCGCCCCATTACTGAAGGTCTCTGCATAAAGCCCCTGAGGGAACTGAGCCTGGGAGGTGGCCCTGCCCCCACCCAAGCACCAGAACTTAAGCTCACATTGAATAGCAGCCATACCTGCCGTGGAAAGCCCATTTGAATCTCAGACCCCAAACACTAGCTGGGCAGATCTAGGCGGGGGTGGACAGGAATCTCAGAAGTCAAGTAACTGGCTGGGAAAATGCCCAGAAAAGGGAAGAAAAATAAGACTATAGAAAGCTACTTTGATGGGGTAGAGATGTTCTCGCCTTTCAATTCTGATGACGAGGAAACATTCTTACCATCAGGGAAAGACGTGGAGGTCAGGGGCTCTGTATCTCAGACATCCCAGGTGGATGTCTGGTGGGCTCAGGCCATGGAAGAGCTCAAAAAGGATTTTGAAAATCAAGTTAGACAGGGGGAGGAAAAACTGGGAAGAGAAATGAGAGAGATGCAAGAAGAGCATGAAAAATGGGTCAATACCTTGGTAAAGGAGACCCAAAAAAATGCTGAAGAAAATAACACCTTGAAAAATAGGCTCACTCAATTGGCAAAAGAGGTTCAAAAAGCCAATGAGGAGAAGAATGCTTTCAAAAGTAGGATTAGCCAAATGGAAAGAGGTTCAAAAGCTCACTAAAGATAATAGTTCTCTCAAGATTAGAATGGAACAGATGGAGTCTAATGACTTTCTGAGAAACCAAGAAATCACCAAACAAAACCAAAAGAATGAAAAAATGGAAGAGAATGTGAAATATCTCATGGGAAAAACAACTGACCTGGAAAATAGATCCAGGAGAGACAATTTAAAAATTATGGGACTACCTGAAAGTCATGATCAAAAAAAGAGCCTAGACATCATCTTCCATGAAATTATCGAGGAAAACTGCCCTGAGATTCTACAACCAGAGGGCAAAATAAGTATTGAAAGAATCCATTGATCACCACCTGAAAGAGATCCAAAAAGAGAAACTTCTAGGAACATTGTGGCCAAATTCCAGAGTTCCCAGGTCAAGGAGAAAATATTGCAAGCAGCTAGAAAGAAACAATTCCAGTATTGTGGAAATACAATCAGGATAACTCAAGATCTAGCAGCTTCTACATTAAGGGATCAAAGGGCGTGGAATAGGATATTCCAGAAGTCAAAGGAACTAGGACTCAAACCAAGAATCACCTACCCAGCAAAACTGAGTATAATACTTCAGGGGAAAATATGGTCTTTCAATGAAACAGAGGACTTTCAAGCATTCTTGATGAAAAGACCAGAGCTGAAAAGAAAATTTGACTTTCAAACACAAGAATGAGAAGAAGCATGAAAAAGTAAACAGCAAAGAGAAGTCATAAGGGACTTACCAAAGGTGAACTGTTCACATTCCTACATGGAAAGACAATATTTGTAACTCTTAAAACTTTTCAGTATCTGGGTAGTTGATGGGACCACACACACACATACACACACACACACACACATACACACATGCACGCACATACAGAGACAGAGAGCACAGAGTGAATTGAATAGGATGGGATCATATCTTAAAAGAAATTAAGGTAAATGGTGAGAGAGAAATGTAGTGGGAGGAGAGAGGGTGAAATGGAATGGGGTAAATTATATCTCATTCAAGAGGCAAGCAGGAGACTAAAAGTGGAGGGAAAAAGAGGAGAGATGAGAAAAAAACATGACGTTTACCCTCATCACATTCGACTAAAGGAAGGAGTAAAATGCACACACATTTTGGTATGAAAACCTATCTTACAGTACAGGAAGTTGGGGGAGAAGGAGATAAGCATGGAGGTAGGGATGATGGGAGGGAGGACAATGAGAGAAGGGAGCAATTTGAAGTCAACACTCGGGGAGGGACAGGATCAAAAGACAGAATAGAAACAATGGGGGGCAGAATAGGATGGAGGGAAATACAGTTAGTCTTACACAACTTGACTGTTATTGAAGTCATTTGCAAAACTACACAGATTTGGCCTATATTGAATTGCCTGCCTTCCCAAAGGGAATGGGTGGGGAGGGAAGGATGGGGAGAATTTGGAACTCAAAGTTTTAGGAACAACTGTTTAGTATTGTTGTTGCTACCAGGAAATAAGAAATACAGTTAATGGGAAATAGAAAGTCATCTGGCCCTACAGGACAAAAGAGAAGATGGGGAGAAGAGAAGGGAGGGATGATAGAAGAGAGGGCAGATTGGTGATAGGGAAAATTAGAATGCTCGGTGTATTGGGGTGGGGGAGGGGAGAAAAGGGGAGAAAATTTGGAACCCAAAATTTTGTGAAAATGAATGTAAAAAGTTAAACAAATAAATTTATATGGAAAAAAATAAAATAATAAATAAATAAATAAGCTCCTAGCCCAAAGCCCTGTCACAACACACTGAAAGGCTCCATATACAAGTAATTCTCAGTCAACTAGGACTTAACTTAACTGTAAGTCTCAAAGAGAACTCCATCCTGGTACCAGCCCCCTAGAGGCTCCATTCAGTTCTGTCTCTTGTGTCATCTCCACCTGGAGTCCTAGACACTAAGAAACCATGATCTGAGCAACAGCCTCAAGTTTCTGCAGAGTTCTCAGCTGACAAACAGCCCCAGGCATGTCTATGTTTTCCAAGTCAGGAAAGGAAACTTGGACATTTTTGAAGGTTTTTCAACAGCAAGAGCAAATATCAAAAGACTTTCTGCTTAAGCTCACAATTAACTACAAGAAAAATTTCAATCAACCCAAAGCCTCTGTTCCAGTTAATTCCAGCTAGGGATGAGTTATATGGTGTGGCAGAAAGAGTCCTGGACTTGGCATCTGAAAAATCTAAATCTGATCTCTGGCTCCAGCACTTCCTAGCTGTGTGACCCTAAGCAAGTCACTTCCCCTCTTGGCCTTAATTTCATCATATGTAAACTGAGAATAAGTACTTTTCTCATAACAACCTGTGAAGAGCACAAATGTTGCTAAATATCTACATTTTAGAGCTCAGAAATTTGGAATTGAAAAGGATCTTGAAGATCCCTTCCTTTTGTCCTCTTTTCTTTGATTTCAAATTAAATATTTTAATTTTTTTACTATTTCATGTAAAAACAACTTTTAACATTTGTTTTTTAAAATTTTGAGTTCCAAACTCTCTCCCTCCCTTCTTTCTCCCACCCTCATTGAGAAGGCAAAAAAAATTTATATAGGTTATAAATGTGCAGGCATGCAAAATATATTTTCATATTAGTCATATTGTGAAAGAAAATAGACAAAAACATGAAAAAATAAAGTTAAAATAATATGCTTCAATCTGCACTTAGACTCCATGAGTTCTTTCTCCAGAGGTAGATACTACCATTTTACATCATAGTAAGTCCTTGTTACTTGTCTTGGATCTTTGTATTTCTGAAGATAACTAAGTTATTCACAGTTGATCATAGTACAATATTACTGTTACTGTGTTCAGTGTTCTCCTGGTTCTGCTCACTTCACTTTGCATCACTTTGTCGAAGTTCTTCCAGGTTTTTTCTGAGAGCATCCCACTCATCATTTCCTATAACACAATAGTATTCCGTCGCTATAACTACTACAACTTGTTTAGCCATTCCCCAGTTGATGGGCATCCCCTCAGTTTCCAATCCTTTACCACTACAGAAAGGGCTGCTATAGACATTTTTGTAGTTACAATATAAATACAAAATATAATACAAAATAGGTCCTTTCTCTTTCTTTCTTTGTTTTTTTTTATCTCTTTAGGATAGAGACCTAGTAGCATTGCTGGGTGAAATAGTAGGCGCAGTTCTATAGCCCTTTAGGCAATCCCTTTATTTTGCAGATGAGGAAGTAGAAGACAAGAGAAGCAACTTATCCAAGGTTACACAGATAGAGTCGGAGCAGAATTCTAACCCAGATCCTCTGATTCCAAATCTAGCATTCATTCCTTTTCATTACCGTCCAGGTGCTATTGTGGGCTCCCAGACTACCAAACCATGCTGTCTCATCTTCTCTCAGCACCTGGGGTGTCCTTGCCCTGAAACATTCAATCACTCATGTAGCCTTCTCAACCTGGAACATCCCTCTGTAAGACATGCTCCCTTCTTCCATTAGTATGTTGCCTTTGAGATCTCCATTTTGTGGAGAAACCCAAGCCAGCTTTATTCCCCTCCTGGCCCTCTCTCCCATACCTCCCCACCAGCTTTTGCTCCTTGAGGCAGGGACCACCTTTCTTTTTGCTTATATTTGTAGCCCCAGTGCTTAGCACAGTGCCTGACACATAGTAAGCACTTGTTTCCCTCCTTCCATTACTTTACACCACATTGCTTCTTATGAAGGAGGGGAATATGTTTGCTCAAGGTCACAGACCCAGGTTAATAGGAACTCATTACTGGAAGTCAAGTACCAGACTTTTCTCAGAATCTCAGGAGTGTGAGACTAAAGCAGTGAAACAAAACCCCAGGCCCCAGAGCAGGTTCCTCATTTTGGACAAAGGAACGACTTTTCTTTGTTCATCTGTGATCTCTGTTTAATAGCCATACCAGAAATTGTGAAATTCTCATTTTTAAAAAGGAACCATCAATACGAGACTGAAGTCCTGTGGTCTTAAGAACAGGCTTTTCCTGTTCACATCTCCATTTTGAAAAAATGTCTCCTTGGGACAGTCAGAGTTTGAGACAAAATGGCAAGACCTCTCTCAAGATTCTGCAAACCAATCCTCAAGTCCTTTGGCAGGGTTGTTGGTTTACCAGTGCCCTGACTCACTCCCATATTCCCTCCTATTTCTTTTGGATTTATTTTGCATATCCTCTATATGTGTGTAGTACCAGCTTGCCTCCACCTAAAGGAGGCCAAGTTTAGGAGTCTATCCACTGTCCATTCAGGGGGTTCTCCCCAACAATAATCTCCACACACCCCCATCAAATGCAAATACCCTGAGGTCAGGGACTGTTTCGCTTTTCATTTTTGCATCTCCAGTGCCTAGCACAGTCTATGGCACATAAGAAATGCTTGTCTATTAATCTATTCCCATTCCTTGGTGGCAGGGCCAGGCCTAGACAGTCTGAGAGAGCCCTCTGTTCTCCATTTAACATAGCATTCTCCCTGGCAGCACCTCCCTCTTCCAAAGCTTCACTGCCTGGCTTCCTGGGACCCTTGAAGTGAAAGGCCCCCTCTAGGGTTCAATAGCCCTAAATGTTGGCCCTGTTTTGAAAAGCAAAACAAAGCAACTTCAACTACCATTTTCCAGGAAAATGAAAGAGTGTAGACAAACTCCTTGAGTTCATTAGAGAGGTCTTTTGGAACTCCTTTAAAGTAGGACTTCAATGTCTCCTTCTTGCCTCTAGGATCTGATGCAAATTCAATCTGGCATTTAAAGCCCTCCCAAACAACCTGGCCTGCACCCGCAAGCTTCCCATGATCCACTCTAACAAACTCTGTGGCCCAGTCCAGTTGGATTAGTCATCATTCCCTGAACTCCATCCCCTGCCATTTGGATAAGTCCCTTCCCCACCTCTGCCTAGAATATCCTCTTTCCTCACTTCTGCATCTCAGAATTCTCTTTCTTCTTTAAGATTCAGCTCTGACATGAGCCTTTCCTGATCTCCTCAGTTGTTTGTTCTCTTTCTAAAATGATATCACATATTTTCAAATCTTTGTACATATACAGTAAGATAGCCGCTTCTCAGTGGCAGGAACCATTTCCTTTTTTGTCTTTGTATCCCAAGTGCTTAGTACAGGGCCTTGTATACAGAAGGCAGTTACTAGATGTTTGTTATTGAACTGAACAGAGAAGGCTGCATGTGGAATCTCATTGTCCCTTAGGTACCAGCACATCATTTGAGGAGTTTTGCTTTGTCAGCCTGACCTCTCACTATGGAATGAAAGACTCTGTCCCTTGTCCAAGGGATTTCAGGCATCAGTCAATGTAGGTCAAGTGGATAAGATGAGGAGGAGTCTTCCCAAAACCTCTGACATCATACTATGGAGGCAGCCAAGCTCATCTCTCCACTGGGGTTCATTAAGGGTCAACTTGGGCAGAAGATACCAAAGTTCAAACTTAGCCTCCCACTGGCTACAGAAGTTGCTCCTTAGAGATCATGTGGCAACATACTGTAGCCTCCTGGATACCAGTAGATTAGCTGGCTTTCTTTTGACCTTTCTTTTTTCTTCCTTTGAAAGGTCAAGAAACCAAAACAACACTTATATTTTTTTACCTCAAGTCACCAACTTTTCACAGCCAAGATTAATCTCCTGAATGGGAATGAGCACTGATTTCCATGGTTATATTATTAGTTCGTGAACACAGCCAACTTCTGTTGGAGGCAGCATGGTTTAGAGGAAAGAATGTTGAATTTCAAGCCAGGAGAGACCACCTCTGTCATTGTATGGCCTTGGAAGTCAGTTCCCTTGTGTGGGCCTCAGTTTCCTCCTCCAAAAAATGAAGAGCATTTAATCTCTCATGTCTCTTCTAGTTCTAAATCTATAACCCCATGAATCCCCCCTTCATCCCTCATTTAGCGACATGACCTTGGACTTCACCTTTCTGAGTTTCACCTTCCACGTCTATAAAATCTAGATGACAATGCTGCCTAGAAGGTTTGTTGGGAAGGAAACACTTTGGAAGTCTCACAAGTCTATTTAAATCAGTTATTGTTATTAATATTCCAACCTATTTATGAAGACAAGCCTACTTATGAATAGACAGGTCAAACCCAACCTCCTGAACCCAGAGAAAACTTCTTCTCAACCCTTGGGCAGAAGAGCCCTTCTTAAATGCCAGATAGTTTCCCCCTGCCTCCCATATCAGACTTGACTACATATTTAATGGGTTTATAATAAGCTTGGACTACACTGGTTGGATATTCAACAAATATTCACAGGCTATCCAAATTAGAAGAGACTTCAGAGACCATCTCAACGAGCCTGTACCTGACCACTGACCTCCTCTACAATATTCCCAATAACTGGATATCTAATCTTCAGATGAAGACCTCCAGGGAGGAGGAACTCCACTCTTCTCTTTTCCACTGCCTTCTCTCCCTTCTCTTCTCCTCTGTCTTCTCTCCTTTCCCTATAACCTCTTCTCCTTTTATCTTGTTTTCTCTTCCTTTAACAAGCACTTCTTTTCTATCCTTCCCAGCTGACCCCCATTTTCTCCAGTCAGGCCTGGTCACTTTCCCAGGACTGTAGAAGTTGAACTGTGCTGAGGCATGAATGTAGGGAGAAGTCCTGAGAGGCAATGGGCAGTGACAAGTGTTAAATCAGCCTCCCCTGTCCCCTTCATCTTTATATCCAAGCATGTCCTGACTTCCCTGGGAGGACTTGATGGACCTCTCTTGGGTTTAATCCACCACAGATTCCCAAGCATAGAACTCCTTAGAGATTTATGTTCAATCCAACTCCATATAAGCACTCTAAGACTATGTGCTAGGCACAGTTCTAGGCATTGAACGTTTAACAAACTTATCCTTGCGCCCAAGAAGCTCAAGTCTTTCCATATTCAAGGTAAGCCCAACAGCAACAATAAATAGCTATGTACCAGGTACTGTGGTAAGTGCTAGGAATACAAAGAAAAGAGAAATAAAATCTATTTTTTAAAAACAGTCCCTGATTTCAAGGAGCTCACAAGTCTAATGGAAGAGTCAATATGAAAGCAATTATGTACAAAAACATATATTTTGTAAGCTCAATTGGAGATAACCTAGGAAAAACCCTAAGATTAAAAGGGCTCATTCCACACATAGGATCATATATTTAGATCGGCAAGTGATCTCAGGGTCCATTTAGATGCAAATGTTCTTGACCTTTTTGCTGATATAAGCCCCTGTGGAAGACTAGGAAAGCCTATGGAACCCTTCCTATAATCATGCTTCTAAATAATTGAAGGAAAAATCAAATTTCAGTTAGAGGTTAAATGAAAAATGTATTTTTCCCATCCCAGTTAATAGATCTCTAAATCTGTTATTTAGTTTAACACCTCATTTTCACCTGAGGAGCCAGAGTCTCAGGAAGGCTAACTTGGCCATGATCACACATCTCAGAAGGTGAAAAGCCAAGATTTCAATCCATGTCTTTTGGCTCCAAATCTTGCCCTCTTTCTCATGTGCCACTGCCTCTTATGGTTATTATTAGCAGTAGTATTCCATGTTTTTTGTGCAATTTTTAAATGCCTTTGCACCCCTGGAAAACACCTTAAACTTCCTGAGGGGGTCTATTCTATACCTCAAGACAACTCTAATTGCTAGGAAATTCTTCCTTACATTAAACCTAAACCTGTTTCTCTGCACTTTCCACCCATTGCTTTGAATTCTGTCCAGTGGGGTCAAGTGAAACAAGTCTGATCCCTCTTCCCCAGGACAGCCCCTCAGATACTTTAAGGTAGTGAAAATGTGCCACTGAATCTGTTCCAATTCAGGAAACACATTAAGTGCCAGTGGTGTGTCGTGTCCTGTGCTGGAGATACACAGAGACAAGTGAAAACAGTGCCTGCCCTGGAGAAGCTTCCATCTGATGGCATAGTCATCCCAATGTAGTAGAGATTACAAAGATAGATGACAGTCCCTGACCCTGGGACGCTGACAGTTTCATAGGAACGACCAGACATATATACACAGAAAGAACAATTACCAACGTAAGACAATATATGATGGTGTCCAATGAATAATATCCACAGTACTGTCAGCTAGTAAGGCTTTGTAGAGGAGATGGCACTTTAAGCTGGGTCTTAAAAGATGAGTAGGAAAAGTGACGCCAAAAATGGTGCAAAGAATTCATCATAAGCCTCAGTTTATACTCTTTTAGCCTCTGGCAGCCAGCCACAGATTAGTTAAATCTGGAATTGCGTTAGCTTAATGGCTGAGTGCTATCTGCCACAGTGGAAGCTAAACAGAATACATCCTGGGGTCTAAAGACAAACACTAATGACTACCAACCTTGCTCTTGCCCCTGACTTGCTAATGGTTTTCTAATGTATAGGAAATGAAATTGTAGGTTGTTGTCAAAGAATCACAGGATCCGTTTTAGCTTGAAGACAGCAGGCAGAAGAGCTTTGCTGTAAGCCTTCCCATGTTGTTTTCTCTCATTCTTTGCAACAGGGGCATTTTCAGGAACCCAGCCTGACTTAAGTTGGTCTGGGAGTTCAGGGTTAAGATTGGAAGGAAACAGACTGGAGTAGACTATCTGACAGTTATCAAAAGAAGTTTGCTTAGCGTTAGCATGGAAAGGATACTCAACTAGACGACTTTGGTTCAAAGGCAGCTGGGTGGGGCACTGGATAGAGCACTGGGCCTGGAGTCAGGAAGACCTGAGTTCAAATCCAGCTTTAGACATTTCACTTAACCTCTGTTTAAACTCAGTGTCCTCAACTGTAAAATGGGGAGAGTAATAGCACCTATCTCCCAGGGCTATTGGGAAGATGAAATGAGACAGGATAGCATAGTGCCTGGAACATAGTAGGCGTTTGCTAAATATTTCTTCCCTTCCTCACTCCCTTCAGAGCTCTAACGTTTGCCAAAGCTAAGGACATTCAGAATGCATCTGAGGTGGTACCTAAAGAGAAGTTCTAACCATGTGCAGCCTGTGGGGCTCAAATTTCCAGAGGACTACCTTAATTTGTGGCTTGCTAATGAGCCACTTCAAGGAGTAAAAAAGAAAAGTGCTCCCCTAAATGGAAGCCATGGCCCCTAAGTGAAACCCTGCACAGGTCACTGTGAATCTGGGGACATCTCTTCCCAAAACTATCCTGTTGGCTTCTGCCCAGGGAAATCTGGCTCTCTGGGTTTCTTTAGCAAAGGGGAAGGCAAAGTATAGAGTGCTCAGAAAACCTTCAGGCTAACAGGCATGTGATGGGAGGGTGGAGGGGGAGAGGGTGTTAGACTGGATCCCTGGCCCACAGTGAAAGGGGGTGGGACAGCTAGGCAGAAACAGCCCAAGTGACTAATGAATGAATTCCATGAGGATAATCCCCAACACCAAAGGGATTATCCTGGGCAGGCCTACTCATGATTGGTGTACTCAAAGGTACAAAGTTCCAGACTCCCTTTTGTCTACCTGAGTACAAAGTCCCACAGACCCTATATTCCTTGAGCCATGCTGAATCTGTCCATAGGGGGACAGAGCCCCCTATAGGTGGTGGGGTACTGGATAGAGTACTGGGGTCAGGAAGACTTGCATTCAAATTCAGCTATTTACTAGCTGTCTGATCATGGGCAAATCACTTAGCCTCTGCTTGCCTCAGTTTCCTCAACTGTAAAATGGAGGTAATAATAGCACCTATCTCACAGGGTTCTTATGAGGATCAAATGAGATAGTATTTGTAAAGCATCTAATAGAGTGTGTGGCACATAGAAGGTACTTCATAAATGTTTATTCCCTTTCTCTTTGGGCTAAAGTTATACATACAGCTGCATTTCCCAGAACCAGACCAAGCCTAGGACCTACAGGGGCTGGTGAAATGGAAGTACATGTGGGTCTCCTTGTGTTCTTTGGGTCATTATTGTGCTGGTGGTTTGCATGCTTTAGCTCAGGACAGAGGTAACTGTGCCTGTTTCTTCTTGAGATCCAGAACCAGAGTATTTACTATAGGACAGGCTTGATTTAACCTGATAGCACAAAGCCCAAAGGTCTTGACACCCAAGCCCATAAGCCCTTAAGATGACTCCTTGAGCCCCACCTCTCCCAGAGATTTGCAGTAGGTAGTTGCTGCCTTCTGAGCTGCGCAAAGATTGAACCCCACCCCCATTTAAGGGGGAAGACCTTGAGATTCGAGAGCTCACCCTGTTTTCCCAGGAACATGCACAGTCTCCCTAAGGCCAAGGCCCAGTGAAGAACAAGCTGCAGGTCTGGTTCATTGTGCACCATGAATTGTGGGGCCATCTAGCCAAAGCTCTGATTAGGCGTTAGGGGTCCAGGGAAGGTGAGTGACTTCTCCCACACTTTTCTGTGCCTCCATTTGTCAGCTGTGGAGTGCTTTCCTGGGGCCACAGAGATATGCAGTTATTAAAAGAGTCACATTAAAAGAGAAAAGGAAATTTATTTCATGCTTAAGAGAAATTTGCACTTCAGCATTAGCAAGTTAATCTTTAATTCAGTGTGTTCCTTATCCCTAACTTCTTCCTACTGTTCATGAATAACTGATGTTTATATCTGAATTTAAAGTTTGCAAAACATTGTATACATTAGCTCATTTAATCCACAAAATAATTCCGATTCAAGTTTTGTGTATATTATTTTTCTCATTCAAGAGAGGAAACTGAGGCAGAAGAGATGAAGTGATGACCATGGTCACAGAACTAGTAAATGACAGAGGTATTATCCAATGCCAGATCATCCTGACTCCAGATCTAGCAGAGATGCCCACTCTGTCACCTTGCCTTCCATACATATACAAAGAACCACATACAGACACAAGTACAAGGGTTAGCTTGTCCAGCTTCTGCCTAATCAGGGCCCCTTTCTACAACATCCCCAACAGGTGGACATCTAAGTTACAGTTACAAGATCCCTAGGGAGGGAAAAACTGCTACCCCCTAGGGGATCCCACTCCTCTTTTGGGTGACTGTCGGCAATAGTATCCTTACAAGTGATCCACGACAGAATTTTAAGTTTCAAAGGACCCCATTATAATTTCAAATTATGGTTCCAGAAAGTTTAGGTTTTCAAATCTAAGATTTGAAATATGGAATCTAGGAAGATTCCATTGGAAAGCCAGCTTTTTTTAAGTGTTATGAGCATGTGATCTTTTGCTAAAAAGAAAAAGAGGAAACGGTGTTGCATCTCCTTGGAAGCCATCCCCAACTGAAAATAGTCTAGCTTTGAGGTTCTGCTTTCTAGAGCAATGGTGTCCGTACCTCTTTGAGCAGGGGATAGTTTGCTCACAGTCACTGAACCAAAGAGCTAGAAAAAGACAAAGTGACTATGAAGTCCAACTGATGCCCAAATAAAAATCCTTTCTGCAATGGACCTTGACAGTAGCAGTCATCATCTTCCATGAGAGGATAAAGGAAATTTCAAATGGTTTCTAAATGCTGCTTCTGGGTCTTCTAGTATCACTGAGGCTGTGATTTTCCCAGGACTCTAATGTCTTGGTGTGCAAAGTCTTTTGTTGGTATTGCAGCAATTCCGGGCCACAATGAAGCAGGGTATGGCCGTGCAACTTTGGTGTCTTTAGTGTCTGCTTTGCCTGAGCCATGACTTCTCGTAAGGAGGAAAGATACTCCTCAAAAAGGGCCAGCACTTGCCAGTACTAGTCTCTTCTGTCATTTGAGGCATGTCTGTTTGGCAAGGAGAAGGCTGCACAGGGGGCTTTCTGAGATGAGAAAGCCAGTGACCTTCTAGGCAGTGGTGGAGGAGAAGGTAAGCTCTGCTACTTCATGTAGGATCATGGGAGGTGTCCTCTTATAAACACCTAGAAGCTAATTTTCTGGCATACTGGATTATGTTTCTCTTAGGAGGGGAGGGTTACAAACAGACCTGCCAGGGTGAAATCCTGTTTACTTTCCTTGGATGATAATGCTCAGTGGTCTCAGGTTGAGAAAGTTATAGCAGCTGAGGTTGCCTGCAAAAGAAGATCCCTGAAATCAAGTAGATTTTCTTCTGGTCCAGGGGACAAAACAATCAGAAAAAAATCAGTGAAACACAGAAAACAGTGCTAAGTTAAGTGCTAAGCCGTGTGATACAGAGAGGAATGCTAGAGGAGCCTAGCAGAGACTTCAGAGACCATCAACTCCACTCCCATCATTTGATAAATGGGGAAACTGAGATCCAGAAATGACTAACCCAAAGTTATGCAGCTAGTAAATGACAGATCCTAGAGTTGAACCGAAGTTCAACTGATTCTAATTCTAGCTATGTTACCACTACATCACACTGTCCTTGTGCAAGTAGGATGACAGAGAGCATTATGGGCTGAATCTTTAGCATAAGGGGAGGTGATAAGATAGAAAAAAAATGTTGAAGTAGTCCAGGACCCACAACAAGGCCTCTGAGCTTCTTGGGGTAGGTGCTCTAGGCTCACCACTTGAAAAAAACTCTGAGGTCAGATGAGGTGAAGTGCCTCCCCCCTACACCCAGGCAAGCCCAAGTCTGACCTCCACATTTCCTCCATGTGCCTCCGCTCCAAACAAAAGAATGCAGCCTCACCCCAAGCTATTGCCTTATCTCATGAAGAGGAAAGTTCCTGAGGAGAAAAGGGAGGAAGAACATGGAGACAGGAAGCAGAAGAAGGAGTTGGAGAAAGAGGACCTGAAATCTTGCCCTGCAAATGGGGGAAAGCTGCTCAGCAACAGGAGGGGGGCGACTTGCCCCTTCTCCATAGGCCAGAGGCCCCAAGAATAACCGTGACCACCCTAGAAAAGCAACTATGTTCTAATATCGACCCCTCCCTTTCAACTCTGCTTTCTACTATCTAAGGGTCTTGTACCCCACCTCATTCCCCAAATTGGAATGTCCCAAGTAATCCACTGGACCTGATAAATTCTTCTAAGTCTCACATTCTAAGGCCTGCAAAGTAGGTAGGGTTAAGACAGGTTCTAGATCCTACATTCCAAGACTCTTGTACCTCTAAGGTTCTATGAGAACTCTAGATGAGTTTCCTCAGGCAAGGCTCCCTAACCTACCCAGTGGGCTGTTAGGACTCTCAGGCTTTCAGGCAAGGCCCCAAAGCAGGTCACCTATGGGTGCTTGGCCCTCATCCTGGGTCAACCAGCAGACAGTTGCAAGAGTATAAACCTATATCCTCAACCAAAGTGAAAAAAAAGCAAGCAGAAATAAAAGTAAATTGAGGAGGGTGACAGGGGCACCTGCTGGAAATCCTACCTAGCAACAGAGAAGGGGGCAGGAAAAGGGCTGAGTGATCTCAGAATAGTTCTTGAGACCCTAAGGACATGTAGGACCCTCTCTTTTACACACTTTCCAGTCCAATTGGGCCTGAACTTACTGTGTGGTCTCTTGCCTCTGTTCATTGGTGGGAACAGTCCCCATGCCTAGAATGGATTCTCTCCTCTTCTCTCCTTGGCAAAATCCTTGAAGATGCAGCTCAAGTGCCCTCTTACCAACACCTCCCCCTTCCTACCTGAAAATGTACTTTCCCTCTTCAAATAATACACTTTGCATCCTTCCTTCACCACTTTTATCTCTATGAAATGTGAGTGTCCCCACCCCAAGGAGAACGTGAGCTCCTTGAGGGCAGAGACCACGTCATTTTTCATCTTTGTATTCCTGATGTCCAGCTCCATGTCTCACCTCGAATATTAAACGACCTGTACATTTGCTTTAATGAATGTAGGTAACAGGCTGAGTAAAGCATTTGGTGTTACTGGTAAAGAGGTGATCATTTCCCACCTCCCTGAGTGTCCTCTCCTTCCTCTGAATCCACAGAGCATGTTGTCCAGACCTCAGTGTGGTGCCTGGCACAATCTACCTTAGGAGGTCAGACTGTCAAAGCTGGAAGGAACTTTGGAGAAAGCAATGATGGAGCTTCTCTCCTGTGACAGATGTGGAAACAGAGTGGAAGGGTGAACCAGGAGGTGGCAAAGCCTGGATAACTACCAGGGTCTCCTCCCAGCCAGACACCTTCTATTAAATATGATTCGGTCCTTATTTGTGGACCTAGCTGACTCCATGAAATCAGGAACTGGGTGTTATGCCTTCCTTTGCTTTGTCTCTCCTTCAAGACAGTTAGGGTTTGGCATACTCAATAATTTACCAAATTTAAACCTGGCAAATGTGTGTTGAATAAATGACCAAATGATTTCTATAGATAACTGACATTCTCTGAAACCCAGCCTGCTCTAAGGGAAAGTGAGAAAGTGAAAAGACCTGGGATCGAGACTTGGCCATGCTAGTACTTAGTCATCTGACCTGGAGCAAGGCTCTTGAACATCTGTTTCCTCATCTGTAAAGTGGGGATAATAATCTCTTCTTACCTCACATAGTTGTTATACATGAGCTCATGTACACGGAACCATCATACAAATATAAGCCAATATTATCATCATTCTCCAAGACAGCTGTTCTAGTGAGTTTCTCATAATGATTCAACCCAAGCTGTGAGAACCTGTTTTCAGTCTGGGTTGATTGATGCCGCTGAATACATAGGAGTCATTGTTACCCAGATAAGGGCCTCTCAGACCAAATGTACAGTAGTTTATCATGGTAAAGACCATCTAGCAGCAAGAAAAAGGAACCGGCAATAACTCCATGTTTAGTTGTAGGTGCCAAATGGCTGAAAGGGAACATCTTCAGCTTAGCAACAAATTGTGTTTTTAATTGGTTTCTAGGACACGCATACTTTGGTTCTGAATGTTTATGAGTCCAATTAGCAAGTGTAATTTCACCAAGGCCATGTGCCCAAAGGGCTTGGCAATACAGAAACGTTTTCTTTCTTTTTTTTCCTCTCTGGACAGATTCATTACTCCTGAGAAAATATCCCATACAAAGTAAAGCATGCTCGGGTTTCTTTCACTCACTGAGCCCAGTCTCCAGAAGAGCCAGCCTTGGGCAAAACTGATGAATTGGCAGAACCTTGTCTTTAGCCCCCTCTCACTGCCCTATTGATTCTCTTTCTACTTGGTTCCTTTACCCTGCCCAGGGCCCAACATTCCCTCTAATTTTTCTAAGTCAAGAGTAGGGAACCATGGGACCTGAGCTACTGAATAGAAAGTTGATATTTTTAGAGACTTACAATTAGGCTTAAGGATATACATAGTTATTATGTGTAGGAAAATTGTCACATCTAGTGTACGAAGATTCCCTGTCAACAAGGTTGATACAGTTGAAGGAACAGCCTACAGAGCCCATCAGTCAGTATCCCTATCTTGGAGAAATACTGCAAATGGACAATGAACTGGGCACAGACTTGGACTGGAGGAGAGCAGGCTGATCACCTTCAGGAAATTACACAGTTCTTTGAATGACCTTGATTCTCCCTGAAACACAAGCTCAACCTTTTTGCTCCAGGATTCTTCCAGTCATGGATGGCTATGAGTCATGGAATACTACTTCTGGAGAATCAAAGTTGAAAACCCTCCAGGCAATGGAGAGGTGCCTGGTTAGAATATTCACTGGAAGCAACGCATTACAAATAAGGAGTTACGCAGGAGGAGTGAGGAGAACCATCAGAGGCTCATGGCTCTAGAGTTGGAAGGAACCTCAGAGGTCAGATGGTCTGATGATCTCTTTTACAGTTGAGGAAACTGTGGCCCCATTCATAAGACCTTTCCTCTGGCATTGATGACGTCATGTGATCTTACCTTGACCTGGAATTGCCTTCATTTCTGTCTTTGTCTCCCAAGCATGGTACCTTACAAACAGTATGCAATCAATGTCTGATCTGACATTGTTTTAATCAACAAATTGGAAACGTCATATTTCATGTCTCTTATTTTCATCAAGGATATCCTCAGTACGTGAATAGACCATTCTCATAAAGATTCTATCAAGATGAGGAAGTGGGTATTTGAATCAGTAATTATTGATTAGTATTATGATTATTGCCATTTGGGGTATTAACACTTTCCATGTCCTTTTTCATTCCTTTGGAATCTTGCTCTCAATCCTTAAACACTCTTCAGAGACCCAAGAATTTAAAAATATTTCCACCGCCTTTTCTCCTAACTTCCAAATGAAAACTTGCCACAGTACAAGAAAGGGGAAAAGAAACAATATGAAAAAGGATAAAAGAAGTGCTTCAGAAATTTATATGCTGTATGACCCCTGGCAAGTGAATTAACCTCTGTCAGCCTCGGATTCCTTATGTGCAAAATGGGGCTGATATTAACACCTAACTTATAGGGAAGTTGTGAGAATCAAAAGAAATAGTATATGAAAAGTGTTTTGGAAACCTTAAAATGCTATATAAATGTTACCTAGTCAACACGTATTTATTAAGTACTTAATAAACACAGTGTCAGGCACAGTGCTAAGTGCAGAGGATACAAAGAAAGGCAAAAGAAAAAGATCTCTGCCCTCAAGAAGTATACGTTTTGATGGAGAGAAAAGGTGTAAACATAGAAGATACATACAGAATAAATGGGAGGTGATGTCAGAGAGGAAGACATGGGTAGCTTGAGGGAACTGAGTGAGGGAAACAGAGAATTCAAGGCTAGGATATTATCCTTGCAAAGGCATGGAGATGGGAGGTGAAATGTTGTTAGAGGAAGCATAATGATGCCAGTGTGGCTGAATCAAAAAGTACATGGAAGATAATAAGGTAGAAGAAGACTGGAAAGGAATGAGGGGACAGGTTATAAAGAGCTTGAAATGCCAAAAAGAGGACCTTATATTTGATGCTGGATGTAAACAAGGGAGGTAATGGGCTCTGCCCAACTCTACAATTGGGAAAAATTCCTTTGGCAGCTCAGCGGAAGATAGATTAGATTAGGGAGAGACTTGAGGCAGGGACACCATTTATAGAAGGCTATTGCAATAGTCCAAACAAGAAGTGATAAAGCCCTGAACTAGGGTTGTGGCTGTGTCATGGAGAGAAAGTCACATGAGCAATGTTGTGAAAGCAGAAATGGCAAGATTTGGTGATAAATTGGCTACATGGAGAGAGAGAGGTTGAGGAATTGCAGATGATACCAAGGCTGTGACATTGACCTTCTTGCCAGTTCCCACAAGGCAGTCTGCTACCCTGTCTTTGATCATTTTCACTCCCTCTGCCTCCTCATCTCCATCTCCTACCCTTCCTGGCTTCCTTTAAGTCCCAGCTAAAATCCTACCTTTACCAAATTCCCCTTCATACGAAGGCCTTTGCTCAGCTGAATACCTTCAATTTATCCTGCATGTATCTTGATTGTCTGCAGGGCTTCTTAAATTTTTCCACTGCCCACCCCTTCAGTGCTTCTTAAACTGTGGGTGGTGACCCCATATGAGGTCACCACCCACAGTTTAAGAAATGCTGGTCTATAATTCTTTTCACATAGATTCCCCATTAAACTGGGGAAGTGAGTACAGAAATTGTGTTTTGCCCATCACTTGGCACAGTACGTGCACATAGTAGGCATTTAAAAATGCTTATTAACCACTTGACTGACTAGGAAAGGATGGTGATGCCCTTGACAAAACAGGAAAATTGGAATAAGGAAGGTTTGGGGTACGAAAGGGAAGGAAGCTCAAAATTTTTAAAAATGAATGTTAAAAGTTGTTTTTTGCCTGTAATTGGGAAAAAATTTCTGTGAAATATGAGAAGAGGTCCCTGATGAGTGGGTAGAAACAGGGAGTGCTATGAGGAGCTTGTTGACCAATGGGAAGATTTAATTAAGGACAAATACAATGCGTGCCTTGCTGCAGTGAAAGCCCAAGTGAGATTAGAGAATATTGATTTGTAGTAGACCCAGTGAACATGGTTTTGTGACTTCTGTCTCCAGTAGCCAGTGAATAGGAGTGAAAGAGCCAGGTGGTAGGGGTATTGCACATTTGAGTCTTGGAAAGGTATTATCAGTGAGCAAAGAATTCGAAAGTAGTTCAGAGTGTAGGGTTGACTTGGTTCATCAGGATGTTGATACAGGGAATGGAGAAGAGTGGAGTTAGTATGGATTTGATGGCCTAGGAGAGAACATGGGTGGATGGGATGGAGGTCATGGTGAGGACAGCAGCAGCTTTGGATGAAAGGGAGAGGGAAGAGAATAGGGGAGTGTCTAGACAGCTAAGGAAGGGGAAGAAGGAAAAGATATGCTGGAGGATGACAGAAGGGCACAGAGAAATTTTGTCTAGGACCAGCCCTCTCTGTTGTCATTCCTTTTTTTCTGTATGACTTTACATAATTTAGGATGAGGTTAGAGTAGGAAGTTCAAAACCAGAAGACAAGCTCATTGACATCTCTTGGTACCTTTCTGAGTGGGGCTAGTAGGCTACAAACTATACTATTTAGCAGGGCTGCAACCAAATGAGAATGATTTCCTTCCTGTTGCACCCCAAGGAAAATTGCTTCCCAAATCAATGACATTATGTACAAATCCATTTAAAAGGTTAGTTTCAGCCCTAGAATCTTTAATTGAAATTGAAGCGTTATATTACCAGTTCGGTTGGGCTCCCTTACTGGCAGCTAGGTTACATGTAGGAAAATTATATTTCCCCAGAGGAAGCATTACTGGGGAAAGAAGTATCATACTGAAAGTAGGGAGCCTTCATAACCATGACAGGTTAATTAGATGATAGCATGATTTCTAAGGGCCGCACAGGAAAGGAAGTAAATGGGGCATGGAGCTTGGTAGCTTAGGTGACTTTGCATGGTCCCTGGAACTAGAGCTTTGTGAAGAGACAGGCACTAAGCAACCCAGGCCTGCTGCCATTCGAGTTAGCCGAAAGAACCTAGATTAGAACCTGGGAGACCTTGGTGTCAGTGACATGTAATGGAAAGAGTGCTAAAGTGGAGATGAGGACCATGGACTCAAATCCTGGCTCTGTGTGCCCTTGTCCACATCCCTTCTGCTTTCACACACACACACACACACACACACACACACACACAACTTGTATATGCCAATATATGTATATGTTGTCTCTCCCATTAGAATGGAAGATCCTCGAGGTCAGGAATTATTTTATTTTTGTCTTTTTAATCCCAAGCACCTGACACAGTGCTTGGAATAAAGTAGGTGCACAATAAATGTGTATTGATTCATTTCCCCTCTCTGAGCCTTTGTTAAATTGGAGGGGTGTTGGCTGTTCCTCACGGCCTTATGTTGTCTGCACATTTGACAAGAAGGCAACGTATGCCTTCACCTAGAGTCATTGATAAAAACGTTAAACAGTTCAAATACCAAGCATAGATCCCTGAGGCCCACCACCAGAGATTACCTTCTAAGTTGACATGTAACCATTAATGACTCCTCTAGGTATCAGGTCATTTAAGTAATTTGGAATCTGCCGAACTGTATTATCATCTAGCTCACATCCCTCCATATCATCCATAAGGATGGCATGCAAGACTTGACCAAATGCTTTGCTAAAATCATTCCCTTGAATAATTTTTATAGTAGCCCTGTCAAGTAAGAAATGAAGTGAGTCTGCCTTAAACTGTTGTTGATGAAGCCATACTGACCTTTAGTGAGCACTTCTTCCCTTTCTAAATGTTCATAAACCAGTCTTTAAATAATCCATTCTAGAATTTTGCCTAAAATCAAAGCCAAGTTCACTGCACTTCCCTTTCAGAAAACTGAGATAGTTCATCCAGCAATGGAAACTTGAACTCAACTAGCTTTGGCAACTAGGCTCTCTCTTACTGGCTCCTCCCTTATCTTTGGTATCAGTTTCCTCTTCAATATTTTTCTTCTATCCTTCCCATTCCCATATTATCATTTTCCCTGCTCTGACTTCACAACCTTTAGGACTGGTTTGGTTTCCTTGGAGCACAAGAACATAATTCAGTAATTCATTCATTCATACATTTACTGAGTATCTACCATGTGTAAAACACCGTGCTAGGCATCAGGAAGATGATTTCGACATACTTTCTGCTCTCTAAGAACTTGAGTGTACATATGCAGGTAAGTAGAAGAAAGGAGCTGAGCCCAGGTTAATGTAATACAAATTAAAACAGAGAGGTACGCAGTGCTATGACTTCCTTCAAGATTCAGCTCAGATCCTACCTTCTGCTGGAAGTGGTTTCCTTGCCCCCATCCCCCACCCCCAGGCTCCTCCCTCTGAGATTGCCTTCTATCTACTCTACAGAGTATACTTTGTAAGTATATCATTATTTACGCATTGTCTCCCCAAACAGAACGTGAGCTCCTTGATGAAAAGGATAGCTTGGGCCTTTCTTTGTATCCCCAGGGCTTGCTTACCACAGTGTTTGGCCCAGAGTAAGTGCTTAGTAAATACTTGCTGACTAACTGAATCACTCTGAGATCACACAAGAGCAATCTTGGGACTTTTCCTGACCATCAGTCTACTTCTCACTGCAACACTTCCCAAGGGCTGGCAATTAATTCGTGAGTATTTATTAAGGCCTTATACTAGGCTCTGGGGACTCAAAAAAATAGCAGCCTGGATGGACTGACCCATGACTGCCTTGCCCCCAAAGGGATAAATCTGGAACTGGTACTTGGGTGGGAGACCTCGACCTCTCCATTGTCTCCAGAGATGTTCATTATTCAGAGTAACCCAGATCACAGGGAAGAAATCAGCTCAAACCATCCTGTTATCAGTTGTAACTCTGAGCCCATGCACCCTATCTTCAACTAGATCTGTATTCAAATTCACCAAAAAAGTTTATGGGAAAGAAATGATGTGATCAAGGGTTTATGAAGCTTCACACACTTATAGGGGATTTAATCATACCAGAAAATGGTATAATACGCAATTCTTGGAAATGGTTTCTAACGACTGAAGGTGAACTGGGAGCTTTGTATTCATTCTTTTTAAAAGGCTTTAATTTCTGGGAAGATTGTGACCCTAGGCCTATGACTACAGAGAAAGATCTTTGAAGATTAACCACGTCAACAGCCTAAGAAAGTGATGAGAAAATCAGGCAAAGGAGGCAGCATGGCCAAGTAAGAAGGCTACTTGGATGAGATTCAAGATACCTGGTACTTGACCACTAACTCACCATATTCTGTGCTCAAAGATCCCTCTCAGCTCTGACATTCTGGGATTCTATGAAATGAAGCAGTTCTAGGAAAATTCTAAGAAAGCAGTAGAGGAATTGATATACCTAATTATCTGTGGTGATTTTGACAATGATTTGAAGGTGGAATGACCACAAGCTAGTAATTTATTCATCTCTGCAGAATGAAAGCAATGCTGTGCAACCAACATCATGTATCAAAAAATGGAAGAACACCAACAATAATGGGAGATTCCCAATGTGAACACCCTGAATGCAAGTGGATGTTAGCAAACATAAGACAAGGCTCCACCAACATTTCATTTCTTAGCAAGAGCACATATTCCCTTGGATCATACTTGTGCTTATGTAGCCTTGACCCTCAGCATTTTTTTTATCCTTGGTGTTGGTAGCAGAAATGTATCCTTTAATTCCTTAAGCTTCAGCTCTACCCCTAGTTATCCCTGAGCCACCTAGAAGTCAGCTTTCTCCCACCAAGACCTGACAAGAGCATGAATTACAGAGCTCAAAAGTATCCTGTTTTGGGGGGGTGGAGTCAAGATGGCACAGTAGAAAGACACACATATGCAGGGTCTCCC
This sequence comes from Bettongia penicillata ogilbyi, assembly GCA_023548195.1. NCBI lineage: Eukaryota > Metazoa > Chordata > Mammalia > Diprotodontia > Potoroidae > Bettongia > Bettongia penicillata. The sequence goes on from JAJHZJ010000098.1 coordinate 4,124,005, forward strand.
CATACAGCCCATAAAATACCTGTAGAGAGGGACTCTCAACAAATTTTGGAGCAACAGAAGTGGAGAACAACAGAGTGGAGGAGATTTCCAGCCTAGGGTGACCTGAAAGGCCCACAGGAAACGTCGGTTGCATCATCAGATGTGGAGCGGAGCATGGAACCCAGCCCAGCCTTGGCCAAGCAGCGTGGCACAACTCTGGAAGAAGGATACCTCAGGGGCAGAATCACCAGTCACAGCAGCAGCAGGTTCACAGATCCCTCAACCCACAGGTGCCAAAGGTCAGTGACAGGGTTTTTTCAGCTGACTGGGAAGGGAGAAGGGCCTTCCCATAGCTCTGGGAGCAGAGGCCACATCAGGCAGGCAGCAGCAGTTCTCACCTCAGCCCCTACAGTAGCCCACATCCGTTGTTGGATCATAAAAACCCCTGGGGGCATTGAGAAGCTGAATATTACCTCAGTCCTGTGTAGAGGCCCTGAGGGAGTTGGTCTTTGTCTCACACTGAACGGCAGCCCTGATCATCCAGCTTATCTGAAAATCAGCCCCTAGTGCTAACTTGGCAGAACTGGAAGCCAGGTGGCTGTGGAGAGGAAACTGCTAAGATTCTGGACACAAAAATCTCTCTCTGCTCCCAGATCAGTGTACACACTGGATTGTGCCACCTTGGAGGAACTCAGATCTTACAGATCCCCAGAATATACCCTACTCTTGACAAAGGACCCCAAAAGTCAAGTAACTGGTTGGGAAAATGCCAAAAAAAAAAAAAGGGAGAAAAAATAAGACCATAGAAGGTTAGTTTCTTGGTGAACAGATATCTTCTCCCATCATTTCAGATGAAGAAGAAGAATGCTTACCATCAGGGAAAGACAAAAAAGTCAAGGCTTCTGTATCCCAAGCATCCAAAATAAATATTCAATGGTCTCAGGCCATGGAAGAGCTCAAAAAGGATTTTGAAAATCAAATAAGAGAGGTAGAAGAAAAACTGGGAAGAGAAATGAGAGAGATGCAAGAAAAGCATGAAAAGCAGGTTAACACCTTGCTAGAGGAGACCCAAAAATATGCTGAAGAAAATAACACCTTGAAAAATAGGCTCACTCAATTGGCAAAAGAGGTTCAAAAAAGCCAATGAGAAGAAGGCTTTAAAAAGCCAAATGGAAAAGGAGGCTCAAAAGCTCACTGAAGAAAATAGTTCTTTCAAAATTACAATGGAACAGATGGAGGCTAATGACATTTTGAGAAAACAAGAAATCACAAAACAAAACCAAAAAGAATGAAAAAATGGAAGATAATGTGAAATATCTCATGGGAAAAACAACTGACCTGGAAAATAGATCCAGGAGAGACAATTTAAAAATTATGGGACTACCTGAAAGCCATGATCAAAAAAAGAGCTTAGACATCATCTATCATGAAATTATCAAGGAAAACTACCCTGATATTCTAGAATCAGCAGGCAAAATAAATATTGAAAGAATCCACTGATCACCTCCTGAAAGAGATACAAAAAGAGAAACTCCTAGGAACATTGTGACCAAATTCCAGAGTTCCCAGGTCAAGGAGAAAATATTGCAAGCAGCTAGAAAGAAACAATTTCAGTATTGTGGAAATACAATCAGGATAGCACAAGATCTAGCAGCTTCTACATTAAGGGATAGAAGGGCTTAGAATATGATATTTCCAGAAGTCAAAGGAACTAGGACTCAAACCAAGAAACACCTACCTAGCAAAATGAGCATAATATTTCAGGGGGAAAAATGGTCTTTCAATGAAATAGAGGACATTCAAGCATTCTTGATGAAAAGACCAGAGCTGAAAAGAAAATTTGACTTTCAAACACAAGAATCAAGAGGAACATGAAAAGGCAAATAGCAAAGAGAAATCATAAGGGACTTACTAAAATTGAACTGTTTACATTCCTACATGGAAAGACAATATTTGTAACTCTTGAAAACTTTTTTCAGTATCTGGGTAGTTGGTGAAATGAGAGAGAGAGAGAGAGAGAGAGAGAGAGAGAGAGAGAGAGAGAGAGAGAGAGAGAGAGAGAGAGAGAGAGAGCACAGGGTGAATAGAATAGGATGGGATCATATCTTTAAAAAATGAAATTAAGTGGAGAGAGAGAAATATATTGGGAAGAGAAAGGGAGATATGGAATAGGGCAAACTATCTCTCATAAAAGAGGCAAGTAAATTAGTTTTCAGTGGAGGGACAAAGTGGGGAGGTGAGAGAAAAAACATGAAGCTTACTCTCATCACAATCTACTAAAGAAAAGAGTAAAATGCACACTCATTTTGGTATGAAAACCTATCTTACAATACAGGAAAGTGGGGGAGAATGGGATAAGCAGGGGGGGATGATGGGAGGAGGGAGAAATTAGAAATCACCATTCTTGGGGAGGGATAGGATCAAAAGAGAGAATAGAAGAAATGGGGGGCAGGATAGGATGGAGGAAAATATAGTTAGTCTTACACAAGATGACTATTATAGAAGTCATTTGCAAAACTTCACAGATATGGCCTATATTGAATTACTTGCCTTCCCAAAGGGAATGGGTGGGGAGGGAGGGATGAAGATAAGTTGGAACTCAAAGTTTTAGGAACAACTCTTGAGTATTGTTCTTGCATACAACTAGGGAATGAGAAATACAGGTAATGGGGTATAGAAAGTTATCTTGCCCTACAGGACAAAAGAGAAGATGGATATAAGGGAAGGGAGGAATGTTAGAAGGGAGGGCAGATTGGTGATAGGGGGTAATCAGAATGTTTGACGTTTTGGGGTGGGGGAGGGGAGAAATGGGGAGAAAAATTGGAACCCAAAATTTTGTGGAAATGAATGTTGAAAACTTAAATAAATAAATTTAAAAAGAAAAAAAGTATCCTGTTCTACAAGAATGGGGCAATTTAACAATTCTACAGTAGCAAAGAGAACTTTACAAATGAAAGCTTTCATAAATTGGTCAATAGAAATAAGATATATCAGAATGGCAGGAAAGAGGGGAAAGGAGACCAAGAATTACATAGTCTTTTGACTGTTTAGAAGCATCAAATTAAATTTTGATAGCCTTGATGTGAGCTCTGTGACCAAGGAGGGGACATATTATAGAAAGAACTGAATCATATTAATATTGATGTTCTCACTATAAAGCAAAAGGAAATTGTAGCTAAATGGAAGGCTGGCTCATAGGCTTTCCTTGGAAAAGTACATAACAGAATTGAGAGTTGGTTTTATTATGTGACTACAGACAGCAAGAAATATTTCATGGGATACTTGGGCATGTTGCTAGAGAATTGTAGTACTTATAATAAATATCTTCAAAAATCCACCTAGAAGATAATGACAGCTTGTGTCCCAATACCCATTGTAGGAGTCAAGCAGGTAAAGCAGGTAGAAAAATTCTAGGAAGAAATCAGTAAGATCCTTCAAATTAAAATATGTATTTGAATGCTCAGTGATTCCAATGCAAAAGGATAGGCAAGAGAGGACAGCAAGAAAATGTGTTCTTAAGCGTGACTTAGGATCAAGAAATATAAGAGACCAAAGGTTTATAGACTATACAAAAGCTTCATGCTATAGCAATACCATGAATACTTTCTTCACGAAGAAAAGAGTTCTAATTTGACCTATTTCAACAAGTTACTGGTGCCAAAAAATGGGAAATAGACACAGGAACAGACATTAATATGGACTATAACAATTTCCAGAAATATAACTAAGATATAAGCCCAGAGGTAGAATTGAAGGCCTTTCAATGCCAACCTAAGGAGTTTTAATTTTATCCTAGAGCCAAAAGAGAAATGCTCAAAGTACTTAAAAAGGGGAGTGACGTTCAGATTTGTGCTATCAGAAGATTATTTTGGCAGGTGTGTGGACAAAAAGGATTGAAAAGGAGTAAGATTGGAAAACTGGAGTCAAATTAGAAGGCTTTTGCAGTGATCCAGACAAGAAGTGATGAGCATATTAATCAGGGTGGTTGTAATGTGAATAAAGAGAAATGCTGTGTAGGTAGAATGGATAAGATCTTCCTACTGATGCAAGATGTGAACTAAAGGGCAGAGAACAGAATGATTTCAGTGACAGAAATGGTGGTGCTACATAATTCAGAAATTCATTTATTCATACATTTATTGAGCATCTACCTTGTGTAAGACATTGTGCTAGGCATCAGGATGATGATTTAGACACAGTCTGAGTTCTTGAAGAGCTTAAACTTGCAAGTAAGTAGAAAAAAGGAGTTGAACCCAGATTAATATAATACAAATTAGGACAAGGTAAATAGGGAAGTTTGGGTGCTTATCATTCATTAATTTGTATTGTTTTTATCTGAATTTGTACCAACTCCATGAAAACAAGAACCATGTAAAAAAAAATTTTAAGAAATTTAGCTAATATAAAACAAATGCCACAACAGAGAAGCCAAAAGAATCTAGAGGGCTCTTCAGTCAACAAATTCTTGAACTTCTTGCCAAGTAGAGAAGAATGGCAGAGGAAAAGTTGATTTAGAATAGAAACTCTTAGGTAAAATCTTAGGAAGAAGATTATGAACCGTATTGCCTGTATGAGCAGTGTTTGGCACATAGTGAGTTCTTAATAAAAGCTTTTTTATTCATTCATAAAACTTTGAGAAGCTGTCTCATTCATAAAACTTTGAGAAGCCGTAGAGAGAAAAAAAACAAGTTTATAGAAAACTTGTCAAGAGATCTAATTAATCTATATTATCTCAAAAGCATCTGAGGATGAAACTGGAAGAATGAAAACAAATAGATGAAAAACAGAAAAATATCTGTCAACATTTCTATAACAAGCTACTTGTTTTCATCAAGGACAGTGGAGCTCTCCACATTTGTACTCAAACATCACTCCCCCATCATGCTGCATGAAGAAGTAGAAACTGCACTAAAAAAAGAAAAAAGATGGGAAAAGTAACTGGACAAAGCCAAGTATACACAGGGGATGCTCATGCTGGAGATGGGACAATTTTGAGGATACTGAGGGGAACTGGAAAAAAAACATGGAAAATATTATTACTGCCCAAAAGGAGGGAATGGTGATGGAGGAAGTGTGAGGATTGCAGTACATAGGAATAAATATACCTGCTTTCTCATCACTTCCAAATCTTTGAGAATAGTTGACACATGTATGAAAGGCCTCCTTGATGAAAATATGCAAAAGAAACATTATTTCAAAACTAATTTTCTACAGTAGACCACATCGTTACAGTTGCACGATTGACTGACTGGTATGGAGAAAATAAGATTCCACTGTGGTTGCTGACTGTTTCTTTAAGCATTTTATGGTTACAAAGCCCTATTTTGAAGATAAGAAAGCAGTCATCATAAAGGTCACATGACTTTCCTATGGTCACCCAGCTAATAAGTAGGAGATTGCTATCACGTCCTCTAACCCCATATCCAGTGCTTTTCCTACTATAACATGCTGAACCAGCTTAGAGAAAAATTGTGACGGGGTCCAAGTTTGTCTAAAGCCTCCCCTTTCTGTTTCCTTTTCCCCTTTAGTAGCAACCCCACCCCTGCCCTAAAGCCCTAGTTCCTGTTTTGTAACCTTCTTCCCCTAGCAAAACCATAAAGGATCTGCAATCACCGTTTGGTGGAAGAGGGAGCAGAGGAGAAGCTATAGCAATGGTTTAAATTTTCTAAGGATTTTTATTTTCAAGTATTATCCCTAATTATGGAACAAAATATACTTATTCTAAAATAATGGTGTTTAAAGCAATACGAAGCAGGAAGATATTAGGTGGAGGGGAGGTTTCTCCTTGTCCTCCAAAATCACACTAAACCAAAAGTGGGTCCTAAAGGTAAACTCCCATTAGTCTTTTCAGACTTTCAAAGGACATATGGAGTTGGGGTAGGGGGAGCTGGGTCCGAAATAGTCCCTGGATTGCTAGACTGGTCTCCTATCCCATCATTTGTCCCTTCTTTGCTTTTTACCTCAACCTTAGCTCCTCTCATTCTGCTCCTCCTTAAGCCCCCAAGATGCCAAGAATCAGAAAAAAGTACTGGATATGATAAAATATATCTGTGCTGGAGGTGATTGAATTTTGAGAACATTTAGGAATCAATTTTCAAACTGTCTAAAATGGGTGAAGAGTTTCCAAGAGAATGGAAAAGATCACAGACAATTCTAAAATTTGAAAAAGATGACAGAGAAGAAACTGGAAATTTCTTACCCATATACTACTTTCTGACGTCTATTTTAAAATGTTTTTTTGGTACATGATCTGTGCATTTAGTGAAGGTATTCTTGTTGCAAATAGGAAAGGCAAGTTTTTCTATCACACAACTGATTGAGAGGTTTAAAGACTACAAGGGCCTTCAGTGACTCTTGCTTATTGATTTCAAAAAAGCATTTGACTCAACAAAACAAAATGCAGCCTTCGATGCTTTCCTAAAATGGTCAAATGTACATCTTTTGAGCACCGACATTCTGGTGATGCCACATATGGCAGCAAATAACAGAGTAACATGCCCTCCAAAGAATCAGACTTGACATGGCTCAACACATGATGGATATAGGGAAGTCATGGTATATTTCTATGCCAACCGTAACAAACACAAAAACTGACATTAAGCAACCATAGAATATTAAAGATGGAAGAGACTCTAGAGATCATCTATGCCAGGGGTGGGGAGCCTGCAGCCTCAAGGCCACATGTGGCCTTCTAGGTCCTCAAGTGCAACCCTTCAACTGAATCTGAACTTCACAGAACAAATCCTTTTATGAACAAAAAGCAGGGAAGACAGGTGACAGGTGGTAAGGAGCAGATCCAGAATCTGCATCCAGATCCTCTAGCTCAATTAGGGTGCTTTCCACTATAGTGCTCTGGACACCTCATCAAGAACACATGTAACAAGAAAAGAAGGCAGGCTGGACATGTAGTAAGCAAGATTGTAGGGTAGATGGACAGGCCAGTCAAGTGCTGCTCCTGAAGGCCTTCCCTAGAGTAGATGGATTTCCTATTAAGCATTTACAAGCCAAAAAGACAGGCATTGCACCAGATGAGAAGATATGGGTTACAGACTGCACCACTACAGGGAAGGTCCATGAGACCATCAAAGGATGGAAGAAGAATCATCCTCCTCACTTCCTGGAATCATTCACTTCCTCAGGATATAGCAAACTAGAGGCAGGGAAGCCCCTTCATAGATCTGATGGGGGAGGGGGTTGGAGGGAGGGAAAAAGAAGCAGCTTTCAAAGATGTCAAATTGCTCAATGGATGTATTGGGAAATTCCAGTTGACATCTAGAAGTTTTAGGTGCTTGAAAAAGAAGTTTGGTATCTTTTTTGCACCACTTTCTTTATCAGTCACACAGGTCTTCTGCCATGCCTACAGTGTCATCCCTGCCTGTGCAGTCTTTTCCCTGCCAGGAGAAGCTCAAGTACCACCCCCTCAGTGAGGTCTTCCCTGATCCCTCCAAGTAAAAGCATTTGCTCTGGTCTCTCAGAGACTTTGGATTTTTCCTTTGCCCCTTTGTTCCACCCTTTAAATTCCATTTATCTGCATAGTCAACACTCTTCCCCATTAGAACATAAGCTTTAGTGCTACAAAGATCCAAAAAGGGACCTCAGGGATCTTCTAGTCCAGCCCCTTGGAGGAGAAAACCTCGGCTCAGAGAGGGCAAGGAACTCTCCAGAGACCTCACAGCAAGTGACAGAGCTGATGTTGGAACCCAAATCTTTGGACTCCAAATTCAGATCTTGAGGGCAAGGGCTGTTCCATTTTTGTGTCTCTCCTCCCTTCCCCTCCTACTCCCTGCAATAAACTATAAGGGCAGAGAACCTAATTTTTTTTATTTTTATATTTACATCCCCATCAAGTGCAGTGCCTTGAATATAGATGGCACTCACTAAATGCCTAAGTGAGTCAGCTTGTAAATGTAGCATAAATTTTTAATTGAATGTAGTTGAAACCTTATTACAACATGCTCCAGAATGCCCTATTCCTAAGGTAGTTGGGAGAGAGTAAGAGAGAAGACTTGAACTTTGGGGTAAGAAAGGAAGCCTTGGCAATTATCGTTGGAGCTCTTGGCCACCAACATTCCGCCTCGGGCTGGGTTACCCAGTGATCACTAGGTGTGTGCTCAGTTGACCCATGGGAGCAACTTCCCCACTTTGCACCTTTCTAGAGTAGAAAAGGAGAAAAGTCCCTGGAACCTCTTCTTTGTACTCTGGCATTAGGAGAATTTTCCTATTCTGCTCTGAGAAGGCAATGCAAGGTAATGGGACAAACAGTGGTGCTGGGATCCCCCTCTGTTATATCTAATTTTGCTGGGAGGTTGTGGGGCAGCATATAAATGTTAGCTCTTCCTATTGCCTTCCACCGATCAATGGGTCAGAAGCCACATGTGAGGGCTCATGGCCATACCAGGATAAAGAAAGAGGACACAGGGAAAGGAGAGAGGTCGCAGCTGAAACCACTTAGAACAAAAGGATTTTCGAGGCCCTGCCTCTCATTTCATCCCACTCTGCTTTCCAGAAACTTTGCCTCTCATGAACCAATAGGCTCCTTTATAACAAAAGTATAGCCAAAAGAACAGAATGCTAGACAACCTAGATTCCAGCTCTGGCTTTGTCAGTAACTACCTTTGTGTCTTTCAGCAAATCCCTTTATCTTTCTGGGCCTCGGTTTCCTCGTCTGTGAGAGGAAGATAGCAACACATAGGTATTATGCCTCCAGTATGGTACCAAGATAATAATTCTTAAGGAAAATGTTTTTTTAAAAACTGTAAACCCACCATCCCAAATAGGGAATTCTCTCTGAGAATTTAAGCTGAAAGGTTTGAGGAGCTTTCTTTGGTAACGTATATTGAATGCTAAACACGATGGGCATTGCAATATTCTTTGATGGTCTTCAGGAAAGGCTCTTTAAAAACCTTGGATCTCCACAAATAACATAATGGCTCTCTAGGTAATTGAGTTCATGTCAGTAACTCCTCAGGAAGGGATGGTTTTCCGTTCAATTTTTACATTTACCTTTACAAAGAAAAAATCTTCTTAGCACATTTAATTGAAGCTTCCTTTTTCCCTTAAGGAAGATATAGTCTTTACTCTGCCAAAGTAACAGGCCTGATCAAGGAGGAGGAACCCACTTTTAAAGACCCAGGGTGAGTCCTGTTTTTCACACCCTCCTCCCTGTTCCTTCCTGTACTCTGGGCAACCTACTGCTGACCCTTGATATCCCTTGTCGTCTTCCCTTCCCTGAAATCCCAAGGAAGGGCTGTTCTCCCTGGTACCAAGAAGGTTACCCAGGCTATTATAGGATAATGGGATTCCAAGTTAGAAGGAATCTTGGATACCATCTTCCATTTCAATCCCCTTATTTTACAAGGGAGGAATCTAAGACGTTAAAGGTATTTGCCCAAAGTAACATAGACAGTTTAAAGGCCTCTCCTTTTCCTACCAGGATCATAGGATGGGTGGATGAAAAATTGAATGAATGAAAAAACATTCAGTAGACATTTACTGTGTCCAAAACACTGGGGATGCAAATAAAAAATTAGATCCAGTCTCTGCTCTCAAGGAGCTCACATTCTAAAAAGGGGAGATGACATATATGGGACACTTCTGCTGCAAGTCAAGTGGAAAGGTCAAGGGGCCTTAGGGCACAGTAGCAAAGTAGATTGCACTGCATCTGTTTAAATGTCATTTCAATCACTGTTAAAACCTTATCTATTTCTGATGCTGAACTATATGACAGTGCCAAATTCTCTTGTGTTGAAAACTTTCTTTTCTAGATTTTTAGTAGCTGATTCTCTTGAGGAGGAAGTGGCCAGGTCACATTTCCACAAGGGTTCCTCCCTTCTGTAACAGCTGTGAGGGTTGGACTGTAAGCAGGACCAGTGGTATGGGAAGTACTGCTATTCTCAGAGGTCTTGGGCTCCACATCCCAGACTGTCTCCACCTCATTGCAGAGGGAGATATTGGTCAAGGTGATGCCAGTGGCTCGACCCGCCTGGCACGTGGTACCTCCTGTCTCCCTCAGTATGTCTTGTTGCTTCAGCCAAGCTGGCTTTTCTGTCTCTGCAGTTGGTCATCAGTTGGTATTACAGAGGTATGGGGAATGGTGGGCCCCTTCTCCACAGGGTGCGCTCCTCTGGACAATGGCTATGAGATCTGAACTGGAAGTAGTTTTGGGGAGCACTGCCATTCCTATAGCTCTTGGACTCTGGGTTAGTCCAGAGGGTTCCTCCTCCAGAAAGTTGGAAAATTGACAGTGAGAGTTGTCCAAAAGTGAAATGAGCTGGCTTAAGAAGTAATGGGTTCTTCACCCTTGGCAGCCTTCAACCTGAGGTTAGGTGATCATTTTTCAGAGAAGTTATGCTCAGATTCTTTTTTGTACAGGTAGGACTAGATGATGCCTTCCAGCTCTCAAATTCTGTTTTGCTCTCTGGCTGCCTCACATAGAATCACATATTTAGGACATTAAATCCAATCCCCTAATTTTACAGATGAGGAAACTGAGACCCAGAGAGGCTAAGTGAATTGCCCAAGGATACACAGATAAGTGCCAGAGCTGGTTTTAGCAATAGAGTGGTGTGGCCTACTGGTTACTATTTCAAAGACACCAAGAACCCCAAGAGAAAAACCTTTTGCCTTCAAAATATTTGCCCCTTCTCCCCTTCTTCAGTGTCCTTTACTAGACCATCATTCATGTCTTACCACCTATGTGTGGGAGTACTCTCAGTCTCTGTCCCTAGCACTCTTCTCTATTTACACTTCTCTCCCTTAGTGATTTTATCAGCTCTTATAGATTCAATTATCATCTCATGCAGACAGCTCCTAGATCTATATAGTCATCTCCAGTACCATGTCTGTAAGCAGATGTCCCATTGGCATCTCAAATTCAACAGGTCCAAAGCAGAACTCAGTATCTTTCCCACTAAACCCTCCCCTCTTCTTAACTTCCCTATTTCTGTTAAGAGCCCCTCCATTTCACAGCCTTAGCATCCTCCTTGACTCTTCCCTCTCTCGTGTTCCCAGTTCCAGTCAGTTGTCAAGTCTTGTCAATTCTTTCTTCTCAATATTTCCCATAATCATTCCTTTCTCTCCACTCACAATCCACCTCCTTGGTTCAGGTCCTCATCACCTGTCACCTGGACTATTACAGCACTCTCCTCGTTGGCCTCTCATCCACTCATCTCTTTTCTCTCTAACCCATCTTTCTCACAGTTTTTCCATTGACATTCCCAAAGCACATGTCTTACCATTTCACTTCCTTGCCCAAAAGATTTGAAAGGCTCCTTCTAGGATCAAATATAAATTTGGTTCAACTTTTAAGGTCCAACAGAGTCTGGCTCCAGCCTACCTTTCCAAGCTCACTGTATAGTTCTGGCCCATTTGCTGTTTCTCATGTATGACAGTCTTTCTCCCATCTCTGTGTCTTTGCACCAGCTGATTCCCATGCCAAGAACATATTTCACTTTCTGCCTCACAAAATCCCAACCTTCCTTCAAATCCTGGCTCATGTGCCACCTCCTATAGGAAGGAAATTCTAATTCTTCTCAGTTGCTAATTCTCTCCTCCCTGCCCCAAATGACTTTATATCCTCTTTGTATATATTTGGCTTAATTTCCTGTGTCCATGGGTTTCCAGGGACAGGAAGGTGATAGCCCTACTGTTCTCTTCTCTCTTCAGACCTCCTCTGGACTTCTGGGTTTAGTTCTGGGCACTGTTTCTGTTTGTCTCCAGTAGGTTGAACCTAAATTTGTCTCTTTGAAACATCCAGCCATGTCAGTCCTGACTCTGCCCTCTGGAACCTTCTCCCAGTCACAGCCATCCAGAAGTGGAAAGGGCTGCTTCAGGAGGTGGGAGGTCTTCAGAGGTTGCACAACCAGTTGTCAGGAATTTTATAGTGGGGGTGCTTTTTTTTATATGAACTAGACCAGATGACCAACAAGGTCCCTTCTAACTCTCAAATTCTGTGACTTGATGTTGCCTTTGCCCAATAGATTGGAAGCTCCTTCTGGGTAGAGACTGTTTCATTGTTGTTTGTAGACCTAGCAGCTAGCAAAGTGTCTGGCATATGGTAGGTACTTAATCAATTGATTAATAGTTATTAAAATTGAATCATAATAATGCTTATAATGATGCTTACGAAGTTGAATGAATGAATACAATTCAAATGCTACAGGAAGAAAAAACACACTGAAATTTATGCTGAGGGGTTGTTGTGTAATAGCAAAGATTTTCCTAAAATCAGCTTCTGGGGAAGCTAGGTGGTGCAGTGGATAGAACACCCTGAGTGGAGTCAGGAAGATCTGAGTTCATATTCAATATCAGACACTTATTAACTGTGTGGTCCTGGCTAAGTCACTTTGCCCTGTGTGCTTTAGTTTCCTTATCTGTAAAATGAGCTGGGAAAGGTAATGACAAACTACTCCAGTATCTTTGCCAAGAAAACCCCAAATAGGGTCACAAAGAATCGGATGCAACTGAAAAAACTATTGAACAAGAACATAGACCTGAGTAGCCTGAATGAATGGAGAAATTAGGAAAGCTTTCACATTTGTAAAGAGACTGGGATATTGTTGCTCCATGCCCCCTCCAGCTCCCAGGACTCTGTCCTCTGGTGTCCTAAGCATCCATTTAAAGGATAGCTGTGCTTTAGATTAGATGATGAGGCCAGAGGTGCTTCAACCAAGCCCACAGCAATCAGCTCTTCATGGTTAGACTCATGAGAGTCTGCCTGAGAACACGAGTGAGCCCCCAAAAGTGCTGGAAATCCTGTTAGGAAAAACTTTTCTCAAAAGGAGGCAATAGTCATCCTTAGTCAATGTTGAAAACATGACGAAATGTGTATGGATTGCTGCAACCCTACACTCATCCCCACAGGCAACCATTCCAACAGTGGGCTGGGCCCTCTGCAAAGCTATGCAGTGGAAAACTTGGCCTTTGGTGCCCTCCCCCGTCTCTTTCAGTGCTTTCCCCCCTCAGTGCTCTCCTGAGTCTCACCCCCGGCTACACCCCTCTTCTGGGTGACAAAATGAAATGAGTCCTGGATTTGGAGTGAGGGGACCTAGGTTTGAAGGTTAGTCCAAATATTGTGACTGCCTAGGTGAGCTTGGGCAAGCCATATAACATTTGTGACCTCAGTTTCCCCATCGATATAAGGTCATTTCTAGCTCCCACATTCTATGGTCCTATAATCCCTTACATGTCCAGGGGGGAGCCAAAGATCAAGAAGTTTTTGATACCCAAGGAATTAGTCTCTAATGGTGAAGTTTCAGGAACTGTATCAAGTGATTTTAACAAGTTTGTAGATCCCCTGGCTTCTCCTCTGCCTTCACAGTTTATTCAGATAAGCTGGTCCTAGGTAGGTAAGGTTAAGGTTCATTTATATTCCCAAATGCAGGACACCCTGGCCTGCTATCTCCTCCTAAACTCTGAGGATAAGTTTAGTTGAATTGAGAGGACTTCCTTTCCCTTGACTTAGTCTATCTACTATGACCTAGAACCCTAGAATAGCCTTCTGGTGGGTGATATGATATATGGATCCCTTTTCTCCAATTCCCTTTCCCCACTGCTAGTAAGAACAGCTCCTGAGCATGCCAGACCTCCCTACCTATTCCCTCATGGAAATATGCACAGCAGAGCCATTCTGGCCCAGCCCTAGACAGCAGAGAAGCTATCTAACTGGGATTTGACATTCCACATTCCCACCCATTATGACCACCACTAGCAATCGTCTTTGCTACCAGTCTTCCACTGTGCCTGAAATGCCCACCAAAAGAGGGAGCATGGTATAGTGGAAATAGCACTAGGCTAAGAGTCAGAAGATTTGGTTTCTAGTTCTTTTTTTGCCACTAAGTTGATGTGCTACCTCAGATAAGCCTCAGTTTCCCCATATATAAAAAGAAAGGGGAATGCTCCCTTCTCAGTTCTGACAGTCTGCTTAGTTTTCAGGTGGCTTAAGTGGTGCAGTACGTAGAGGGCTGGGCCTGGCCTCAGGAACACCTGAGTTCAAATCCATTCTCAGACACTTACTAGCTGTGTAACCCTGGGCAAGTCACTTAACCCTGTGTGCCTCAGTTTTCTCATCTGTAAAATAGGATTAATAACAGAACCTACCTCCCAGAGTTGTTGTGAGAAGCAAATGAGATAATATTTGTAAAGCATTAGCACAGTGCAGGCACATAGTAAATACTTTATAAAGGTTAGCTTTAAGTATTATCATAGCTCTAATATCCTGTATTCTCTGAGTTCCTTTAGGCAGGAACTGTCTTCTTGCCTCTCTTTATATCCTTAGCACTTAGCAAAGTGCCTGACACATAAGAAGTGCTTAATAGATACTTATTGACTGAGTTCTCTTCCAACTCTAACATTCTGTGTCTAAAGACTCAGAACTCTGACAGTCTGTGTTCTATGTTCTAACTGTAGAGGGTATGCCAAGAAAAGTATGTCTTCCCTAAGGGTGCCCATTGGCCTTCTGACACTACATTAAAGATGATTGATTCAATTCATATATCTTCAGTTCATATTGCTATACCCTTTGTCTTGGCTTCTACAAGGAAGAGATGGGGTGGGGGAGAAGGAAGGGAGAAACAGAGAGAAGAGCAAGAGAGAGGGATGAAGGGAGAGACAGACATAGAGACAGAAACAGAGACAGAGGAGAGAAGGGAAAGGGGGGAGGAATGGGGGAAGAGAGAGAGAGAGAGAGAAGCTACACACAGAGACTCAAATTCACTCCCCTGAAAGGAAAGCTTTTGTATCTATGGGGCTCCTCCATGGAACTACATGTAGGCTGTGTTCAGGGAGGACCAGTACCTTTGGTGTGGTGGCTGCTGAGCCCTTTCAGGGGCTCTTTCTACATTTGGTGTCCACCTGTTCCACCTAATTCTCACCTGTGACTCCAAGAAGCTGCAGCATGTGCAGCAGCCATGCCTCGGTAAACCATTTTGGCAGACAGGCCAAACCAGGTTGAGGGTAACCAAGGGTTCTCAAACCCATTGGTGAGTTGGCGGGGGGGGGGGGGGGGGTGCGGGGGGGGGCGGTGTCTGCCCAAACATGTGAAGACTTCATCGGGTGGAATGGGCAGATGAGAACGATTTGTTCCAACAGCCATGAAGGCAGGTGAAGCAGGTGATGTAGAGTGCTTAGAGCTTGGTTAGACACTGAAGACGCCAAGGTCATCCACTGCATCCTGAGTCATCGTCAGCCCTCTTGACTCTGTCCTGCCACTGAACTATGATGACTCTGGAGGAGAGAGTGAGGCTGACAACTTAGTGCAATTCTACCTCACTTACATCCAATTCACACATGAATCAAAAGACATCACCTATACCATTTCACTATTATGCCTCAAAGTCCTGCAAAGATGATTCCACTCACCACTGGCACATGGAAATGCGCACCCTAATAGACAACACAAAATCCAGTAGACCCGAAAGAAGAACTGCTCTTGTTGCAAGAGAACTCAACAGATATAGCATCCAAATAGCAGCCTTGAGTGAAACAACGTTGGCAAGTGAAGGCCAGCTTACTGAAGATGGAGCTGGATACACCTTTTTCTGGAGTGGGTGCAGTGAAGGGGAGCACCATGAAACTGGCATGGGTTTTGCAATCAAAACTAATCTAATCAGCAAGTTGGTATACCTGCCAAAAGGAGTGAATGACAGCCTCATTGCAATGCGATTGCCACTCGCAGGAAAACGCCATGTCACCATCATCAGTGCCTATGCTCCCACCATGACAAACCCTGATGAAGTCAAAAAAAAATTTTATAAAGACCTAGAGACCCTTATAGTCAATGTGCCAAAAGATGACAAGTTTATAATTCTGGGCAACTTTAATGCTAGAGTAGGCTCAGACTACCAGACTTGACAGGGAGTCCTAGGGTGGAATGGAGTTGGAAACAACAGCAATGGTCATTTACTGCTGAAGACTTGTGAATCGCATGACCTTCTCATCACCAACACTATCTTCCATTTACCTAAACGCAATAAAACTATGGATACACCCTCTCAGCAAACATTGGCGTCTAATAGACTATGTGATTGTAAGGAGAAGAGACAGACAAAATGTGAGAGTGACGAAGGCACGGTATGGTGCAGAGTGCTAGATTGATCATAGCCTTATCCTTTCCAAGCTAAATATTCACGTTCATCAAAAGCACTGCCCCTAAGGCAAAATGACTACCAGAAGAATTAATGTCAACAAGTTATAGCTCTTCTCTGAGCGTGAAGTTTGTTGCTGACTTGGATGGAAAGTTGAGTTAACACACAGTTGGCAATATTGGAGCAGAAAAAGAGTGGGCACCTTTCAGAGATTTGTTGTACAGCACTGAATTTGCTCATCTGGGTCAGAACACTCACAAACACCAAGACTAGCTTGATGAAAATGATGGGGAAATTCAGAAGCTGCTAAATGAAAAATGAGAACTCCACAGGATTTACCAGACCTCTAAGAAGGCAGCATTTAATTCCATCAAAAGCAAAATACAAGCAAAGCTTAGAGAGATGCAGGATTCCTGGCTCAGTAAGAAGGCAGATGAAATTCAGTTTTATGCTGATAGTAACAATCCAAAGCGTTTTTATGATTCCCTGAAAGCTATTTATGGACCAAAAACCTATGGTGCATCACAACTACTCAGTGCTGATGGAGCCACATTGATTAGTGATAAGGACATGATCCTAGAGAGATGGGCTGAACACTTCCACAGTGTTCTCAACAGACCATCATCAATCAACGCTGAGGCCATCAACCATTTACCTCAGGCTGAAGTCAATCCCTCCTCAGCTGAAGTTTCAACTGAAGAAGAGGTTTTGAGGGCCATTAGGCTCCTTTCATGTGGCAAAGAACCTTGTGCCAATTCTATTCCAGCTGAGATTTACAAGGCAGGGGGACCATTGCTCATACAAAAACTGACTAAAATTTCCCAGGTTATATGGCAAGAGAAGGCTATCCCCCAGAAGTTCAAGGATGCGTCCGCTGTCCATCTCTATCAGGATAAAGGAAATAGATTGTCCTGTGACAATCACAAGGGGATCTCTCTCTTAGTCTGCTGGCAAAGTTCTTGCTAGAGTCCTCCTTAATAGACTGATCCTTCACCTGGAAGATGGGCCTATACCTGAGAGCCAGTGTGGCTTCAGAAAGGGCTGAGGAACAGTCAATATGGTGTTTGCTGACCAGCAACTCCAGGAGAAATGCCAGTAGCAGAACGAAAGTCTGTACACAACATTTGTAGATCTGACCAAGGCCTTTGACACTGTCAGTCATGAGGGCTTATGGAAAATTATGTCAAAATGTGGTTGCCCAGAGAAGTTCATCAATATTGTACATCAATTTCATGATGGCATGTTTGACCAGGTTCTGGATAATGGACAAAGCTCTCATGCCTTCCCAGTCACCAGTGGAGTGAAACAGGGCTATGTTCTTGCTGCCATGCTTTTTAGCATGGTATTTTCAGCCATGTCGACAAATGCTTTCAATGAGGATGAACGTGGCATCAAGGTCAACTACTGTACTGATGGCAAGTTCTTCAATTTGAAAAGGCTACAAGCCAAGACCAAAGTGGAGGGAGTGTTGGTGCATGATTTTCTGTCTGCAGATAATTGTGCACTCAGTGCAGCCTCTGAAGCTAAGATGCCACAAAGTATGGATCAATTCTCTGCTATCTATGCTAATTTTGGCCTAATAACTAACACCAAGAAAACACAGGTGCACCATCAGCCACCCCCACACCATTCATACATGGAACCATCAGTTACAACAAATGGAGAAGTTTTGAATGCTGTGGATAAGTTAACTTACCTTGGTAGTGTACTTTCCAGGGATGTACACATTGACAATGAGGTTGATGCACATATTGCCAGAGTTAGCTCAATGTTTGGGAGGCTCTGAAGAAAAGTTTGGGAGAGAAGAAGTATTAGACCGACTACCAGACTGAAGGTCTACAGAGCTGTTGTGCTGACGGCAATGTTATATGCTTGTGAAACATGGACAGTCTACCAGCACCATGTCAAGAAATTGAATCACTTTCATTTGAACAGTCTTAGGAAGATTCTGAGGATCACCTGGCAGAATAAGGTACTAGATACTGAAGTCCTTGCTTGAGCTGAACTGCCAAGTATTCAAATGATGCTTCAGAGAGTGCAACCCCAATGGGCTGGCCACGTTGCTCAAATGCAAAATGTACACTTGCCAAAAAGACTATTTTATGGAGAACTTGCATGGGGCAGGTGATCACATGGTGACCAGAAAAAATTATACAAGGACACTCTCAAGGACTGTCTCAAGAACTTTAGATTTGAGTGTGCAACATGTGAGACACTGGCACAGGACCGCTCAGCATGACATGCCTGCATCGGAAAGGGTGCTGTGCTCTTTGAGCAAAGCAGAATTCAGATAGCACAAAGTAAACATAGGATGCACACGTTTGTGATATCCACCCCAAATATTCACACAGACTATCTGTTCCCCACCCATGGTAGAGCATTCCGAGCTTGTACTGGTCTGATCAGCCACAGTTGGACACACTGAAATTTCACTTTGTCATGGTGATGTCATTTTGATCCTCTTCAAAGACAAAGGACAACAACAAACATGACCCAAGGAACTAATTTGATACAGAGGAAAGAGCATTGGGTCTGGCATAAGAGAACCTGGGTTATATCTCAGTTCTAATACTACCTTTGTGAGATCACTTAACCTCCCTGGGTTAAGCTTGTCTGTCCTCATGGCATATTGGAATATCTCAAGTCACTTAGCAAAGATCAAATCCCTACAGCCATGTGGCACAGGGTAGGCCAATTGAGTTGGGAGCTTGTAAGGGGGCAAAAATTGGGCAGGGCAGGTTTAGGTGGGGCAACAGGGGTAAGCTGTATACATTACCAGGGCACACCTGCTGATGGAGAAGTCACCTCCTTAACAGTTTTGGTTAGAGCTGGCAGAGTACCAATCTACTTGGGATTTTCTACAGGCTAGAAGAGGTCCCAGTATGTCAGCTTCCCAGTGGGAGGCAGCATGGCATGATGGAATACAGTTAGATCAGAGAAGTCCTGGAACTCTAGGGCTAAACTCCACAAACTTGCTATGTGAGACCTTGGGCTAGTCACTTCCCCCTGGACTCTCTCTATGAAACTAAGGGATTAAACTAGCTGACCTCTCAGATCCCTTCTAACACTAATCTTCTGTAATAGTCACTTACTTGCATTTCTTTATTGCTTAGTGCCCAATGCTAGCCTTACCTAGACTCTGAGACCTTTGATTTGAGTCAGAGGGAGCTATGAGTAAAAGCTGAACTGATTTTAATAGAATTTAAATGGGATCTTCAAATGTGGTGAATTGTAACGAGAGTAACCCATATTAGCAGGTTGCCTGCTGCCTGTTCATACATAATATACCAGGTGAAAACATCCTGTCACAAAATAGAATCATTTCACAATGGGGCTCCACGATAGTAAAAAGTCAGGCCCCAAAGCCTGCCAGAACTGCTCTATAGACAAAAGGCTGGTTTGCACTAGAATGGACTGATGGTTTAGGTCCCACTGGATCCAACTGAGATCCCATCGCTAGCCTGGCTACCAAATGCTCCTGGCTGCCTATTTCCAGCTACTAGTTAGCTCTTGGTAAATTTAGAAACAAAAACCCTTAGTCAAAGGAGGCTTTCTTTTGTATGCCCAGTACTGACAAAGCACCTAGCCCCTGACAGGCCCTTAACAAATGTTTACTGACTGACTAACTGTGGTTCAATGTGGCAGGCAGGGGTCACCTGCAAGGCAAAGGAGTCTAGATTTAGAATGATGAGGAATCTGAAGGCTAGAATGATCAAGGGACTTGCCCACGGTCTTGCAGGTACATAGCAGTAAGTGGCTGAGCCAGAACTCAAACTTGGGACCCCTGACCCCTGACCCTTGACTCCTGACTGTCATCTCTTTTCACCATATCACACAATTTCTAGAGCTTGTGAAGTACAAATTACCCCTGGAGTAGAAAGAGACTTAGGAAAAGGAAAGACATACTTTGACCCTGGGAACTCATTACTAGAATTCTGTCCTAATGCTGTTAAAAAAAAAAAAGGGTGGTGGGTAGAGAAAAAGACCTAGCTGTACAAAAAAATCTTTATGGTAATTTTATTTTATAAGAGTAAAAAAGTGGAAACCACATATATGACCCATGGAATAATTGAATCTCAGAGCTAGAAGTGGTCTCAGAGATCAAGTAATAATAGTGGGAGTAGTGGTAATACTAATTAGTATTTACATAATGCTTTAGGTTTGAAAAGCACTTTACAATAGTACTGTAAGGTAGGTCTATTATCCTCATTTTACAAATGAGGAAACTGAGCCAGAGGTTAGATGACTTGCCCAGGGTCACCCAGTTAGTGTCTGAGGCAGGATTTGAACTCAGGTTTTCCTGAATTCCAAGTCTAACACTCTATCCACTGTGCCAGAAGCCCATGGTACAGTGGATAGAGCACCAGTGTAGGAGTCAGGAGGATCTGAGTTCAAATCTCCCCTCAGATACTTGACATTCACTAACTGTGTGACCTTGGGCAAGTCACTTAACCCCTACTGCCTCATCCTGGGTCATCTCCAGTCATCCTGATGAATATCTGGTCACTGGATTTAGATGGCTCTGGAGGAGAAGTGAGGCTAGTGACCTGCACAGCCCTCCATCACTCAAAAAAAGTCAAATGCAAGTCATGTCATTACTTCTCTAATGGCATGGTCTTCTTTGGCAACGAAGGATAAACACACACACAATATATCCATTGAGTGGTCATCTAGCCTTGCTTGAAGACCTAGGGTTGGAGGGGAAGGATTCCTTACTCTTTGGAGGAAGCCCAGTTTACCCTTAGGCAGCCTTAACTGTTAGGAAGTTTTTCCAAACATCAAGCCTACATTTGCCTCAGTGTAACTTTCCCTGTTGCTCCCATTTCTCCCTTCTGGAGTGAAACAAAACAAATCTTCCTCCACATTCAGTACCATACTTAACAGCCTGTAAAGCCTATCTAGATGAGAGTTGGGAGACAGGCAAACACCGAAGATGGATGAATAGCCCTGAAAAGGGCTCAGCAAGCCCTCACACCAGGGTGCCAGCAAGTCATTTTGGCAGAAGGCCCAAAGCAAGTTGAGGGTAACCGGCAGGCCTCAAACTGGTCGGTAAGTTAGGGGTCAAGCATGTAAAGACGTTCCCAGGGGAATGGGTGGGTAAGCCCAATTTTGTTCCAGTCACCAAGAAGGCAGCTGAAGCAGGTGCTGTGGAGTGCTTAGAACTTAGCCAAAGCCACCCACTGTGTCTGAGGCCATTGCCAGTCATCTTGACTTCTATCTTACTACTGGACTGCAGTGACTGTGGAAGAGAGAGTGAGGCTGACTACTTTGTGCAACTCTGCCTAACTTAAATCCAGTTCACTCAAGACATCACCCATGATGTCACTGGTCCTCTGCAAATACAAAACACAAACAGCAAACTCCACCCTTCGGGTGACCAGCTGCCTGATATACCCTTTGTGAAATGAGCAGTAACGTAATAGTGAAGAGAGCACTGGAAGACCTGGGCCCAAGCTCTCACTTTCTCACTTCCCAGGCGTGACCCTGCTGAAGTCACTTCACAACTCTGAATCTCAAGTCTTCTCATCTGCAAAAATGGGTCTATTGCTATTTAGACAACCTGTCTCACAGAGTTGTAGTGGGAAAAGTGCTGTGTAGGTCACGGGCATGGAAATTCATATTATAAATAGCGATTCCACTCCTGTCACTATGAATCAGGCAAGGAGTTAAGGCTATAGAACGGGGCCTTATTGTTATTTTGTTTTGTTTTCTATTACTGACAGCGAAACCAATTGGAAGCTTGAATATCTTGGTGACAACAAACACTGCTTTTTCTAGAATGTTCAACAAATCACATGGAAGCTCATCTTCAGGTGTTTACAAAGTAAAAGGAGAAGAAGTCACCTTCCCAGCTGGAAACCCCAAACAAGTGTAGGTGGTCTGGAACTTGGTTGAACACCTAGAATGATATGAGTCAAGAGTGTTAAGGCACCCTAGAACATGCAACATAAGAACTGGAACGGGAGGGAATGAATATTTATGTAGGACCTACTGTGTGCCAGGATCAATGCTAAGCACTTTGTAACACTTATCTCATTTGATCCTTATTTCACCCGGGGGCATAGATGCTATTATTATTCTAATCTTACAGTTGAGGAACCTGAGGCAAGCAGAGGTTAAGTTACTTGCCTAGAGTCATACAACTGATGTCTGAGGCTGGATTTGAACTCAGGTCTTCCTGACTCCAGGTCTAGTATTCTGTCCACTGTACCACCTCACTTCCTCAACCTTAGAACATGGAATGTCAAAGCTGAAAGGGGGCTTTGGAATACATAACATTGGGAAGCCACCAAAGTCATGAAACTTGTTGTTCAAGTTTGTTCTTATCAGTGAATTTTCTAACTGGGGCGGGGTTAATCAAAGGTCAGAATCTAACCCAGTTTTCCAATAACTGTTGCTTTGTAGTAACTGCCAACACCAACAGCATCTCCACATGCCTAATTCAGACTGATTCACCTCAACATTTTCAACAAGACCGACTTGAAAAAGATTGTGTCTCTTTATCAATATAGTACATGGTTTTCCCCTCCTACAATTATTGCAGTATAGGAATTTTCTCTTTTGGTAATGAAATGAAAGTGTAAAATTACACAAAGTCAGAACCTAAGTTTAGTTGTGCAAAACTAGTTGTGCTCATCTAGTACCCAGCAAATATCACAGGAAGATTGAGACTTAATGTGATTATTATATAGAATGTGTGTGTGTATATGTGTATTGCAAGAGATACCTGTAGCAGAGCAGCTAGAGAGGGAAGGAAGGAACAAGTACATATATAGCACCTACTATGTGCCAGGCTCTGTGCTAGATGCATTTTAAAAGTAGTATTTCATTTGTTCCTCACAATAACCTCGCAAAGTAGGTACTATTATTATCCCCATTTTATAATTGAGGAAACTGAGGCAAAGGAAGACACATGCTACCTGAATGACACTAGGCAAGTCGCTTAACCCCAGTGCTTAGGCACCTCTCTAATCTCTCTAAAATTATGTAAGTTGCAGAACAGGTATCATTCTGCAAAGGTAGAATGCA
Source organism: Bettongia penicillata ogilbyi (assembly GCA_023548195.1). Classification (NCBI taxonomy): domain Eukaryota; kingdom Metazoa; phylum Chordata; class Mammalia; order Diprotodontia; family Potoroidae; genus Bettongia; species Bettongia penicillata. Next base: position 4,147,095 of record JAJHZJ010000098.1, read on the forward strand.
TTGTCTCACTAGGCATTCCCTTTGCCAGTGAAATCTTAAATGTATGGTGTATGTGAGAGAGAGAGACAGACAGACAGAGAGACAGACAGACAGAGAAAGAGACAGAGCCAGAGACAGAGAGTGACAGTGAGACAGTGAGGAAGGGGGAAGAGAGGGAGAGTCCTTTCCTTTGATAGTGTATTATTAAACTGATACTCTAATGATTTCATCTTCTGTTACCTGCCCTTGTTTCCATAATAATAATCTATATGTATCTTTCAAAAATCTAAATGGACCAATGAGTCTCCTGTGTAACCATATTAGTTTCTTTAGACAAATCACAGGGGGGTGGAGCCAACATGGTGGAGTAGAAAGATGCACATATTCTAGCTCTTCCCCCACAGCCCATAAAATACTTGAAAAAATGACTCTCAACAAATTCTAGAGCAGCAGAAGCCACAGAATGAGAATGAAAGAGATTTCCAGCCAAAGGTAACCTGGAAGGCTGACAGGAAAGGTCTACTGCACAGGATGCAGAGCGGAGCCCAGCCTTGGCTATGCAGCACCAACACTGGGAGAAATGGGACCAGAACAGGCCTCTGGGGCAGAATCCTCAGTAGCAGTGGAGGATCTCAGCTCCCTCAACCCACAAGCACCAAAGAAAGCTTTAAAGGTCAGTGAGAGGGCTTTCCCAATTGGGCAAGAGGGGGAGTAGGGTCACCCCCAGCACTGGCCCCAAGCGGCAGCAGTAGTGGTGGTGGCAGTGGTGGTAACAGTGGTGGCAACAGCTGCAGCATCCATTTGTGAAGCACTCCACCTAAAGCCCCTGGGGGATTTAGCAGCTGATCTGAATCTCAGCCCTGAGCATGGTCCTGGGGTGAAGAATTGCACCAGGACCCTCCTCTTGACAAAGGATTCAGAAGTCAACTAACTGGCTAGGAAAATGCCTTAAAAAGGGGAAAAAAAATAAAACCACAGAAGATTACTTTCTTGGTGAACAGGTATTTCCTTCCATCCTTTCAGACGAGGAAGAACAATATATACTGTCAGAGGAAGTCAAGACCTCTGCATCCAGTACTTCCAAAATTAATATGCAATGATCTCAGGCCATGGAAGAGCTTGAAAAGCAATTCAACAGCTTGCTAAAGGAGACCCAAAAAATGCTGAAGAAAATAACACCTTGAAAAATAGACTAACTCAATTGGAAAAACAAGCCCAAAAAGCCAATGAGGAGAAGTCTTTAAAAAGCAGAATTAGCCAAATGGAAAAGGAGGTCCAAAAGCTCACTGAAGAAAATAGTTCCTCAAAAATGAGAACAGAACAGATGGAAACTAATGATTTTATGAGAAACCAAGAAATTACAAAACAAAACCAAAAGAATGAAAAAAATAGAAGATAATATAAAATATCTCATCGGAAAAACAATTGACCTGGAAAATAGATCCAGGAGAGAAAATTTAAAAAGTATGGGACTACCTGAAAGCCATGATCAAAAAAACAGCCTAGACATCATCTTTCATGAAGTCATCAAGGAAAACTGCCCTGATATTCTAGAACCAGAGGGAAAAATAAATATTGAAAAAATCCACCAATCACCACCTGAAAGAGATCCAAAAAGAGAAACTCCTAGGAATATTGTGATCAAATTTCAGAGTTCCCAGATAAAGGAGAAAATATTGAAAGAAGATAGAAAGAAACAATTCAAGTATTGTGGAAATACAATCAGGATAACACAGGATCTGGCAGCTTCTATATTAAAGGATCAAAGGGCTTGGAAGAGGATATTCCAGAAGTCAAAGGAACTGGGATTAAAACCAAGAATCACCTAACTAGCAAAATGAGTATAATACTTCAGGGGAAAAAATAGTCATTTAATGATGTAGAGGACTTCCAAGCATTCTTGATGAAAAGATCAGAACTGAAGAGAAAATCTGACTTTCAAACGCAAGAATCAAGAGAAGCATAAAAAGGTAAACAGGAAAGAGAAAACATAAAGGACTTTCTAAAGTTGAACTGTTTGCATTCCTACATGGAAAGATAATATTTGTAACTCTTGAGACTTTTCTCAGTATTTGGGTAGAAGGATGGATTGTACAAACATACATACGCGCACACACACACACACACATATATACATACACATATAGACAGAGAGTACTGGCTGTGTTGAATCAAAAGAGATGATATCCACAAAAAAAAATATATAAAATAAAAATTACAGGATGAGGGAGGAAAATACTGGGAGGATAAAGGGAGAAATGGAATGGGGTTGACTATAACTCATAAAAGAGATAAAGAAAAATCTTGTTCAATGGAGTAGAAAAGGGAGAAGGGAAGAGGGGGAAAGTGAAGGAAGGAAGTGAAGTGGCTTAAGAACAACATATAAGAATAACATGCTCACTAAATTTGATATGAAAATCTATCTTACACTACAGGAAAGTAGCGGAGAAGGGGACAAGTGGGGTGAGGGGGATGATAGAAGGGAGGGCAAATGGGAGGAGGAAGTAATTTGAAGTAAACACTTTTGGGAAGGGACAAGGTCAAATTAGAGAATATAATAAATGAAGGACAGGGTAGGATGGAGGGAAATATAGTTAGTCTTACACAACATGACTATTATGAAAGTCTTTTGTAAAATGACACATATATAGCCTGTATTGAATTGTTTGCCTTCTCAGTGGGGATGAGTGGGGAGGGAGGAAGGGAGAGAAGTTGGAATTCACAGTATTAGAAGTGAATGTTGAGAATTGTTATTGCAGATAACTGGAAAATAAGAAATACAGGTAATAGGGTATAGAAATCTATCTTGCCCTATAAGAAAGAGAGAAGATGGGGATAAGGGAAGGGTGGGGTGTGATAGAAGGGAGGGCTCATTGAGGGAAGGGGTAATCAGAATGCAAGGTGTTATGCGATGGGGAAGGGGAGAGATGGGGAAAAAATTGGAACTCAAAATTTTGTGGAAATGAATGTTGAAATCTAAAAATAAATAAATAAGCATTAAATAAGAAAAAATAAAAATAGACAGATCCCATCTTTTCTTCTCATCAGAATTGTTGTTGTGTTCAGAATTTCATTCTTGTGAACTACCCATGCCTCTTGATCCAACCTCCCTCAATAAAATTTTAGAAAATGAGATCTGTCTATGAATCCTTCAAAATTTATTCTTCCTGAGCAATTTGGAACTATGTTCAAAGAGCTATGAAAATATGCAATATCACTTCTAGGACTGTATTCCAAAGAGGTCCCACATGTAGAAAAATATTTATAGCAGTTCTCTTTGTGGTGGCCAAGAACTGGAAATTGAAGGGATGCCTGTCAGTTGGGGAATGGCTGAACAAGTTACACTATATGAATGTAATGGAATACTACTGTGCTATAAGAAATGATGAACAGGAAGATTTCAGAGAGACCTGGAAGGACTTATATGAACTAATGCTGAGTGAAAGGAGCAGAACCAGTACACAGTAACAACTCTAGTATGCAAGGAATTTTTCTGGTAGACTTAGCCCTTCACAGCAGTGCAAGGACTTAAAACATTCCCAATGGACTCGAGGCAAAATGCCTTCCACATCCAGAGAAAGAACTATGGAATTGGATCACAGAATAAAGCTGACTGTTTTCTCTTGTGTTGTTTTGTTCTGGTTTGGTTTTTCTCATGGTTTCTCCCATTCATTTTAAATCTTCTATGCAACATGACCAATGTGAAAATGTGTTTAATAAGAATGTATGTGTAGAACCCAGATAAGATTGCAAGCCATCTCAGGGAGGGAGAGGGGAGAGAGGGGGAGAAAATCTAAGATTTATGGAAGTGACTGTAGAAAATTAAAAACAAATAAATTAATAATAATTTAAAATTTTACTCTCTCTAAATATGGAGTACATAGCAGTCTGTTCCCCTCTTCTGTCACATAGTCTAACATGGAGTGTTGTTGTCCCACCAAAGCTCCCATCACTTCTAATTCAGCAATGAGTGAGTTCCTTCTCGTTGGCCAGATTTCAGTCCAGCATCATAATTTCCTTTGTCACTTTTTGAAAAATGAAATCATAATTAAGAAAAGTTAAATATTTCTCAGCTATTCATCTTTTGGCAGATGCTAGTCATACTGATATGTGCATTACTGAAATCCTCCATCATTGCTGACTCATGCCTCTGGGCCAGGCTTGTGATCTCTTCCTCCATCTAGCCAATATTCTCTTGTATCCTCCCATCTCAATGTCATTTCTCTTTCTAAAGCCTTAAAAGGAAGAAGAGAAAAGGACTTGAGCTGGAAAGAGGAGGAGCAGAAGGGAGAATCAAAGAGAAAAAGGAGGAGAAGTAGAAGGGCAGTGACTCCAAGAGGAAGAAGAGAAGCAGAAAAAAAAGCAAAGGAGGAGAACTTGGGTGGTAAGTCAAGATAAATCCAAGTTGGTAACTGTGATCCAAAGGTTGGATTTTCCTCCTTGTATTAGGATGTTTAGTTCACCTTGTTTATGATTCAACTTTGCACATTTGGGTATCGACATAAAAGACCACTCAAAGTACAGTTCCAGTACCAGACTCTCGATGTTGTCATCTAAGGACCTAGGCATGTGCAGAGACTCATTTTCCGAAGGTCAGCTACCAGGTAACGATTTGCAGTGGGGGACAGAGAATGTGCTCTAACTCAAGAAAATTTTTATTGACTGAGGTTTAGAGGGGGTGTGATATGTATCAATGAAAGGAAGTCCCCATAGCCAAGAAATCTTTAAGCATAAAATCAAAATGCATTTAAATTCAGTTTTGCAATTTGGGTAGCTACTGTATACAAGGCTAGGATTCGATACACTGGTCAAAGCCAAGAGTGAATGTGCTAGTCAACAGTCAATAAATGTTTATTAAGCACCTACTGTGTGCCAGACTTTGTTCTAAGTTCCCGGGATGCAAATAAGAAAGAGACAGTCTCTACCCTCGAGACGCTTACTATCTAATGGAGGAAGACAACACACAAATGTAAGCTGAAAAGGGGAGTGGGGGGGCTACATGAGAGTACCTGGTATGGAGGCATGATGTTCGTGGAGCTGAAACCAAGCAAATGGAAAATGAAGAGTTCAACTGGAAACTTCTGAGCTCACTACAAAAGAAGACTTTGGCGGGGGGCATTTATTGCTTTGCCCTCCAGTCAGCTGAAAGGACTGACAAGGTGATGAGTAGCAAAGCTGGATCAGTTTCCATGAAGATGGAATTTCAGCTTATCCTGGGGGAAGCAGGATGTTTGTGGAATCAAAATCAAGCAGAGCCATGTTTGGGACATGACGAGAGTCAAGGAAACTGAGGACCAGAGAGGTGAAATGTTTTGTCCAAAGATACACAACTCTTAAGTGGCAGAGCCAATATTGATGCCTGGGTCTCCTGACCTCCACTACAGGGCTCTTTCCACTGCACCTCTCTGGACAGACCCAAACATGTGAAAGACAGCTGACAGAGAATAAGACATAGATACACTCATATTTATAAAGAACCAATAAGAATTATCTTCTTCATTTCTTAATGTTGACTTTAGAACTTCTTGTGTGGGTTCCAGCAAGGGTTGGACTTGGGAAAAGTGACATTACTGAAACACAAGAGAAGGAAAAGATGTGTAGGGTCAAGTTCTAACCTTTCCTAGCCAAGACAAATTCCTTCTTGAAAAATGCCATTTTAAAACTTCTTCAATAGTTTAATTCATTAACACATTCTTTGTTAGAACCAGTGTGTGTACACTCAAAATTGAATGAGATGGGAAGATATAGACTGTAGCAGAGTCATTCATTATGGGAGCTGTCCAATGTCTCATATATACAAGTGGAATAGAGCCTAATGCTCATTCCCTTTGTAGACTTATGCCATATGATTGCTGAGTTCAAACAATGACCTCCTAATTTCTTACTTTCTGTCTTTCATATTATAAGGCTATTGTGGATACAGCTGCTAACTACAGTGGCACAGAGTTGTGACATTATTCTTGGTTCTTGAACTATATATATATATATAAAATTTTAAGAATCCTTTGAATAAGTGATTTCATCTACCTAAAACTCAGTTTCCTCCTCTGTAAAATAAGAGAAGTGGACCAAATGACCTCTGGGGTTCCTTTTACTGCTAGATCTATGAGGCTGCAATTCCAACTCTGCAACTTTCCCCCTCAGGATATATGGGTCCTGGTATCTTTTGTCCTGAGGTCCTTTCCAGGTCTGACCTGTTCTAAGGCCCTCCAGTTCCCTATATTCTCTGTTCTAAGGGCTCTCGTAACTCTGATATTTTCTTTTCTAAGACACCTCAGTTCCACCATTCTCTGTTTTAAGTCCCCCTCCAGCCCCAACATTCCCCAAGATCAAATATTCTCTGTTCTAAGAAGTTTCTTCCCAGTTCTGATGTTCACTTTATGGAGAGATTGCGATTCTGTAGTCCATATGTCCCTAGTGCCTCAAGCCAGAGGAAAGTAAACTTTCTAACTTTTAGGAGAGGATAGGTCAGCTCTCGCCTAAGTGGCCAGTCGAGGACTGTCACCTCTGTACTCTATGCTGGAGCTAAGTCCAACAAATCAGCCTCCACAAACTCCTCAAATGAACAGTCTATTGTTCCTCTTTGGGTGCCAATACCTGAGTTTACACTATTAATTGGCCAATAGACCTTTTCTTTATCATTGATGCAGAGATAAACTTCACCCATTGCTATCTCAATTATGACAAATTACAAATTATTGGAGTAGGGAATCAAGGCCCAAGTGTCAACATAACGAACTTTTCTCACTGAGAACAATAACTATTAACAGCCATTGGCAGCCTGTGTTTTCTGAATGATGGTGCATTCACCCTTCTCATTTTTGATATTGGTAATTTGGTTTTCTTCTTTTTTTCTTAATCAAATTGTTTTTTTTTTTATATAAAACAACTTCCTACTTTTATTCATTAATTCAATGGGTTTTATTTTTATTTTCAATTTTATTAATTTCTCCTTTGATTTTCAGGATTTCTATTTTGGCATTTCATTGGGGATTTTTCATTTGTGATCTTCCTAGTGTCTTTAAGTTGCATGCCCAGTACATGAATCCACTCTTTCTCTCTTTTACTGATATAAAAGTTTAGAGATATAAATTTTCCCTTTAGATTTATCTAGGCCTGAGAGGATTAAATTGATATCCCTCTCACTAATATAGTTTTACTGTCTATTTCCTCCTGTAACTCATTTGATTTTTCCTTCCTGAATTTGGATACTATATCATTTTGTGCACATATGTTCAGTATTGATTCTTTGTTTATGGTACCTTTTAGCAAAATGAAATTTCCCTGATTATCTCTTTTAATTAGGTCTATTTTGGCTTTTGCTTTGTTTGAGAACATGATTGCTGCCCTTGTCTTTTTTTTTTCAGTTAAAGCTGAAGAATCTATTCAATTCTGCTTCAGCCCCTTGTTTGAATGCAAATTGCACACTTGTCAAAAAGACTATTTTATGGAGAAATAGCATGGGGCAGACGATCACATGGTGGCCAGAAGAAACGATACAAGGACACTCTCAAGGTCTCTCTCAAGAACTTTGGATTTGACTGTGCAACATGGGAGACACTGGCACAGGACCACTCAGCATGGCATGCCCACATCAGAAAGGGTGCTGTGCTCTTTGAGCAAAGCAAAATTGAGATGGCACAAAGTGAATGCAGGATGTGCAAATTTGGGATATCCACTGCAAATGTTCACACGGACTATCTGTGCCCAACCCGTGGTAGAGCATTCTGAGCTCATATTGGTCTGATCAGCACAGTAGGACACACTGAAATTTCACTTTATCATGATGATGTCATTTTGTTCTTCTTCAAACACAAAGGAAAACAACCAGTTACCAGTTCCAGTGTAAACAACATATTTTTGAATTCTAATTTCTAATCCATTTTGATATCTTCTGCTGTTTCATGAGTGAGTTCATCCCTTTCACATTCACAATTATGATTATTAACTATGTATTTCCTTCCATCCTATTATATTTATCTTTCTGTTTTTTACACTATCCCATCCTCAAAAGTCTGTTTGTCTTCTGCCCACTGCCTCTCTTAATTTGCCTCCCATCTTATCCACCACCACCCCCTTTCTCTTAGCCGTTTTTTCTCCTACATCCCTGTTGGGTAAGAGGAATATCCATGTCAAATTATGTGTGGATTTCTCCCTCCTTGAACAAGTTCAGATGAGTAAGGTTCCAGTATTGCCCATTCCCTCCCCTCTCCATTTTTCCTTCCTTTGTATAGACTCTTCCTTGCATGTCTCACTTAGGTCAAAATTTTCCTCATTCTTCCTTTCCCTTTCCCCTCCTCCCAAAACATCCCTTTTTCTCACCTTCCATTCTACTTTTGAGATCATCCCAACCTAATAGACTCACACCATCTGTCTAAGTAGACTCCTTCTGATTGCCCTAATGATGAAACACTTCTTAGGGATTACATCTATTACCTTCCCATATAGGAATGCACACAGTTTAGCATTGTTTAGTTCTTTATGATTTCTCACTTATGTTTACCTTTTTATTTTTCTCTTGATTCTTGTGATTGAATGTCATATTTTCTATTCAACTTATTCACCAGGAATGCTTGGAAGTCCTCTTTTTCATTAAATATCTATTTTTCCTGACAGGATTATCCTCAGTTTTGCTGAGTAGGTTATTCTTGGTTGTAATTCTTTCTCCTTTGCCTTGCAGAATATCATATTTCAAGACTTCTTCTTCTTTATCATGCAGATGCCAAATCTTGCATGATCCTGATTGTGTCTCTATGGTATTTGAATGCTTCTTTCTGCCTTTCAGTACTTTGTCCTTAACCTAAGAGTTCTGCATTTTGGCTGTAGTATACTTGGAAGTTTTTATTTTGGGGGTTCAGGAAGTGATTGGTGGATTCTTTCAATTTCTACTTTTCCCTATGGTTCTAAGATATCTGTGCAGTTTTCTCATATAATTTCTTGAAATCTCAAGTTTATTTTTTGTTCATGGCTTTCAAATAGATAAGTAATTCTTAAATTATTTTTCCTCATTCTACCTTGTTTTTCCTATGGAATATTTCATAGTTTCTTCTATTTTTTCCAGTTCTTTATGTTGTTTTATCATTTCTTTATGTCTCATTGAGTCATTAATTTCCACTTAGTCAATTCTAATTTTTACTGAGTTGTTTTCTTCAATGAGGTTTTGTATCTTTTTTACCATTAGCCCAATTCTGACTTTTAAGGAGTTGCTTTCTAAGGCATTTTTGTGTCTCTTTTACCAGTGTAGTAATTCCCTTTTTATAATTTTCCTATATAACTGTCATTTCTTTTCCCAATTTTTTCTCTGCCACTGTTATTTGATTTTTGTAGCCTTTTTTCTCTTTTAAAAATCTCTTTCTTTAGCTCTTTTAGGAATTCTTATTGAATTATCATTGTCTTCTTCTGAGTTTGTGTCTTGAGCTCCACTGTTACCATAGTAGCTTTCTATGGTTAAGCTCTTTTTTGTTGTTGTTTGCTCATTTTTCTAGCCTGCTTCTTGACTTTGGATCTTATGTTAAGAGTTAGGCTGTGCTCTCCTCTGGGTGGGGCAATGTCTGTCCTGATCTTCTGTCTTTATGGCCTTCTGCTGTTTCCACAGCTTACTTAGTCTGGAGGTCTGTAAGATTTTAGTACTTTCAACATGATGTGGGGATATGCCTGATCACTGCCCTCATAGTCTGTACTCAGATTCTTACACAGGTAGGGCCCCTGCTATCTCATGACCCTGCCCACTCTTCTCCTCTCCACCCTGGAAATGGGACTCAGAATTGGAAAATGGGTGAAAGAGCTGTCAAATGGCTCCTAATTCTGTGCCCAGTGCTAGTACAGAGATTCCCTGAGATCTCTTTCTGAATAGGTGTTTAGACCTCTCTTTCTGTCTTCCTAAGTTTTCCTGGGCTGGAAAAATGACTCACTTTGACATTTTCTTGGCTTTCCTTCTCAGAGTCCTGCTTGGTGGTTTTTCTGTGATCATTGTAGAAGAAGTTTGGAGGTAGCTTTTAGCAGTTGTGACCTCTCACTTAGCCATCTTGACCTCTATTTGGCTTTTAAAGTCCTACATAACCTGCAATCTTCCTGCTCTCCAGTGCCCCATGTACTCCTTGATCCAGTGACACTGAACTTTTAGCACTTCCTCAAACAGGATACCCTATCTCCTTCTGCCACCTGGCTTCTCTGGTTTCTTTAGAATCTCAGCTAAAGTCCTACCTTGTACAAAAACAAAAAACAAAAAAGGGGAGGAGTCAAGATGGTGGAGTAGAAAGATTCACTCACATATGCTAGCTCTGAACCCACAGCCCATAAATTACCTGTAAAGAGGTACTCCCAACAAATTCTGGAGCAGCAGAAGCCACACAACAATGGAGTGGAGGAGATTTCTGTTCTAGAGAGCCCTGAAAAACTGACACCAAAGGTCTATCATGCACCAGACCCGGAGCAGAGCCCAGCCCTGCCTTGGCCATGTGGCACTGAAAGGACCAAATCCGAGCAGACTTTAGGGACGGATTCTCCAGCGGCCACACAGGTCCATCCACCCACAGACGCCAAAGGTTAGTGAGACAGCCTGTCTGGCTTGCCAAGAAGGGAGCGGGGTGTCCCCATAACTGAGGCTCCCTCAGGAGGCAGAAGCAGAGGCAGCAGTGGACAGGAGCTCCCAAAGCAGACAGGAGCTCGGATCCATTGTTGAAGATCTCCGCATAAATCCCCTGAGGGAACTGAGCCCTGTGTGGTGGCCCTGCCCTGACCTGACACCTGAACTTAATCTCACACTGAACAACAGCCCTGCCCCCACTGAAAGCCCTGAGGCTGGGAAGCAGCATTTGAATCTCAGACCCCAAGAACTAGCTGAGTGGATCTGGAGGAGAGGTAGGGGTGGAAAGGAATCTCAGAAGTCAAGTAACTGGCTGGGAAAATGCCCAGAAAAGGGGGGGAAAAAATAAGACCATAGAATGTTACTTTCTTGGTGAACAGATATTTCCTCCTTTCCTTTCAGATGAGGAAGAATAATGCTTACCATCAGGTAAAGACATAGAAGTCAAGGCCTCTGTATCCCAAACATGAAAAATGGGTCAATACCTTGGTAAAGGAGACCCAAAAAATTGCTGAAGAAAATAACACCTTTAAAAATAGGCTCACTCAATTGGCAAAAGAGGTTCAAAAGCCAATGAGGAGAAGAATGCTTTCAAAAGCAGAATTAGCCAAATGGAAAAGGAGGTTCAAAAGCTCACTGAAGAAAATAGTTCTTTCAAAATTAGAATGGAACAGATAGAGGCTAATGACTTTATGAGAAACCAAGACATCACAAAACAAAACCAAAAGAATGAAAAAATGGAAGATAATGTGAAATATTTCATTGGAAAAACAACTGACCTGGAAAATAGATCCAGGAGAGACAATTTAAAAATTATGGGACTACCTGAAAGCCTTGATCAAAAAAAGAGCCTAGACATCATCTTTCATGAAATTATCAAGGAAAACTGCCCTGAGATTCTACAACCAGAGGGCAAAATAAGTATTGAAGGAATCCATCGACCACCTCCTGAAAGAGATCCAAAAAGAGAAACTCCTAGGAACATTGTGGCCAAATTCCAGAATTCCCAGGTCAAGGAGAAAATAAAAGAAACAATTCCAGTATTGTGGAAATACAATCAGGATAACACAAGATCTAGCAGCTTCTACATTAAGGGAGCGAAGGGTGTGGAATATGATATTCCAGGAGTCAAAGGAACTAGGACTAAAACCAAGAATCACCTACCCAGAAAAATTGGGTATAATACTTCAGGGAAAAAAATGGTCTTTCAATGAAATTTTGGACTTTCAAGCATTCTTGATGAAAAGACCAGAGCTGAAAAGAAAATTTGACTTTCAAACACAAGAATAAGAAGAAGCATGAAAAAGTAAACAGCAAAGAGAAGTCATAAGGGGCTTACTAAAGTCAAATTGTTTACATTCCTACATGGAAAGACAATATTTGTAACTCTTAAAACTTTTTAGTATCTGGGTAGTTGGTGGGATTACACACACACACACACACACACACACATATACACACACATGTGCACACAGAGAGAGACAGAGAACACAGAGTGAATTGAATAGGATGGGATCATATCTTTAAAAAAATGAAGGTAAACGGTGAGAGAGAAATGTATTGAGAGGAGAGAGGGTGAAATGGAATGGGGCAAATTATCTCTCATAGAAGAGGCAGGCAGGAGACTTTTTAGTTGAAGAAAAAAGAGGGGAGCTGAGAGAAAAACATGAAGTTTACTCTCATCATATTCGACTAAAGGAAGGGATAAAATGCACACTCATGTTGGTATGAAAACCTATCTTACAATACAGGAAAGTGGGGGAGAATGGGGCTAAGCAGGGTGGGGGATGATGGAAGAGAGGGCAATGGGAGGAGGGAGCAAATTGAAATCAACACTGGGGGAGGGACAGGATCAAAAGAGAGAATAGAAGCAATGGGGGCAGGATAGGATGGAGGGAAATATAGTTAGTCTTACACAACACGACTATTATGGAAGTCATTTGCAAAACTATACACATATGGCCTATACTGAATTGCCTGCCTTCCCAAAGGGAATGGGTGGGGAGGGAGGGATGGGGAGAAGTTGGAACTCAGAGTTGTAGGAACAACTGTTGAGTATTGTTCTTGCTACTAGAAAATAAGAAATACAGGTAATAGGGAATAGAAAGTTATCTGACCCTACAGGACAAAAGAAGAGATGGGGACAAGGGAAGGGAGGGATGATAGAAGAGAGGGCAGATTGGTGATAAGGGAAATTAGAATGCTCGGTGTATTGGGGTGGGGGAGGGGACAAATGGGGAGAAAATTTGGAACCCAAAATTTTGTGAAAATGAATGTAAAAAGTTAAATAAATAAATTTATTTTTTAAAAAATACCTTTCCATGTCATCTTTGCTCTTGATGCCTCCCCCAGTTTATCTTGTCTAGATCTCATTTGTCCACAGGCAGACTGTCAGCTCCTTCAGGGCAAGGAATATCTTTTACATTCCTTTGTGTTCTCAGAACTCATCCCAGTGCCTGGCACATAGCAGGTGCTTAAAGAATGCTAGTGACTTGACTTGACAGTGAGGAGGAAAAAGCAGCAGGACTTGCAGTCATTTTTCTCTTTCTTTCACTTTCCTCTTCTTCTACCATTCATTCACTCCCCTAACTCTATCCAATCCATTACCAAAACTGAAATCCTGAAAGGGTCAGAAGGTGGTGGTTTGATAGTCATGAGGAAACTGGAAAAGGGGAACAAGCTTGGAGAGATGGAGGCTTACTTGCCTTTGAGTAGGAGTAGTGGTTGAGGTCACAAGGATGGATGGGCTGAGGACTGAGCTTTGATAAATATCTGCATTTAGACACTACACAGTTTCCAGTGAGAAGGGAAACTGAGGTCCAGGAAGGCAAGTGACAAAAGGAAAGCAACTGTCAAGGGGTAAAAAGTGGACTGAATTCAGGATCAAAAGCCCTGGGCTTGACCCCTGGCTGTACCACTACTGGCCTGCATGTTATGGGACAAGTTACTTCACAGAGCTAGAATACCATCTGTCCATCCTCATTGAAGAAAGTGGGACCTAAGAAGGACAGTGACTTGCCTAAAATGGGCACAGATAGGAAGTTTGAGAAATGAGTTTTGAACCCAGTCTCTGATATATAGGCTGTGGTATCTACCTTCTAGGGTTGTTATAAGAGACAAATGAGATAACATTTGTAAAAAGCCAAACAGTAACAGTAAAAAAACCCTGAAACAAACACTGCTTAGCACAGTGCCTGATGCATAGTAGGCACTTAATAAATAGCTTTTTTTCCTTCCTCTAACTCCAAAGCCAGTGTTCTTTGCTCTTTGCCATGCTTTTTCCTCTGTGCCTCAGTTTCCTCATCTAGGTAGACAATTAGAATGGTAGGAAGTGGGGAAAGCATAAGAGAAAGGGAAAAAATATAACCACGTCTTGCTGATTCTTTGTCTGCTGGACAAGAAGAGCTCAAATGCCCTTGGGAGATCTAAAATCCCACATCTTGCCATGGTCACATGGCCATTCAGAGGCTAGACTTGGGCCCCAGGCATCTGTCTCCTAGAACAGAATCAGAAATTCAGAGCTAAAGGACTTCACAGCTCCCACATTTTACAGAGAAGGAGACTAAGGCCAGCTAAGTTATGCTCAAATAACCTGCCATAGGGCACTTAGTAAGTAGCAGAAGTAGGATTTGAACCTAGGTCTCCTGATCCCAAACTCAATGCTCTTTCCTTTATATCAAGCTCATTTCATAGGATTTAGAACCGGAAGGGACCTTAGAGACCTTAGAGGAGTCTTAACCTTTTACATATCCTGGGCTCCCTTTAGCAATTTCATGAACTCTGTGTACCTCCTTTTCAGAATAACGATTTTCAATAATTGAAGGAAGTGCTCCATTTCTCTTAGAGATCAGTTGGTAAGCATTTATTAAGTACCTACTATGTGCCAGGCACCATACTAAGTACTGGGGATACAAGAAAAAGTAAAAGCCAGGACCTGCCTTCAAGAAGCTTCTGATGTAATAGAGAAGACAAGATGCAAGCAACTATACACAGAGAGCTCCAGACAAGCTAAGTAGGAGATAATGCACAGAGGAGAGGCCCAAGCATCAGGAGGAGCCAGGAGGCAGAGAGGAGGAGGGAGAGCATTCCAGGAATGGAGGCCAGTCAAGGAAAAAGCCCTGAGCCAGAGATGGAGGGACTGAGAAGCATCCAGGAGGCCAGATGAACATGTCATTTTGGCCCAGCCAAGTTCATAGAGCCCCAGAAACCCATACACAGATCCCTTGAGGGTCTAGGACTTCAAGTTAAGAACTCCTGATCTAGGGGAACCTAGGTGATGCATTGAATAGAGCACTGACCCTGGAGTCAGGAGGACCTGAGTTCAAATCTGGCCTCTGATACTTGACACTTACTGCAAGCCACTTCACCCCCAGTTGCCTTGCCTTACCCACTCCAAAAAAAAAAAAAAAAAAAAACTCCTGATCTAGTCCAACCCCTTCACTTTGCAGATGAGGAACTGAGACCAGAGAGGGGAGGTAACTTTGGCAAGGTCACACAGCCCCAAGACAGAAGGGGAACTGGGGTCTTTTGACCCCAGACCCAGGGCTCCTATCCCTCCTGAGGACTGAAGGCTTTCTTCGGAGAACCAGTGTTTGTATAGTCCCGGATTTGCATATTATACAATCTTGAATCAAGGTTAAAAGGTCTCTGGCTTACCTCCAGCTTCCTCTCTGGGCTGTTTACAAGAAACCCCAACTCTAAATGCTTGTTCTTGTTTTGAATTGTCAGAGAACAACAGGCTAAACCTTTAGCAGATATGAGAGTATGTTATTGCTTAGATGAAGGAGAGATTACTGGGGAGAAAAACCCCAGTCCTCAGGCTGCAGAAAGAGCTTTGGGTGGTTCAGAGTCAAGGCCAAGCATCAGGCATCTGTAATGACACCCAAAAAGACAGCTCTCCCCTGCTCTTTCACAGCCAGGAAGGTATTGGACTCTGGCTAGAGAGGAAATGACAGAACTTAGCCAAGGCCTGGAGAGCCAGGATAGCCAGAGCTAGAGGGCAGAGCCCTGCGATGGAGGCCCAGAACGTGGATTCAAAGACAGACTTTGGCCATACTCTCTAGAAGAAAGCCCTAGAACCCCCATGTAGAGGTGATCACTCTGGGCAGGCAGCCGAAGGCACGGGGAGGCCAGGGATCAGTGTTCGTGTCTCTCAACCACAGGTGGCTCTCTGGGTGGCATAAAGGATAGAGCCCTTGTCTTGGAGGCAGGAAGAGCTGAGTGGTAGCTGGTAGTGGTGCCCCTGGGCCGGTCTCATCCTGTTTCCTCATCTGTGATATAACACCCACCTCCCAGGGCTTGGGCATATCTCAACCAAGATCATATGTGTAAGGCATGTTGCTGACCTTACAATGCTATCTAAATGGTAGGTGGTTTTCATTTTTTCTCCCCCCGTCCAGGGGCATCTTAAACTTTTTCTACTTGAGACCCCTTCAGCTCTTCTTAAACTGTGGATTCCTATATGGAGTTGGGACCTACAGTTTAAACATAAACTCCTTGAGGGTAAGAGCACTTAACACAATGCTTGGCACAAGTGAGCATGTAATTGCTATTTATTCATTAACTGACTGATGTGTATGTCTTTGGTAATAACAGGTGACCAGAAAGGGGTGTATTGATAGCTCAAAGAACATGTCAATTCAAGTCAAGTCAAGAAGCCTATATTAAATGCCAACTATTGCTTTGCTAAGCTCAGGCAGCTAGATGGCATAATGAATAGAGCGCTGAGCCTGGAGTCAGGAAGACTCCTTTTCCTGAGTTCTAATCTGACCTTCGATACTTCCTAGCTGTGTGACCCTGGGCAGGTCACTTCATCCTGTTTGCCTGTTTCCTGCTCTGTAAAATGACAGAGTCAGACTAGATGGCCTCTGAGGTCCTTTCCAAGTGGAGAGGTAAGATTCTCTAATTCTGGTAGGAACATTCTAACAATGCAGCTCAACCACAGTCTTACAACCAAGAATCTTAGTGAGTTGTGTGAACAGCAGAGGAAGTGACTTGCCTGGGCTACACAAGCAGGATGTATCAGAGATGGGCTTGAATTGGTACCTTCCCCTTTCAGACAACCTTCCACTTATATACCTCTGTATATACCCCTTTATATATCTCTTCACCGACATCTTGTTTCCCTCCAGTAGAGTGTGAGCTCCTTGAGGTCAGGAACTGACCCCTTTGTATCCTAGATACAACCTAGCAAATGGACAGGCCATCAAGATAGAAGATAGAAGATATCTTTGAAGATAGAATGTTACCTAGATGTCAGAAGTGGAAGGGGCCTGGGAACCTAGACCTAGAACAGTGCTTGACACATACATGCTTAATAAATGATTTGTGTCTGAGTGACTCCGAAGGCAGCTCTCTAGCCACTGCCTCTTAATCATAGGTTGACATAGAGTTGAGCTTAGAAGACGTATGACTTCCCTCCATTTTGGAGCCTTAACTCATTCCCACCTAAAGTCCTTCTCTCTTTGATCCCTGAGAAGTTTGCGTTCTCTTTCTGGTTGGCTCCTATGCACATAGCAATTAACATATATAATGGGGTTTTGCTTAGCCCATGTCCAGGTCACCTTATATAGAGGTACCAATATGGAAAGTGCCAGAAACCTGCTTCTGGGAGATGTGATCCCCTACCATGTGGGTAGAAGTAGCTTTTTTCCTTTGGCTGCATAGTTGGAACAGACTATATCTTCAGAACTCCTCAACCTGGACATTGTCTCTGTCTTTCTAGCTGGTTCCAGAGGGGGTGAAAGCCCTGTTCACCCACAGCACAAGCACTAGGAGCTGAGTTGGGTGAGGAGGCCTAGGGCCTCAAGAACCAGGCTTAAACTTTTGGTCTGGTCTATTTCATTTGTCCTTTGCAGCTCCAGGCACAGGTGGTGGAGTCTCTAGATTCAGGAGATTGAGCCACAGTGACCTTGGAGGCAGGACAGGCCAGGTATTGCTTCTAGGCCAACAAGGAAGTCCTGCGAAGCTAAGGTGCCAGGATTCAAACCTAGGGTGGGCTTTGGGTTTGGAACTTTGTGAGACTGTGTTATATAGGAACTCAACTAAGCTATCACCCAAGTCCTCCCTTCTCAGAGACTGCAGTGGTGAAAGGGGGAATTATGCTGCCCCTGTGTTAGGAAGGATGTTTGGATGTTTGTTCTGCCTATACCTGGAAAGTCATTATTTCTTTGTAAAAGCTAATCTGACTCTTAAGTGGTAAAATGGAACTGGGGTACTCTAGTATCCTAAAATTGAGGGAACACAATCAGTGGAGGCTAAAGTCAATGGCAGAGAGACTGGAAACCCCCAAAACTCTTGAAGGGTACCAGAGAACTCTGAGGGAGGGGTAAAAAATTATATACCTGGCCTTCAGGCAATAGGGGCCAAGGTAGTCATGGTTACAGATACATAAACATTATTGTTTAGCCAAGATATAGTGCTGTAGAAGGTACCTGTCTTCTCCCACAGGCCTCATGTAGAATATCATTTATAACTCTCCAATGTGCTTGCCACGTAATTTTGACCTGTATTATGGCTAACTGCCTCCTACTCCCACTAGACTCAAGTTCATGAATACAAGGGAGAAAGTCTTATCAAACTTTGGAGCTCCCGCACTGCTCTATACAGTTAGCACAGTATATATGTGTCAGTCTAAATATAAGTTTTTAAAAGCCCAGTCCTAGAAGGGAAGTCAAGAGTTCTAAGTTCTTATCCCAACTTGGTGACTAACTGGCTGAGTGCCCTTAAACAAGTCACTTCCTCCCACTTTGGTCTTCCCTTTACTCCTTTATAAAGTAAGAGAATTGGACAAAATCATGGGTTCTTAGTTTGAGGTCTTTGAACTTAAAAAATTTTTTTTTGATAACTATGTCAATGTAACTGATTTCCTCAGTACTCCTATATGTTTTATTTATGCATCTAAAAACATCATTCTGAGAAGAGGCTCCATAGACTTTACCAGACTGCCCAAAGAGTCCATGACCCAACAGGGGTTAAGAACCTTGGACTAGACGTTCGAAAGGCCTTTTCAGCTCTAACATTCTCTGTTTTATGGTCCTGCCTGGCCCCGACAGTCTCTGTTCCCAGGCCCCTTCCACTTCTGACATCTAGGTAGCATTCTATCTTCAAAGATATCTTCTATCTTCTATCTTGATGGCCTGTCCATTTGCTAGGTTCTGAGGTCCCTTCTAGCCTTAGCAGCCTGTGTTCTAAGGTCCCTCTCTGCTCTGCCCTTACGCATTCTAACCTTTTCCCAGCTCTAAATCCAATGGCTCTACTAGGAAATAATAGCAGATGTCAGTCAGGTACATTCTCCACAGGCTATAATGCTGGTTCCCATTAGCTTGAATGAGGCCTGGGTGGGGCAGTTGTTTCATTCCAGTGAAAGTGGCCATCCTTGAAACCAGTGGCCAAGAGGTCATTTACCCTGATAGACCAGTAGTTTTGCCCTAACATTAGCATGCTCTTAAGTAATATTGAAAGACCAGACCAAGCCCAAAATTGTAAAGCAGTAAAACAGCCCTCTTTTTACTCAACATACACTTATCAGGAAATGATAAGATCTCCCTTCTGAGCTACTGTTAAGTTGCCAGGGAACATATTAAAGAAAACAAGGAAGAATGAAACCTGAAACAACAAAATTGCTCCGGCAATCAGGAGGCTGGGAAGCAAAGACGAGAGTTAATAGAAGCCCCTTCTGTTCTTAACTTCACTGCACAATGCTATGAACAATGCGTCAGAAAATTTGACAAAGGCCCCCTTTGTCATTCTCTCAAAAATATGTGAGGAGGAGACAGGTCCCTGTCAAAGAATGGATGCCATGGCATCAAGCTATCTATTAAAAGCCAGCTTAACGCAGAACAGGAAGAGGAAGTTTCAGTTCATTCTATCCACCTCATATCTTGAGGATATGCATGATGAAATGATAGAGAAGACTAGGGAGCTAAAGCTAGAATAAAACTGGGCCTGAAGTGAATTTGTCAAAGACACAAACCCTGCCCTGCGTGGTGAGCCGCTGGCACTTCCACATGATTCCACTTGGATCAGCAGCCGAACGTCTCATGAGCATCGATGAATAATAAAAAATTGAGAAGAACCCTTTGGGCACACCATGCCTCCCAAGAGATCAGGAGTTCTTAAAAAGGGACCTCCTTTATTTTCACATCATTTCCTCTAAGGGGAAAAGGAAGGGAACAAGCCCTTATTAAGTGCCTAGTATGTGCCAGGCACTATGCTAAACAAATAATGATATAATAGCCAACATTTATATAGTGCTTATTGTGTGCCAGGCCATATGCTAAATGCTTTGCAATTCATGTATCCCCACAACAACCATTATTCCCATCTTACAGTTGAAGAAACTAAGGCAAACAGAGGTGAAGTGACTTGCCCGGGGTCACCAGTAAATGTTTGAGGCTGGATCTGAACTGAGGTCTTCCATGCTCCAGACCCAGCTGCCTAGCTGTCTCTGGGGGGAAGGTGAGAGAAGTTACCACCTCCATTTAGAAGCTCATTTCCTCATTCCCTGTCTCCTGTCTACCATCCCAATTTCTCTTGCTCCTCACTTGCTCCAATACATCTGAGGTTTCAGCTCTTGTTTCCAACAGGCTAAGTTCTTTTGCCTCATTCTTTGTTTAAAGAGTTAGACCCAGACCCTCATGGTGTACACATACAACTGGGCTAAGAGACTTGCTGATTCAATTAAGAAACATTATTGAGCACCTACTATGGGACAGACAAGGTGCTAAGCCCTAGAGATGCAAAGATAAAGAAATGACACTGTCTCTGTCCTCAAGGGGCTCCCCTTCTACAAGGGGGGAAATTGGAAAATGTTCCAGAATCCACGTTGGAACGAGATTTTGCATCTGGTTGAGGCTCATTGATTGTAACCACCAACCCAGTGTTAAGTCAAGTTCACTATATCTTTTAGAGGTAGTTCTTGGCTCTTTTGAAGATAGGAGCGTGATTGGGCTGGGATATCTATCACCCTACCAATCACTAATGAAATTATTTGTCTGAACTCCATAACTGAACAGGTATTCTCTCCCCTCCCGAAGTTGGATCAGAGAGTAAGGCCTTCCAGGATAGAGAGGGTCCACTTTTAATTAAGAGGTGTGCAATTCCCATGAAAAAGAGGACCATTGCAGTGAAAGCAAAGTAGTTCCATAAATTCCTTATAATGAAACCAAAGGATGGGTCAGGAAGCTTTTATGAAGCCTATATTCTGTCCCAGGCAGCTAGGTGGCTCTGCAGTGGCTAGAGAGCCAGACCTGGAGCCAGGAAGACATCTTCTTGAGTTCAAATCTGATCTCAGTCAGTTTCTAGTTATGTGACCCTGGGAAAGTCACTTGATCCTGTTTGCCTCAGTTTCCTCATCTGTCAAATGAATTGGAGAAGGAAATGGCAAGCCACTCCAGGGTCTTTGTCAAGAAAACCCCAAATGGAGTCACAAAGAGTTGGATACAATTGAAAAATGGCTGAACAAAATATACTGTTCTGGGAACTGTTAGGCACTGGGGAGACAGAGGTGAAGATGAGACAGCCCCATACTAGCAGAAGCTGACACTTTTTTGGGGAAACAATATTTATGCATATAAGTATATGCAAAATAAACCTCACATTTGCTTGGTACAATTTTGGTGGTGGGTGGAAGAGACATGAGCAGCTGTGAGGAAAGTAGGGTTCAGGAAAGAATTCGTGGAAAATGAAGAGCTTATGTTGAGCATTGGGGGAAATGGTGGATTCAAAGTGGCCAAGGTAAAGTGGGAGGGCATGCCAGGCTGGGGGGAGAGCCAGTTCAAAGGCACAGAGACTGGAGATAGAGCATCATGTGGGAGGGAAGCAAGAAGACCAGTTGGACTAGCCTGGAGAGTGTGTGAAGGGGGAGGAATGTGGCATAAGCCTGGAAAGGTAGGCTGGAGCCAGATTTTAAAGGGCTTTAAAAACCAGAGTTTGCGTCTGAGCCACTCACCAATAAGACACTTCTGGAGCATGGATAGTGGAGACACATACCCCTAAAGCAGGGGTTCAGAACCTGGAGTCCATGAAACTATTTCACTATAATTGATTCCCGTTGTAATCCTACATATTTGATTTCATGCACTTAAAAACATAGTTCTGAGAAGAGTCCATGAGCTTCCCCAGACCACCAAGGGAGGGGCCATGACACACAACAAAGATGAAGAATCCCTCTCCTAAAGGGTACATAATATCTGAAGACTCTTGGTTTTCCCTCATCACTTTTGTGACCACAAAAATGAAGCATGATTCACTTCTTAAGTAAGTTGGGATTACTGGAGAATATTGAAACTCAGGGACACTTGGGAACAGGGCCAGAGTAGGCAGCTACCTGAGTTGGTGAGCTGGCACCATCACGGCCATTATCTGGCTGTGCGATCTAGAGAAAATTACAAGTGTTCAGGGCATTTGTTTCATCCTTCACAAAGTGAGGGGGTTGAGCTAGATAATCTCTAAGGGCTCTTAGTACTCCAAACTTCTAAGCCTAGTGACAGGCTGGTGATTGTTCTTGAGTTGGTAGGCTCACCTGGGAAGCTGATAAAACCCTGTGGACATGGAGTGGCTCCTTGGTTCATTGATCCAATTGCCTAATTGTAAAGATGTGGAAATGGAGGTATTGGGAGAAAAGGGGAGAGAGGGAAGCAACATACTCAAGGCCATGGGTCTCATAAGTAGAAAAGCAAGAACTAGAATTCAGATCCCAGAGAGGATACTTTCCATCAAGACTACTAGACTACAGAGTGATAGACTTGGAGTTGGGAAGACCTCAGTTTAAAAGCTGTGTGACCTTGGGCAAGTTACTTAACCCCTCTCAGTCACACTTTCCTCATCTGTAAAATGGGGAAACTATTATTAGTAGCACCTTACATCCCAGGATTGTTGTGAAAATCAAGTGAGGTGATATGTAAAGCACTTAGCAAACCTTAAAGTGCCATATAGTTAGACATTGTTCCTGTTGCAGGATGCCTCCAGAGGACAGGACTTGATCAAAGATTCAAAGAGCTACCTTAATAGCTCTATAAACATATAATCTCTAATAATGTAATTTAAAATGTGCTAACCCTGTAAAAAACATTTGTAAGATCTAACGGAAACCGTCAGTGCGTGCTACATATAATAATAGCATTCTATGACATTTTGTCATCATCTCTCTGATTAGAATCATAGAATTCTAGAACTAAAAGGAATTTGAGAAAATATAGTGATGTGCAAATTAATTGGCACAAAATAATTGAATGCCATCCATCAAACCTTACAACTTTTTATAGCTTTAAAAACTTAATATGCACCATGACCTCCATTTGCTAGAGTCACTTGTCATACATGATTTGACACTGAGTTCACAAGATTTTGACACATAATGTTTCATTCTTTGGGAAGTCAGTTTTTACCACATTGGATCTTAAGTGTATTTTTAATTAACAGGCCATTTTTCCAAGTCCAGTCTTCATGGTAGCTGATAGATTCTCAATGAGGTTTAAACCAGGGAAATTGCCCAGACACCAAAGCATGTTTATCTCTTGGAAACATTTCATAAACTTTCATGACATGTGACATGGTACAAAGTCATATTTCACTATCCTATCTCCATTTGGGAGCTTCTGTAATTCTGGAACAATTCTCCTTTTTCAGTCTATCAGTATATTTATTTCAGGGACACAGTGGATAGAGTGCTGGGCACTTCAGTCAATAAGACTCCTCTTCATGAGTTCAAATGTGGACTCAAATACTAGTTGCATGACCCTGGGCAAGTCAGTAAGCTCTGTTTGCCTCAGTTTCCTCATCTGTCAAATGAACTGGAGAATGAAATGGCAAACCACTCTAGTATCTTTGCCAAGAAGACCCCAAATGGGGTCTCAGAGAGTCAACAACAAATATTTATTTGAGTTCATCATTTCCTCAATAAGGACAAGACATTCCAAGTCCACTAGACATTTTTTAAAAATTTCCCAAACATTTTTGGTGGTGAATTTTTACAGACTGAGTAAGAAGTGCATATCTGATAGGCTCACCAGAACTACGTTTGCCAATGGTTCTGATGTAACTTTGAATAAAAATTGAATTTCATCAGTAAAATTACCTTTTTATAATCTTTAATGACCAAGTCTTTGTATTGTCGTGTCTATAATAAGTGGGCCTGGTTGTGAAGGGCTTTGAATGGCCTTTGATCCTGGAAGTGATAGGGAGCCACTCACTGGAGTTTATTGAATAGGATGGGGAGGTAGGGGTGACATGGTCAGAAAGGTCAATATGACAGCTAAGTGGAAGATAGACTGGGATGGAGAAAAACTTGAGGCAGAGAGATCAACCAGGAGGCTTTCTCAAGTGAGTGAGATATCTAAGAGTGAGATGATGAGGGCCTGAACCAGGGAGAGAGCAGTGTCAAAGGAGAGGAGGCATATACAAGAAATACTACAAAGATGAAATCAACAGGTCTTGGCAACAGATTGGATATGGGGGGGGTGGTAAGAGAGAATGAAGAATTGAAGATGATACCTAGGTTTCAAGCCTGGGTGACTAGGATTCAAATCTAGAGGTTAGGACAAGATAGAGATATCTGAAAATGATCAGCCTAACGGTGGTCACTGAATCCATGGAAATGATGAGAATGCTAAGGAAGATGGTAGATAGAGAGAAGAGGTCCCCGGACAGATACCCTGTGAACTATCCATGATTAGGAGACATGACTTGGATGAAGATCCATCAAGGAGACTGAAAAGGAGCAGTCTGATTTGTAGAAGAACCAAAAGAGAACAGTATCCCAAAAATCTAGAGAAATTGTATAAAGAGAGCAGAAAAGGATGATCAACCATGTCAAAGGCTATGTAGAGGTCAAGAAGGATGAGAATTGAGAAAAGGCCACTGGATTTGGCCATTAAGAGATCATTGGTAACTTTGGAGAGAGCAGCTCCAGTTGAATGATGAGGTCAGAAGTCATTCTGCAGAGAATTAAGCAGAGAATGAGATGGAAGGAAGTTGAGTCACTTTCTCAAGGAATTGAGACACAAAAGGCATATGGGACAATAGCTAGTCAGGGACAGATCGATCAAGAGAGACTTCTTGAGGATGGAGAAGACATGGGCATGTTGTAGAGAGTAGATAAGGAGAGACTGAAAACAAATGAGAGTGTAGGGACAATAGGAGACTGG
This sequence comes from Bettongia penicillata ogilbyi, assembly GCA_023548195.1. Classification (NCBI taxonomy): domain Eukaryota; kingdom Metazoa; phylum Chordata; class Mammalia; order Diprotodontia; family Potoroidae; genus Bettongia; species Bettongia penicillata. Next base: position 4,171,806 of record JAJHZJ010000098.1, read on the forward strand.
AAGGAATGCAATCACCTTTATTGGTTATTTTAGTGGTCTTCCAGCTTCAAGGAATCTATGCCATCTGAAGAATCACCAACTACCACTCTGGGTGCCAAGTCCATCTAAAGGTGTTTGCTTTCTTTCTGAGGATTAATTAGGTTGTTTAACAATGATTTTAATTTTAGAGTGGGATTTTTTTTTCCATTTTCAACCATACCTTCCTTTGTGATTCAGCCTAACTGGTTCTATTTCATTGTGGGCTTGAATGTTCCATACTGGGATCCAGGGAGCACAGATCTTGAAGTGGAAAGAAGCTTTGAGATCATCCATTCCAGTCCCCTGATTTTTACAGATAGGGAAACTGAGGCCTAGAAAGGCTAAATGACTTGCCTTCAGCTACACAGGTAGTAAATATCAGAAGTGAGCTTTGACTCCAAAGCTAGTGCTTTTTCCATTGTACCAAGCTGTCCTTGAAACACTCCACTACCCCACATCAACAATCACTGAAGTATGGAGGACTTTAAGAGATGCATATAACTTTTCTCTATTTCTTTGAACTGACAACCATTCTTTAAAAACAAGAGAATTACAAACAACAAAATAGATAATTGAAACGCCTACGTATGGCATAAAATCCATCACTCAGCTAACGAGAGAACTAACTAACGGTGGGGAAACTAGCTCAATCCAGTTTCTTCTGGTAAAGGGCAGACTTCTGAGTCGGTCTCTTGTTGGTAGCACACATCTATGAGCACTGGCACAAAAGGAAATCATTTCAAATGCTCCTTTGCCTCGGGTGATTCACATAGTTCTGTAGAATGCAGAGTGGGAAGGAACCTCAGAACAATGACTTCTGATAATCGAGTTTATTCCACTAGAAACCCCTTCTGGGCAAGGACGCTGCCTTATTTAACTTTGGCTCTCCCAAAAGAGCACTCGGTCTTCGCTTAACAGCATTTGTTCATTTGAACCTAGAATGTCAGAACTAGTAGGGTCCTTAGAAAAGAATCAAAAAGCCACAAAGATCTCTTCATTTTACAAACAAGGAAACTGAGACCTAGAGACTGAGGTTGGCTGGCATTTTTGTACACAAGCTCATAGATCAAGAATTAAAAGGGATCTCAGAGGTCATCTGGTCCAGACCCCTTATCTTACAGATGAGGAAACTGAGGGGGAGTTAAATTATTTGTTTAAGATCAAACAGATAGTAACAAAGCTAGGATATTAAATTTTTAAACACTGTGAAGGACATGTGTTTTATTACCAATCAATATCATATGCCCAGCTTCTTTGCAACTCAGTAACCCTGATGAATGTGTACCTGTGCCTTCCCTTTGTACCAGTTACTGCTTATCAGTGGTTCTTCCAGGAAAATGACTTGCATGGGGGAGGAGGGAAAGATTTATCAGATTGTTGGACTAACTCATTCTGTACTACACATGTGGTTCAAAATGGGGGCACCTGGGTAAACTTTATGAGAAAGGGGTTTTTTTAAGTTTTCTTGGACAGATTCCTGATATACATGTGGGGCAGTGTGTAGGCACCTTGGGATCCTTCCCCTCCTTCCCCTCTGGTTGAGTAACTAGCTATCTCTTCCCTTGATCTCCACATTGGAACTTTCATATACTGCACTGAGCTCATCTGGCTTTGGATTCTAGCTTTTTAATGCCCCAACCTTAGTTCCTCCACCTGGCTCTTTGGCATGGTGACTGCAAAAAGGTGACCCTTTTTGCTCCTACGATAGGCACTCACTAAACATTGAATGGATGGGTGGTCTTGGGGCTGCTTGCCCATGATAAGAGCCCATTTCTATTGTGCCTCCCGGTTTACAAAAGCCCTTTTCTCCCAGCAGACCTAAGAACCTAAGCTCTAGACCTAGGAGGGAAGCAGAGCAGCTCCCTTGCTGTGATCTCTTGAAAGGCAGCCCTTGACACATGCTTTTGTGTGAACCTGCCGTTCTCCTACAAAGCAGGATTGCTATGGCAACAACCCAGCATCAGTAGGTTTAAACTAACCTATCTCATGACAGTCTAATCCCAGCTCACACTCCCTATTAGGGGATGAACAATCCCACGCCTAGGGAATTCTGCTTCACAATGACAAGAAGAGATGACATTTGAAGGATTTTTGATCAAAGAATTGTAAAGCTCATCTAGTTCAGCTCCTTCATTTTATAGCTGAAGAAACTGCAGTCCAGAGAGGGGAAGGGACTTGCCCGATATATAGTGAGTGCTTAAAACACAATCATTGGATTTGAATTATTTTTTGTTCCCCCAAATCATATAGGAAGTCATCACAACCATCCCCATCGTTCAGGTTTCTATAGCACTTTTAAGATTTGCAAAGGATTTCATAGGTTACCTCATTCAATTATTTTACAGATAAGAAAACTGAGGCCCACTCAAAAAAAAGGTAAAGTCACTTCCTTAGGATCATCCAAACAGAAAATGTCTGAGGCAGGATTTGACTGAGCGGGGGATTCAAATATAGGTCTCCTGACTCAAAATCCAAGGTTTTCTCTCTACAAGTACTGTTTTCCAGAGTAGGAAACAAAAGACTAAAATAGAATGACACATTCTAGAACTAGGGGAGCTGGCATCAGCCTTCAAGTCCTTGTTCTGGTGGACCCTAGAAATCAGAACTAGAAGTAATGGCTGGGGCATTGCAAGAAAGCTCCTATTGGGCATGATGTAAGGAAAAATTTCCTAACAATCGATATTTCCCAAAGTTGATTGGGTTAACTCAGAAAGTAATGGATTTGTATTCACCAGAGGTCTTCGTGTAGAGGTTAGATGACCACTTCTCAGGGATCATAGCTCTATGACTGGAGAGCTCTGGCCCCAGAGGCTAGCTAATCCAGCCTCCTCATTTTACACTAGAAGAAGCTAAGGCACAGGGGGGATTAAATGATTTGTTCAAGATAACTTAGATAGTAAACACAAGAGGTGGCATTTGAACATAGGTCCACTGACGCCAAAGTCAGTGCTCTCTCAACTGTACTTGGCTGATAGGTATAGAAGGAATTTCTGTTCAGTCACCAAGCATTTATTAAGCACCTACTGTGTGCCAGGCACTGTGGTAAGCACTGAGGATACAAAGAAAGGCAAAAACAGCCCCTGCCCTCAAGGGGAGTCTAATGGGAGAGACAACACATAAATAATTACGTATAAAAAAAATCTATCCAGTACAAATAGAACGAACTGAGACACACTGGTAAAGGCCTCATGCAGAAGGCATAGATGAGGAAGGTAAGGCCTCTAGGCAAAAGGGACAGCCAGAGCAAAGGCAAAGATACCGAAGGAAAACAGGAAGGCCAGTGTCACTGCGGGACTGGAGAGTGTGTGTAAAAGCCTCTAAAATCAAAAGGAGGATTTCATATTTGATTTTGAAGGCAGTAGAGACCCACCAGGGCTCACCGAGCAGGGGGTGATGTGCTCAGACTTAAAATTTAGAAAAATTAATGGATTGGAGTGGGGAAACATTTGAACCAGGGAGACTAGTTGGAAGGTTATTTTAATAGTCTAAGCAAGGGGTGATGAGGGCCTGAATTAGGGCAACTATGTGAATGGAGAGCTGGCCATAGATGGGAAACGTTGTGAAGGGAGAGACAAGTTTTGACATCGGGGTGGATATATGGGGTGAGTGAGGGTGAATAGGACACAGAGATTGTGGGTCTCTGTGACTGAAGAAGGGTAGTGCCCTTGATGATATAAGAAAGTTTGGAAGACAGGAGGATGGGGGAGGGGGAAGGGGAGCTAATGAGTTCATGTTTGGATATGCTGAATTTGAGATGTCTATGGAACATGTAGTTGAGTATGTCTAAAAGACAGTTGGTGATGTGTGACACAGTAGCTCAGCAGACAGAGATCGTTGAACTGGCAGGAGCTGATGGGCTCACCAAGTACAAGAGTAGAGTAAAAAGAGAAGAGAATCCAGGTGAGAGCCTTAGGGGGACACCCACAGTTAATGATGTGACCTAGATGAAGAACCAGCAAAGGAGACCAAGAAGGAACAATCAGACTGATGGAAGAATCAGGAAGGGGCCATGTGATGAAAAAACGAGAGGAGAGAGAATGTTCACAAGGTCATCAACAGTGTCAAAGGCTGCTGAGAGGTCAAAAATGACGATTGATAAAAAACCATTCGATTGGGCAGCTAAGAGATTATTGGTGTCTTTGGGATACTTACAGTTGAATGATGAGATCAGAAGCTAAACTGCAGAGGGTTGAGAAGAGAATGAGAAGAAAAGAAGTGGAAAAATGTATTATACGAAGCTTTCTCAAATTTATCCAGGGAGGAGAGGGGAAATGTGCAAAGGTTGGAATGGATGGTTGGCTCAAGTCAGGGTTTTAAAGATGAGGTAGACATGGGTGTATCTGTAGGCAGTAGGGAAGGAATCGGTAGGTAGGGAGTGACTGATGACAAGAGAATGAGGTGATAGTAGAGGCAGTATGATGGAGAAATCAAAAGGGAATGGAATCAAAAGTACGTGTGTTTGTGTGTGTGTGTGTGTGTGTGTGTGTTCATCCTTCGTTGCCGAAAAAGACCACGCCAACAGAGAAATGATGACATGACTTGCACTTGACTTTGTTTTGAGGGAGGGAGGGCTGTGCAGGTCACCAGCCTCACTTCTCCTCCAGAGCCATCTGAATCCAGTGACTAGATATTCATCAGGATGACTGCAGATGACCCAGGATGAGGCAATTGGGGTTAAGTGACTTGCCCAAGGTCACACAGCTAGTGAGTGTCAAGTGTCTGAGGTGAGATTTGAACTCAGGCCCTCCTGACTCCTGCACTGGTGCTCTATCCACTGAACCACCCAGCTGCCCCTCAAGGGTACATGTAGAAGAAAGGAGGACCACCTCCCCATGCAAGACTGGTGAATGGCCTCAGTTTTTAGTTAAATGAGAAATCCTTAGCTGAGGGGGAGTGGGGAGGATATGTCATGTGAAGCTTGGGGAAAGAAAAAAATGTTTGGAACAGTTTCCAGTGTCCCAGGGCAGGATAAGAAATCACTTAGGGAGAAACTGAATGTTAGCCTTGCTGTTGCCATACCCATCTGAGATTTGGTAACAGATTTGCAGGGTATATAATAAACACGGTTTTGTGAATTCCCAGAGCTCTGTTCAGCAATGGATGAATAGGAATGAAGGAGGCAAATGATGTGAGCGGTCCAGAGTTGGCAAGATTTGGCAAGGAGAAATTAATGCTAGACAAGCAAAGTCTCAAGGAATGTGAAAGGAGAGAATAATGTACAGGTGAATTGGTTCACTAACAGACTAAGGTAGGGAAAGGGGGATAGTATAACCGATTTGGGGGCAATGGCCTGGGGGAAAACCTGAGGGGTGAAAGGAATGGAGGTCATAGGGAGGATGAAAACTAGACTTAGGGGTCCTAAAGCATAGGAAACTAGACTCCGTGACCTCTGCAGTCCCTGTGAGAGCATCTGGTGCTCATAGAGGTAGAGGAAACTGAAGTCCAGAGACAGGTAAGTTACTTGCCTATGGTTGAGCCATTACTAAATGGCAGATCCTATTCTAATTTTGTATTAATATCAATTATTCTAATCCCAGGTTCTCCAGAACTGTCCATCTTTCTGTCCTATAAGGACAGAAATGCTATAAGCATTCCCACAGTCACATAGCTATTAAGGGACAGCTAGGACCGAAAGCCAGTGTTAATTGGGGTAGATGGGAGGATCAGGAGAAGAGAGTAAAGAGTAATGAAGATGGTAGAAATGAGAGACACCAACAGATTTAGAGGTGAAGATCTTAGAGGCCATGTAGTCCAATATCTTTATTTTACAGAGGAGGAAACAGAGGCCTAGAGCCATTAAGTGTCTTACCCAGGGTCACACAGGTAGTAAATGTCAGGGCTAAGATTTGAACCCCAATTCTTTCTAACTACACATGCATTACTCATTTCACGATACCATACTGCCTCCAGATGGCTGCAATGTGTGTATATATAGATATAGATACATACATATATATATATATGGATATATATATGTACATATATAAAGGCTTATATACACATACACACACACACACACAAAATGATAGTTTGGGGGTCTAATGAGTGCTCAACTGAATATGGAACAGAAGAAACTTCCACTTGCACCTACCATGGATACAAACAAGTTCATAATCTAAAAAAATGTTAAGAAATTCTCTCCTGGGAGCTGAACAGTCCAGCTTTACATCAACTATGGCGTCTCTCTAGGTTGGCACTTGGAAACTGGAAACAGGCCCAAGGTCTAAAAGGCTGGGCTATAAAATACAATCAAAGAGTTAGCCTTGGCCAGCCCATATTTCCTTCTCTTTGTGTTCTCAAATCTTCCTTCCCCACCTCACCCACATCTTGAGCACTTAGGAGTCATTTCCCTTCCCCGTACACAATTCCCAGGGCTCTGTTCTCTAATGCACAGCAAAAACTTGGAGGAACTTGATTATAATCCATTTTTACTTTGCCAGTTGTTGGGAATTGCCATCTCCAGTCTGAGGAGAAATACGAGGGTTCCCTAGGGGCTGCTAAACCTTTTGGGCTCCATTATTATAACATGGCTGTGCTAGTTCCTTGGGTCTTAATATAAATTGTTTATAAATCAATTCCTCAACATCAGCCTTGGAATCAAGTAAAGAATCAGAGAATTGTAATTGTATTTCATCAAGGCAGCCATTCTAATCTGAGGCTCAGAGACAGGAGATGGCTTGGCCAGAATCACACTGAGGCCAAGACTCTAGGTCTCTTGTGCTAGCACCATTTCCAGGAAGTCACAGTGCTGATGTCCATGTTACCAGGGATGGGTGATGCTAACGCTCTTTAGCAGAAGCTAGTTGGAAGGATCAACTCACTCTTACCAGAGAAGGGCTCTGAGGAAATGTCACCTCAAGAAGATCCATTTTGATGATCACATTAGAAAAAGAGTTGGAAAAAAAGTTTAGAATATTAGCTGAAGTTGGCATGGAAAGAAGAAGAAAATGCAAAGACAAATCCCTATTGGCCCTACCCTTTGTAGGAAATATTTGGTACCATGACCGTGGTTAACATTTGAGAGTATCACAGACCTTCAGAGATAGAAGGAGCCTCAGCAGTCATCTGGTTCGACCTATACCCCCATGACATGCCTGACAAGCCTCCTCTTGCAGGTCCTTTACACTCTTGCTCCTTTACACTTTGGGATAGGTCCAATGGTTAGCAAACTTTTCCTTACATCAGTCCTAAATGTGCCTCTCTGAAGCTTCTAGCTTCAGAGTTCCTTGTTCCTTGTTCTGCCTTCTTGAACCAAGCAGAACACATCTAATCCCTCTTCCACATAAGAGCCCTTCAAGTACTTAAAAAAAGACTCCACATGAGTCTCTCTCCAAGCTAAGCATCTTCAGTTCTTTCAAATGATCCTCACAAAAAAATGATATTAAGACCCTTCACCAATCTTGGTTGAACCCCTCGGAATGCTCTCCGGTTTATCCTCCCTAAAATGTGTTACCCAGAAATGAACACAGTATTACAGCTGTGGTCTGACCAGAACAGAGTACCACATGACTATCAACTCACTGCCTCTCAACACTATACCTCTGCTAATTCAGCCTCTGCTTACATTAACTTTTGTGACTGCCATGTCATACTACTCACTCCTGTGAAGCTTTCAGTCCACTAAGACCTATAGGTCTTTTTCAGATGAAATAATGTCTAGCCATGCCTCCCCCATCTTATACTTGTGAAATTGATTTCTGAACCCAAGTGTAAGACCTTACCTTGATCAGTATTACCTATCATGTTATTCAACTAGGCTTAAATTTCTTTTGAATCATAACCATGTCATCCAATGTATGAGGAAGCTATGTGGCCCAGTGGATAGAGTACTGAACTTGGAGTCAGGAAGACTTGAATTTAAATCCAACCTCAGATGCTTCCTAACTGTGTGGCCCTGGGCAAGTCACTTAACATTGTCTACCTCAGTTTCCTAATCTATAAATTTAGGATAGTCATAGAACCTACCTCCAGTGGTAGTTACCAGTTTAAAATGGCATATTTGTAAAGCATTTTGAAAATCTTAAAGCACTATATAAATGCTAGCTCTTATTATTCAATATCTTTCCCAGTTTTGTGTCATCTGAAAATTTGATAAGCATATCATGTAGTTGGTTGATGAGTTCCCTGTGCAATCACTTGAGTCTTTTTTTAGACAACACTCCCCCTTTCCCTTCTCATTTGAAATTGTTTCTCTTTGTGTCTTTGGAATTTCATTCTTCAGCATTGATCCTCTAGAGTTATGGCTGGTCATTATGTTAATCAGGGTTCTCAAGTTTTTCCAAGCTGTTTTTATGTTGTTATGGTATAAATTGTTCACCTGGCTATGCTCTCTTCTACATCAGTTCATACAAAGCTTCCTGGTGTCTCTGAACACATCCCTTTGATCATTTTTGATCATTTCTTACAGCATAATAGTATTCATTACGAGGATTTTGCATTTTTTTTTATTGGGAGGGCAGGAGAGGGAGAAAAAAATGCTTGCTAACTGAAAAACTAAATAAAATGAAATGTTAAAAAAAATGTCATTCTTGAAATGATCCTTCCTGGGCTAACTATCCCTATAGTGTTTCAGTCCATGAGATCCTACCTGTTCTTTAAATGAATCAATGAATGAATGAGCATTTATTAAACACTTACTACCTACAAAGTGTTGGATATACAAATAGAAAAGTAAGACAGTCCCAGCTTTTCAGGAGTTCACATTCTAATGGAGGAGATAACACATATGAAAGGTTTCAGCTTCTAGTCAGATGGAAAAGTCCCATGCTCCTTAGAGTATACCAACAAAGCTAATAGTAATATTTCTTCTTTAATGTCACTATTCTAGGGCTCTTGGGCTCTAGGATATCCCTATTAGGATCTAAGAGAAGATGGTAGTCAAACTGGTGGTGGTAGTGGTGGTGGTGGTGGTGATTTAACTTGCCTCAAATGGGCTACTTCCTGTCTCACCTTTAGGGGGCCTTGTTGCTTCAGCTCAGTTGGCTTGCTGCCCTGTATCTGGCAGTTGGTTGGCAATTGGAGGATGGTTGGCCTCTTCTCCACAAAAGTTGTTTCCCCAGATGATAACTATGAGGGCTGAGCTAGAAACAGGAAGGGTGTTGAGCAGGGGGGCAGGGTGGTGTACTGCTACTCCTGGGGCTCCTTTGTCTATCTGCCCTTTGGTGGCAGTTGGTAGATCGTTGGTGATAGTGGTGGTGAGGAAGGTAGATCTCCTCTCGACAATGATTTCTCACCTCGTTGATGGCTGTGGAACTGTGGGGCTGGACTACAAGCAGGTTTGGTGGTTTCTTAAGTCATTTTTTCAGTCATGTCCAACTCTCCATGACCTCATTTAGAGTTTTCTTGGCAGAGATACTAGAGTGGTTTGCCATTTCCTTCTCCCGCTCATTTAATAGGTGAGGAAACTGAGTGACTTGTCCAGGGTCACACAGTTAGTAAGTGTCTGAGATTGGATTTGAACTCATGAGGATGAGTCTTTCTAGTTCCAAGCCCAGTGCTCTATCCACTGAGACACTTAGCTACCCTTGAGGGTTTGGGGGCACTGCTATTTCCAAAGATCTCAAGTTCAGGGGCCTGGGAAGCCTCCATCAGGGTCTGAGAGGAGTTAGTGGCCAAAGTTGTGGTAGTGATTTGACTTGCCTGGCACATGTCACCTCTTTTATCTTCCTCAGGGTTACCTGTCCTTCCTTCATTGTTCCAACAATCCTTAACTGTTTTTGCCATGCATTTGGCACAAATTACATATTTTAGGTAACAATAATGTTGTAGGAAAGAGTATCCCCTTATCCGCAAGAGATCATAAAAATGGGAAAGGGTCCCACATGTACAAAAAAATCTATAGCAGCACTCTTTATGGTGGCCAAAAACTGGAAATCAAGGGGATGCCCATCAATTGGGGAATGGCTGAATAAACTGTGGTATATGAACATAATGGAATACTATTATGCTATAAGAAATGATGAACAAGAAGACTTCAGAGAGGCCTGGAAGGACTTACATGATCTGATGCTGAGCAAAAGGAGCAGAACCAGAACTTTATGCACAGCAACAACCACAGCGTGCAAGAGTTTTTTCTGGTAGACTTGGAACTTCATTGTAATGCAAGGATTTAAAAAATTCCCAATGGTCTTTTAAGGCAAAATGCCTTCCACATCTAGAGAAAGAACTATGGAATTCAACTTCAGAATGCAGCAGACCATTTTCTTTTGTATTACGTTTTGGTTTATGATTTCTTCCATTCATTTTAATTCTTCTATGTAACATGACTATGGTGAAAATGTATTTAATAGGAATCTATGCATAGAATCTATATAAAATTGTATGCCATCTTGGGGAGGGAGAGGGGAGGGAGGGGAAAAAAATCTAAGTTATATAATAGTGATTGTAGAACACTGAAAATGAATAAAATAATTATAAAAAAGAATAAAGCAGGTCCAGTTCAAGCCTCAGGATTGTTCCTGGCACCAAGAGCTGATTTAAAAAGAAAAAAACAAAAAAGAAAGAGTATCCCTCTCCACCTCCCATAGACTCAGAATGTCCAGTATCCAATTCCAGGTCTGCCACTTACTCAAAATGTAATCATGGACAAGTCACTTAAATGTCCCTACACCTCACCTGCCTCATATCTAACATGAGGATAACAATATTTACACTACATATACTTCACAAAGTTGAGAGGAAAAATCTGTGTAAATGGATATATAAATGTGAATTCTTTTCCCTGCCTAGTACTGTTTAGTCGTCCTTCCACATGCCTATGATCTTGTCTCTCCTATCTAGACAGCTAATTCCTTACGGACAAGAATTGAGTTTTATCTGTGACTGCATCCCTCATAGGTAGATGCCAAGGCCCCTCATCCTCGTCACCTTGGCTACCTTCCACTTTACCAACATTCCTCCTAAAATATGAACACAATACTCCAGATATTATCAGACCAAGACAGAGAAAAGCAGCAGCATCACCTTCCTCATTCTGGACCTTTGGTCTCCCTTTGGCTGCTGTGTCACACTGGTGGTCCAGTTTTGTAGTCCATCAAAACCATTCGATCTTTTTTCACAAGAATTCCTTCTAGTCATATCACCCTTCCACCCTGCCACACGCACCTCATCTTGTACTTATGCAGTTGATTTTTTAAAATTGTTTACAGTAATCCCTTGTGGATTTCATTTTCTTTGGCCTTCCATTTCAGCTTGTCAAGAGTTTCAGCTTGTCAAGAGTCTTTAGGAGCCCAATTCTATCACTCAACACATTAGCTATCTCTTAGAGCTTCAAGCCATCTGCAGATCTGCCAAACATGCCATCTATGACTTCATCTGAATCACTGGTAAAAAATGTGGACCAGGACAGAGCTGTGCTGGCCATCCCTAGAGACTAAGTTCAAGTTTGTTAGAGATCCATTAACATACATTATTTGGGTTAGACTTGCATAACATACATTATTTGGGTAAAAACTTGTAATTCGACCAGCTATGATCAACCTAATCTTACTGTCTTCCAACTAACATTTTAAAAAAACCTTCTTCCGTAAGGATTTCATGAGAAACTCTGTGACATAACTTACTAAAATCTAAATTTTCCAAGACTGCAATGTTTTCCTGATCTACCTGTCTAGTCAGGCTATAAGAAAAAGAAATGAAATTCATTTGGCATGAGTCTAAGTGAATCGATGATGGCTCCTAGTGATTACCATATTCATTTCTAAGTATTCATAAATCATCTCTTTAAAAATCTGTTCTGAGAATCAGCCTCAAGCTTACCAAGCTATTATGGTTTCCATAATACACTTTCTTCCTTTGGTTGAAAAATTACAAGAGCGTTTCATGTCTCCTCTCTTCTGACACTTCTCCATGGTTCTACAAAGATCTGCACATTCTCTAAGAAACCTGAGAACTTGTGATTTATCGGGACATGGACAGAGGAATTCATTTAGAGCAAGTCTCAGAGGTCATCTAGTTCAACTCATACTTGAACAAGAATCTCTGTAAAATATCACCAAATAGTCATCCAACCTGTGCTCAGAGACTCTGAGTGAGAGTGAACCTACCCCCTCCCAAGGCAGCCTTTTTCATTTTGAAATAGCTCTAATTATAAGCAAATGTTTCCTTACATCTAGCTCAAATTCTCCTCTCTTCTACTTGTACCTGTTACTCCTAGTTATGCCCTTTTGGGGCCAACCAGATCAAGGCTAAACTGCTTCCTTGTTATAACCTTTCAGATATTTGAATTGAGCTCAATATGACAGCTTGTCTTCTCCTGGCTAAACATCCCTAGTTTTTTCAGAGATCCTCATATGGTATGGAGTCAAGACCTTTTTTCCATTCTGGTCACTTTCTTAACATGCTCTACTTTATCTATATCATTCCTAAAATGTGGCAACTGGAACTGAACACAGTACTCTAGGTATGGCAAGTACACAAATAATTGTCGTCACGGGGCTAGTAAGCAGCAGGCATGGAATTCCAACCCAGTTCCCCTCTGACTCTCAATTCAGTGTACTTCTCCTTACAACACTATGCCACCTTTAACAAAACCTGAAGTGGGAATTAAGATATAAAAGGATTTCAAAAACATGTGGAATGACTTCCTACTCAACAGGTTCTCCCCTTCCAATATGACAGAACAGGAAATCATTTGTCCAAAGTCTTTGATAACAATGCTACTTCAGCCCTTGTAAATAATATATAAAACATTGTCTCTCCGCAAAGTGTCTTTCGTCTTGTGGAGTGCCTCCAAGAACCTTCCTCTTCAAATTAAACAACTGATGATCTTGTCCCTTTGGGCCCTTGTCCCCAAATAGGCATCTCCTCATCTTGAGACTGGTAATCATTCAACATCAGCACCATCTGGTCAAAAAGAGCTCTGTGTTATGTTTGCTGACTGAATTAGGGCTTCCACCAGCCTGAGTGATCAAAGGGGCAGTTTTTCTCTGAAATCACTCAATGGGAATTAGTGCGTTGAAGGAAACTTAGAGATCATCTAGTCTAGTTTCCTCATTTGACAGAGGAAGAAATGGAGGACAAGGAGGGGGAAGTGACTTACTCAAAGTCACACAGTGAATGAGTGGCAAATCACAGAATTCTATGGTCACAAAATCGTAAAGCTGCAAAGGACTTTAGCAATCACCTTCTGGCTAGGTCCTAGCCTAAACCCATCATTGCGGAGATCAGAAAAGTGAGCTTTTCAGACCATACAATATTAGAGGTTCAAGGGAACTGGGAACAGGGAATATCTGAGCTAAGACACATTAAAACAAAGAATATCAGAACACAAAATGTCTTAACATGGCATCAGGGAAAGAGCAGTGGTAGAGAGGGGAAGGAGGAAATGAAGGTTATGTAGATTCAAAAAATATCAACAATTTTTCAAAAGGATTATTAGTCCTCAAATCAGAAGTCCTGAATTCTAGTTCTTCCTCTTACTACCTGTGAGACTATGGACAAGTCATTTTCCCCACTTGCCCCATGGCAAAGGATTGCAATAAGGAAAGTTGCTTTTGAAAATATTTATGGAAATGAGTTCATGTCGTGCTATAAGAAACGATGAACAGAATGCTATTAGAAAAACCTGAGATGATTTACATGAACTGATAAAAGTGAAATGTGCAGAACCAGGAGAACATTGTACACAGTAACAACAATATTGTACAATGACCAATTGTGAATGATGGCTATACTCACCAATATAATGATCCAAAACAATCCCAAAGGACTTATGATGAAAAATGCTATCCACCTCTAGAGAGAGAACTGATAGAATCTGAATGCAGATCAAAGCATACTGGGGTTTTTTTTTTCCTTTTCTTCTTTGGGTTTTTTGATCTACATTTTCCTTCACAGCATGACTAATATGGAAATATGTTTTGCACGAATCCACATGGATAACCTTTATCAAATTGCTTGCTTTCTCAATGAAGGGAGAAACAGAGTCGGGGACAATTTGGAACTCAAAGTTGTTAAAAAAAAAAAAAGCAAAACCAAAGGTTAAAATTATTTTTACATGTATTTGGGAAAAAATAAAATACCAAAGAAATATGAGTTGGTATTAATAGTAGTAGTTTTAGAGCTGAAAGAACTCTTAGACATCGTCTATTCTATAGATGAGAAAACTGAGGCCCAGAGAAGTTATGATTCAATGGAGATGATAATGATAATAGTTGACATTTGTAGATTGTTTTTAAGTTTTCAAAGCTCCTTTGATTCTCACCACAACCCTAGGAAGTAGGTGCTTTTATTGTCCTCATTTTACATACAAGGAAAATGAAGCAAAAAGTCACACAGGAAGAGGGTAAAATTTGCTAAAAGTCACACAAGAAGTAATCTGTGTGGCCACTCCTCGGTCTCCTTCGCTGGATCATTAGCCATTTTCCTGCCCCCTAAGAATGGGTGTCTTTCTCTTCTCTTTCCACTTTCTTCTTTGATGATATTATAAACTCCTCTGAGTTAAGGTGTCATCTCTATGCAGATAATTCCCAGATCTATACATCTCTTTCCTGAGTTCCAATCTTCCATTACCAATGGCTTGCTAAACATCTCTACCCATGTGTCTCATCAACATCTCAAATTCAGATTATCCAAAATAGCACTCATTCACTTCTCCCTTAACCCTGCCCTTCCTCCAAACTTCCTCCTTTCTGTTGAGTCATCCTTCCAGGCGCTCAAGTTTTCAAACTCAGAATTATCTTTGGCTCTTTTCTCTCTCTCACCCTCCATATGCAATCAGTTTCCAAGTCTTATCAATTTGGCCTCAATAGTGTCTCACAGCCATCCCATTCTCTTCACTTACACAAATACAAGCTAGTTCATACTGTCAGCATTTCTTACTGGGACAATTGCAATAACCTAATCAGTCTCTCTGCCTCTAGCTTCTCCTTTCTCTAATCTGTCCTCCGTGCAGCTGCCAAAATCATCTTCCTAAGGCACAAGTCTGACCATATCACTATTCTGCTCAAATACCCTCAGGGGCTTCCTCCTATTTCTCAAATAAAATGTAAACTCCTTGTCTTGACATTTAAATACATCCTCAGTCTTGTTCCAATGTAACTCTCCAGGCTAATTTTATATTACCCCCTCTTCACATATTGTATGTTCCAGCCAAATTGGGCTACTAGCTCTTCCCAGTCTTGGTACTCCAGTTCCCATCTCCAGGCCTTCACACAGGGTCTCCCATGTCCAGAATGCTCTCCCTCCTCACCTCAACTTTGCAGAATCTTTATTTCTATTCAAGCTTCAGTTGAGGTACCTCCTCCCAGAGGAATTCCCCCAGATGTTAGCATGTGCATTCTGTCTCTCTGTCCCTCTCTATCTCTGTGTGTGTCTCTCTTTATTTCCCCAAATTATTTTCTGTTTATTTATATCCCCCACAATCTCCCTAAAGGGTAGAGATCATTTTATTTTTGTCTCTGTAATCCTAGTCACCATAGTATAATAATCCTAGGAGTAAGGAAGTTGATAAAACCTGGATTCAAATCTTATCTCTGACCTATATTAGCTATGTGGCTATGGATAATTTGTTCAGTGCAAATTATAGGTTGCAAATGAGTTCCTGGCCTACCTCAGTGGTAGATAGAGTCTTATGCTTGTCTTAGCTCTGGTTCTCTCTTTTTGGATCATGCCTGGCACCCCAGGGTTTCCCCTAAAACCTGAAATTTGGTTCCTGACTAGGTTATTCGAGATCCAAAGGCTCTCCATTCCTGTACAAGCACCAGGATAATATCACACTAAACAAAGGTCAGGCTTTAACCAAACAATATTTAAAATAAAAAGGATGCACACTCAAGCATCCTTTTTCTCTTCAGAAAGGTCACGTCCCTTGGGACTTCTACAATCCTTCATATTTATAGCACTTGTTTTTGTTGCTGTTTAGTCATTTCAGTCATGTCTGGCTCTTCATGACCCCATTTGGGGTTCTCCTGGCAAAGATCCTGGAGTGGTTTGTCATTTCATTCTCCAATTCATTTGACAGATGAGGAAACGGAGGCAAACAGGGTGAAGTGACTTGCCCAGAGTCACATAGCTAGTAAGTACCTGAAGCTGGACTTGAACTCAGGTCTTCCTGACTCCAGGCCTGGCACTCTGTCCACTGTACTACCTAGCTGCCCTGCTTATAGCACTACCCTGGCATTAAGCCTCACGTCCCCCTGTAGCATTCGGGGTTTCTAGTTAGTTGACACCTACATATGACTCTGCACAGTCCATATAGCTCACAGTACAAGTGAAGGATGAAGTCTAGGTTTGTCCTCTCCACATCATAATAATGAGTTTATCCAGTACTGAGAAGAGAGTCAAGTGGAAACAACACAGATACAAGGCAGGGAGGATACTGAAAATATGTTTCATCTCCTTCCTAATTTTGCCCAAAGAAGGAACTACTACATGCTGTGAGCTAAACATTGGGAAGGGGAAGTATATTGTAGCAAGACACTAAGATAGTTATCAGGCCCAGGGGCTAAGCCGTTCAATTCAACATTCGTTGAACACCTAATCTGTACAAAGTAAAGGAAAAACAAAAACAAAAATGAAACAGTGTTCAAATGAACTGTCCTATCCTAGCTAGACATTGGGTCCTTACTGAGACATGCAATTTACAGAAGACAGTTAAAGGCTTTCTACCTCTAGACAGTAGGCTAGCAACAAGGTTCAAATCCAATGCTTCCCTGTCAGAAAGCCCTTCCTAAGGGGCTGTCAAACTATATGACCATAGCAAGTTATTTCCCCTCTATGGGCCTCACTTCCTCTGGAATATGAGGGTCAAAATCCCTGCTACTAATTATTGCTGTGACCTTAGACATCATTTAACCATCTGTAAAATAAGTTAGATAAGGAAATGGCAAAGCACTCCAGTATCTTTGCCAGGATAACCTCAAATTGGGTCACAAAAAGTTGGACACGACTGAACAACATAATCCTAACCCCCCTGGGCCTCAGTTTCCTCATCTGTAAGATGACTGGCCTGAACTAGAAAATGTCTAAGGTCTCTCTCAGAACTACATGTTCCAAGGCTCTTCCCAACTCTGACATTCTTTGTTCCAACTCTGTCCTTGATCTGATGTTGTCTGTTCGACGATCCTTCTCCAACTAGGACATTCTATGCCCCATGATCCCTTCCTTCTCCTATGTTTTCAGCATCTATGAATGTTTCTAAAGCTGAGTTTTTGCATTTGTAGTCGCTGAACTGACTCATCCTCAGCATGGGTAAAGACCATGTCAGCCTCCTATTCAGTAAACTCCACTGGCTCTCTGTTAACACCAGGATCAAATAGAAAATGCCCAGGTTCACATGTGAAACCCTCCCCACTCTGGATCCTTTCTGCTTCTCCAGCCTTCATACACTTACTTCATTCCATTCTCCTCACTCTACCATCCAGCTATCCAGAGGGCAATGCTTCTCCCATCTCTGTGCTTTTGCATTGGCTTTCCCCCATGTCTAGAATTCTTGCCCTTACCACTCTTACATCTTGACTTCTTTTAAGACTCAGCTCAAATTCAACTTCTCCAAAAGGTCTTTTCTGGTCCTCCCTTCCTGCTAGTGCCTTCCCTCTGAGGTAACCTTCTATCTACTCTCTCTCTATCTTATATGTACCTAGTTATTTGCATCTTGTCTCCACCATTAGAAAATGAGCTCCTTTATGGCAGGGCCATGTTTTTACCTTTCTTGGTATCCCCAGAGCTTAGCACAGAGCCCTTAAAATGCTTGTTCACTTGAATGAATGACTGCTGAACTTCCTACATGAAAAGCAGAGGGCAGACAGTCTAGGGGAATGTGAGGAGCCACAGACATCCCTGGCATTGAGAATACTGAAGAGGATGATCTCAGTCAACTTGACTGGGCCAGGCACTCTGCCAGCTGCCAGGGATGCTGCTGTCGCTCTATCTGGCCAAAAGGCCAAACCTCACCACAGCTCACTTTCACTAACTGAGGCCACATGGTGTAGGGTTAAAGCACTGGACTGAAAGTAAGGAAGATCTGGGTTCAAGTCTTCTGCTGCCTACTAGCTTTGTGACCATGGGGAGGTCACTTTAAACCTCTCTGAGCCTTTGTTTCATCATATACAAAATAAGGGATTAGACTAGATTGTAATCCCTTGCAACTCTAAATCTATGATCGATCAACTGATAACCATTGATTGAGCTCTTACTATGTGACAGGCATTGTGCTAAGTGCCCAAGATACAAAAAGAAGCAAAAGAGAGTCTCTACCCTCAAGGAGCTTACAATCTAGTAGGTCCTCTGAACATGGGAAGAAACCATTGTTCTGGTAGTTGAGATGAAAAATCCCTACCCAGAAAAAGGTGAAGTTCTGTTAAAAAAAAAAAAAAAACAATTTACATAAGGAGATGAAGATAAGCAGCTTTAGTCCAGTGATTGGTCCTAACCCTGTGGTTCCCTCCTACCTTACCTTGGCCTTGAACCTAAGTTTGTATGTAAGTTCATACTTCTTCCCCTGAGTGGAAACTCTAACTAGATGACAAGGCAAAGATGTGCTAACATGACTGTCCCCTTGTCCTAGCCATACTTGCCCTTAGAAGCTATACCCCAGAGGGAGGTAAAAATCTGTTGGTATCTTGTTTGGTTTTTTGGGGGGCTATGACCCCTGTGGTAGTTTCTGCAATGTTTTCTTTCAATTATATGAAGATTTAAATTCCTCCCAAAGGTCTTGCCTTTTATCCCTTCTCTTAAAGCTAAGACTGAGTTAAATCCATAGCCAAGCACCCAGGAGCAGTTTTCCAAGCAGACCACGCAGGTCATTGGATTCAAGAGTTTGGGCCATGCCTAAGTTAGGCCAGCAGGCTTAGTTACATTGTAAAGCCACTACCAGCTGTGTTCAAAGACAGTCCCAGAAGGGAGGCTCAACTGCCCCATGATTACCATTGCATCTTCATGGGCAGTTAGGTGGTGCAGTGGATAGAGCACCAGTGCAGGAGTCAGGAGGGCCTGAGTTCAAATCTCATCTTTGACACTCACTAGCTGTGTGACCTTGGGCAAGTCACTTAACCCCAGTTGCCTCATCCTGGGTCATCTCCAGTCATCCTGATGAATATCTGGTCACTGTATTCAGAAGGCTCTGGAGGAGAAGTGAGGCTGGTGACCTGCACAGCCTTCCCTCACTCAAAACAAAGTCAGGTGCAAGTCATGTCATCATTTCTCTGATGGCGTGGTCTTCTTCGGCAACGAAGGATGAACACACCATTGTATCTTCATCCAAATAGGGCCTTGGGCTTTCCCAGGCATCTTACCAGCCTTGCAGGGAGGCGGGGTGGGGGGGGTTTGAGGGGGGCCTTGAGGAAACATCAGGACTAGGACCCATCCCTGGAATGAAACTGATTCTCCCACAAGCTACACCAGATGGACTTAGAGACTCGAAACATAAGTTGGGACCACTGAACATTTGTTGAGAACCCACTATGTGCAAGGCACCACGCTAGGCATTGAGAATACAAAGACAAGAACAAAAAACAGGGCTGATATAAGGAGCTTTCATTCTTCTATAAACAGAAAATAGAAGAATTTTCAGCACATTTATTAAGCATGTACTATGTACCAAGCACTGTGCTAAGTGCTGGGGTGACAAAGAAAACCTCCAGCGTCTCCCCCTCCCTCTATGCTCTCAGATGAAAACATTGTCTCTTATTTCACTGAAAAAAAATTGAGGCCATTTGCTGAGAGCTCCTTCTTCTCTCCTCATCATCTTACATCATTTAGATGCGTTCTGCCATCATCTCCTCCTGAAGCCCACCTCACATGAAGAGGCAGCCCTTCTCCTTGGCAAGGCAAACTGCTCTCCACACACAAGGGATCCGTTCCATTCCGTCTTCTTCAGTGGATCCATTGTCCCCACTCTCTCACTTATCTTTAAGCTCTCCCTTTCTACTGGCTGCTTCCCTACCATCTACAAATATGCCCATATCTCTGCCATCTTCAAAAACTCTCCCTTGATCCATTCATCCCTGCTAGTGATCATCCCATATCTCTCTTCTCTTTTGTGGCTAAACTCCTTGAGAAGGCTGTCTACAATCGGTGCCTCCAATCTCTTTCCTCTCACCCCCTTTTTAATTCTCTGCAGTCTGGCTTCTGACTTCATTCAACTGAAATCAATCTCTCCAAAGTCACTCAGTGATATCTTAAATGCCATACTTAGTAACCTTTCCTCACCCTTCATCCTTCTTACTCTATCCTAAGTAGCAGGAGTTGAACTTGAAGTCAGGTCCTCCATCTCCAAGTGCTGTTTTGTCCATGCCTCCATGAAGCCACTAAAAACCCATGCTTGTTTCACCCAACAGTCAAGAGCATGGAACTGCTGCCAATTTGAAACCAGGGGCATAAACCAATAGAGCTCTCTCATAAAATTCTGGATTGTTTGAATTGAAAAGGAATATAAAGATCAAAGAGTCAGAGATTTAGAGCTGCAAGGACTAGGGCATCTTGTCAAAATGCCTCATATCACCAACAGAAGAGGATATTGAAGTCCAAAGAGATTGTGACTTGTCCAAGATTACACATCTACTAAGTGGCAAAGTCAGGATTTATAACCAGGCCTTTTGACAGCAAATCTAGTGCACCTTCCATTATATCACACTGCCTCTAGATTAGCTTGTCAAGACCAACTCCCTCTCCCATTTTGTAATAGATTAAACCGAAGCAGAGGGAGGGGAAATGACCTGTTCAAAGGCACCCAGCTAATGACGGATCCAGGAGAACTTAGATCCTCTTACTCCTGGTTTAGTGCTCTCAGTGGGGCCCATAACCAGTTGGAATAGTGTTAGTCTAGAATGTGAGCTCCTAGAAGACATTGAGTGCATCCCATGACATCCTTATGTAGCTTGGCCTTTGGATTCAAATGAATCCTGCCCCAGTCAAGGAAGAAAAGTGCAGTGGTTCTTCCCTCTTCAGAGAACAATTCCCACATTCATGGCATCTCAAGACAAGTCAAAATTCCTGACCTTTGGTCTACTGCAGAGGCAATCATGCAAGAGAAAAAGAGACTCAGTATGTGAAAGGTTGGATCAACAAAGTTAGGTACTAATTTTAATTTGAAGCAGTTATCGTTTAGGGGACAGTGTTCAGAAATTGGGACAACATCATTCCTGTTAGGTGTGTGTACACATATATTGTATGTATGTAGAGGTGTGTGTCTGTGTATGTGTATGTGTGTGTATGGAGAGAGAGACAGAGACAGGTTGTAGTACTCCTCAGTAGAGGAGTCCCCACACTGATACGATCACAGCTACTTCGTGTAGATGCAGATGTTTCTTGAGATAGATTAATACATGAATACCTAAAAGACCATAATAATGAACTCCTGGCCAGCTATGGTGGACACCATAGACAGGATGCAGTAAAAAGGTAGTTGCCTTGAAATCTAAGCAAAACTTAAAACTGGAGGCAGTGGGGGACAGGAGAAATCCGTCAGGTTAAATACAACAAAGAGTAGCCACAATGTAGAAAAAAGAGCATTTGAGACAAGCAAAAGTTCACAGGAAACAAAATCCAAGAAAGGAACGTTGCCATGAAGCCCATGGCCTCATATGTCAATATAAATACCCAAAGGCTGGGTAAGAGGCAAAGTAAACAAGAGACCCTAATGCAAAGAGGCCAGTTTAACATAAGAGTTTTCTTGAATGAAAGAAAAGGAAAAATGACAAATGTTGGAGGGGATGTGGGAAAAAATTGGAACATTAATGAATTTTTGGTAGAATTGTGAACTGATCCAACCATTCTAGTGGGTTAACTTGGAACTACGTCAAGAGGGAGGTCAAACTGTGCATACCCTTTGACCCAGCAATATCACTATAAGATATGTAGCCCAAGGAGATTTAAAAAGGAAAGGAAAAAAGATCTCTGTGTACAAGAATATTTCTAGCAGCTCTTTTTATGGTGGCAAAGAGTCAGAAACTGAGGGGATGCCCTCACTTGGGGAATGGTTGAACAAGTTGTGGTAATTGATGGTCATGGAATACTATGTGTTATAAGAAATGAAGAGCAGAGGGGCAGAGTCCAGATGGTGGAGTAGAAGGATGAACCTGCTCTAGCTCTACCCTTATAGCCCATAAAATACCTGTAAAAAAAATGACTCTAAACAAATTCTAGAGCAGAAGAAGTCATAAAATGACAGAGTGAAAGAGATTTCCAGGCCAAGACAGTCCAGAAGGCTGACAGGAAAGGTCTATTGCACTCAGCTCAGAGCAAAGTGCAGCCCAGCCTAGGCCACATGGCAAGGACAGAACTGGAGCAGACTTCAGGGTGCTAAATCATGGGCAGCAGCTGCAGTTCCCTGATTTCTCAACCCACAAATGCCAAAGATGCTTCAAAAATCAGTGAGAAAGCTCTTTCCTTTGGGTGAGAAGGAAGCAGGATCCATCTCTAGCCCCAGCTCCAGGGCAGTGGCAGCCACTGTGACAGCAACATCCATTTTTGAAGTCCTCCACCTAAAGAACCTGGGGGCCTTGGGCAGCAGATCTGGGTCTCAGTTCTGAGTGGCATTCCTGGAATAAGGAGGAGTACTGGCATGGTGGAGGTGGTGGAGGCTCTGGAGAGGCAATCCTGCTCATAGACCAGAAAACTCCTCTCCCTTGATTGTGCCACCTTGGAGGAACTGAGAATTTACAGGTTCCTTGAATATACCCTCCACTTGACAAAGCACTCAAAAGTCAAGTAAGTGACTGGGAAAATGCGCAAAAAAAAGAAAAAGAAAAAATAATAAGACTATAGAAGGTTACTTTCTTGATGAAAGGGTACTTTCTTCCATCCTTTCATATGGCATACCATCAGAGGAAGACATCAAAGTCAAGGCTTCTGCATCTAAAACCTCCAAAAAATATGCAACTGTCTCAGGCCATGGAAGAGTTCAAAGAGAATTTTGAAAATCAAGTAAAAGAGGTGAAGGAAAAATTGAGAAGAGAAATGAGAGCAATGCATGAAAATCATGAAAAAGGAGCCAACTGCTTGCTAAAGGACACCCAAAAAATGCTGAAGAAAATAACACCTTTAAAAATAGACTAACCCAAATGGTAAAAGAGATCCAAAAAGCCGATGAGGAGAAGAATGCTTTAAAAAGCAAAATTAACCAAATGGGAAAGGAGGCTCAAAAGCTCACTGAAGAAAATAGTTCTTTAAAAATTAGAATGGAGCATATGGAAGTTAATGACTCTATGAGAAACCAAGAATTACAAAACAAAACCAAAAGAATGAAAAAATGTGAAATATCTCATTGGTAAAACAACTGCCCTGGAAAATAGATCCAGGAGAGACAATTTAAAAATTATGGTACTAACCTGAAAATCATGATCAAAAAAAAGAGCCTAGACATTATCTTCCATGAAATTATCAAGGAAAACTCCCCTGATATTCTGGAACCAGAGGGAAAAATAAATAATGAAAGAATCCACCAATCACCTCCTGAAAGAGACCCAAAAAGAGAAACTCCTAGGAATATGGTGGCCAAATTCCAGAATTCCCAGGGCAAGGAGAAAATATTGCAAGCAACCAGAAAGAAACAATTCTAGTATTGTGGAAATACAATCAGGATAACACAGAATCTGGCAGCTTTTACATTAAGGGATCAAAGGGCTTGGAATAGGATATTCCAGAAGTCAAAGGAACAGGGATTAAAACCAAGAATCACCTACTCAGCAAAACTGAGTATAATACTTCAGGGGAAAAAATGGCTTTTCAATGAAATAGAAGACTTTCAAGCATTCGTCATGAAAAGACCAGGGTTGAATAGAAAATTTGATTTTCAAACACAAGAATCAAGAGAAATATGAAAAGGTAAACATGAAAAGGAAATCATAAGAGACATATGAAAGCTGAACTGTTCACATTCCCAGATGGAAAGATAATATTTGTAATTCTTGAGACTGTTCTCAGTATTTGGGTAGTTGGAGGGATTATATGTATGGACAGAGGGCACAGGGTGTATTGAATAGGAAGAGATGATATCTAAAAAATTAAAATTAAGGGATGAGAGAGGAATATACTGAGAGGAAAAAGGGAGAAATAGAATGGGGCAAATTATCTCTCATAAAAGAGGGAAGAAAAAACTTTATCAATGGAGGGGAAAAGGGGGGAGATGAGAGGGGAAAAGTGAAGTTAACTCTCATCACATTTGGCTTAAGGAGAGAATAACATGCACACTTAATTTGATATGAAAATCTATCTTACACTACAGGAAAGTAGGGGATAAGAGGATAAGTAGGGTGGGGGAATGATAGAAGGGACGGCAAATAAGAGGAGAGAGTAATTAGAGGTAAAGGGAGGGACAAGGTCAAAAGAGAGAATAGAATAAGTGAGGGGCAGGATAGAATGGAGGGAAATATAGTTAGTCTTTCACAACGTGATTATTATGGAAGTCTTTTGCATAATTACACATGTACAGGGTATATTAAATTGCTTGCCTTCATAGTGGGGATGGGTGGGGAGAGAAGTTGGAACTCAAAGTTTTTGGAACGAATGTTGAGAATTGTTTTTGTATGTACCTGGGAAATAAGAAATACAGGTAATGGAGTATAGAAATCTACCTTGCATTACAAGAAAATAGAGGAGGTGGGGATAAGGGAAGGGAAGGATGTGATAGAAGGGAGGGCAGATTAGGGGAAGGGGTAATCAGAATGCATGGTATTTTGGCTGGGGAGGGGAGAGATGGGGAGAAAATTTGGAACTCAAAATATTGTGGAAATGAATGTTGAAAACTAAAAAATTTAAAAAATAATTTTAAAAAAATGAAGACCAGGCTGTTTTCAGAAAAACCTAAGAAGACTTATGCGAACTGATGGAAAGTGAAGTTACCATTGTATGCAATAACAGCAATATTGTACAATGATCAACTGTGAAAGATTTAGCTATTCTCAGCAATACAATTATCCAAGATAATTCAGGACTCATGATGAAAAATGCAATACACCTCGAGAAAGAATTGATGGAATCTGAACGCAGATTGAAACATAGTTTTTTAAACTTTATTTTTCTTGTTTGTTTGTTTGTGTGTGTGTGTGTGTGTTTTCTTTCACAACATGGTTAATCGGGAAATAATTTTGTACAACTTCACATGTATAATCTATATCAAATTTCTGGCTTTTCAAGTTGGGGAGGGGAGAGAGAGAATTTGGAGCTCAAAATTTTTTAAATGAATGTTAAAAATTGCTTTTACTTGTAACTGGAAAAAATAAAATGTAATTTTTTAAAAAGAGGCATTATTGATTTAATTTCCTCTTCATTCGTGATGAATTTATCCTTTTCATTTTTCATACTGGTGATTTGGTTTTCTTCTTTCTTTTTTTAAATCAAATTAACCAGTGGATCATATATTTTATTTTTCATAAACCCAGATCCAAGTTTCATTTATTAGTTCAACGACTTTCTTACTTTCAATTTTATTAATCTCTCCTTTGATTTTTGAGGATTTCTAATTTGGTATATGACGATTTTTAATTTGTTCTTTTTCTAATTCTTTTAGTTGCATGCCTAATTTATTTATCTGCTCTTTTTCTGTTTTATTGATGTAAGTGTTAAGAGATAAAAATTTTCCTCTAAGTATCGTTTTGGCTGTACCCCATAAATTTTGGTATATTGTCCCATTGTTGTCATATTCTTTCATGACATTATTGATTGTTTCTGTGATTTGTTCTTCAATTCACTCATTCTTCAGGATTATTTAGTTTCCAATTAGTTTGTAATTTGTCTTTCCATTGCCCCTAATTGAATGTTATTTTTATTGCATTAGAATCTGAAAAGGATATATTTAATATTTCTACTTTTCTACATATGACTTGAGGCATTTATGTCCTAAAGCATGGTCAATTTTGTGTAGGTTCCATAAAAAGGTGTGTTGCTTTTTATCCTCATTCAATTTTCTTCACAGGTCTATCATAGGTAAGTTTTCTAACCTTCTATTCACCTCTTTACCTTCTTTCTAGTTTATTTTGTGGTTAGATTTATCTAGATCTGAGAGGGGAAAGTTGAGATCTCCCACTAGATGTGAGGGCCAACACAGTATAGTTTAACTGTCTATTTCTTCTTATAATGTATTTAACTGTTCCTTTAAGAGTTTGAAATCTATACACATTTGGTGCATATACGTTTGGTATTGATTCATTGTCTATGGTACATTTTAGGAAGATGTAGTTTCCTTCTTTATGTCTCTTAATTAGATTTATTTTGGCTTTTGCTTTGTCTGAGTTTATAATTGATACCCCTGCTCTTTTTACTTCAGTTGAAGTGTAATTGATTCTGCTCCACCCTGTGTGTCTCTCTCTGCTTCAAGTAATCTTTCTTGTAAATGATGTATTGTAGGATTCTGGTTTTTAATTCACTGCTATCTGCTTCTGTTTTATGGGTAAGTTCATTCCGTTCACATTCACAGTTATGATTACTGTATATTTCCCTCTGTCCTATATTCTCTCTCTCTCTCTCTCTCTCTCTCTCTCTCTCTCTCTCTCTCTCTCTCTCTCTCTCTCTCTCTCTCTCTCTCTCTCCTCCCATCCTGTCCCTCCTCATTGGTGTTTTGCTTCTGACCACTACCTCCTCCAATCTGCCTTCCCTTCTATCACTCCCCAATCTTTTCTTATCCCTCTCCCCTCCTACTTCACTATACAGTAAGCTAGATTTCTATAACTCAACGGAGTGTGTATGTTATTCTCTCTTTGAGCAAATACTGATGAGAGTAAGTTTCAAGCAATGCCCACTACACCCCCATCTTTCCCTCAACTGTAATAGGTCTTTTGCCTTTCTTCATGTGAAAGAATTTACCCACATTCTACTTCTCCTTTCCCTCTTCTCCCAGTACAATCCTCTTTCTCAGCCCTTAATTTTGGTTGTTGGGTTTTTTTTGGATATCATCTCATCAAAGTCAACTTATGTCTGCACCCTCTGTCTATGAATACTCCTAACTACCCTGTTAGTGATGCAATTCTTAAGAGTTACAAGTATCACCTTCCCATGTAGGAATATAAACAATTTTACCTGATTGAATCCTTTAAATTTTCTCTTTCCTGTTTACCTTTTTATGCTTCTCTTGAATCTTGTATTTGAAAATCCAGTTTTCTGTTCCACTCTGGTCTTTTCATCAGGAATGTTTGAAAATCTTCTATTTCATTGAATATCCTTTTTTTCTCTTGACAGATTATGCTCAGTTTCACTGGGTAGGTGTTTTTTGGTTGTAATCCTAACTCATTTGCCTTTCTAAATATCATAATCCAAGTCTTCCAATCCATTAATATAGAAACTGTTAAATCCTATGTAGTTCTGACTTTGCCTCCATGACACTTAAATTGTTTCTTTCTGGCTGCTTGCAGTATTTTCTCCTTGACCTGGGAGTTATGGACTTTGGATATAATATGCCTGGGAGTTTTCATCTTGAGATCTCTTTCAGGAAGTAAGTGATCAGTGGATTCTTTCAATGTCTATTTTACCCTCTGGTTCTAGGATATGGGGGCAGTTTTCCTTGATAATTTCTTGAAGCATGATGTACAGGTTCTTCTTTTGGTCATGGCTTTCAGGGAGTTTAATAATTCTTATATCATTTCTCCTGGATCTATTTCCCAGGTCAGTTGTTTTTTCAGTGAGGTATTTCACATTTTTTTTCATTCTTCTGATTTTAATTCTTGATTTCTCATAAAGCCATTAGCTTCCATTTGTTCAATTTTAATTTTTAGGAAATTATTTCTTTAGTTAGCGTTTGTACTTCCTTTTTCATTTGTCCAATTCTATTTTTTAAGGAGTTGCTTTCTTCAGCAAATTTTTGTACATTTTTTTCCCATTTTTTGTACTTCCTTTACCAAGCTATTGACTCTTTCTTCATGATTCTCCTGAATCACTCTCATTTCTTTTCCCAACTTTTTCTACCACTTTTATTTGGTTTTTTAAAACCTTTTGGAATTCTTTCAGTTATTTTTGGGTCTGAGATCAATTCACATTTTTCTTTGAGGCTTTACATGTAGGCATTTTGACATTGTTGTCCTCTTCTGAGTTTCCATTTTGATCTTTCCTGTCACCATAGTAACTTTCTATGGTTAGGTGTTTTTGTGTTGGCTTTTTTTTGCTCCTTTTTCCAGCCTATTTTGTGGCTGCTGAAGTTGAGCTCTGCTCCTGGGAGCATTATGCCAAGCTTCATGTGCTAGGGGCTCAGAGCCCTGGCTGCACACCTATTATCCTGGGGCTTCAGGGGCCTGGCCTCTTACCTACTGCTGCATTGGGGTCAAGAGGCCTCTGTCACTGACCTGAGATGGGTCTCAGGGCCTTCCACTGGCTTGTTGAGGCACAGTCTGATGTTGACTTGTTCAGACACCACCTGCACTGGATTGTGCTCCTCTTTTACTCAAGTGAGATAAACCTTTCCTGCTGACCTTCTAAAATGTCTTGGAGGCAGAGCCAAGATGGCAGAGTAGAAAGATGCATATACTCTAGCGCTTCCCCCATAGCCCACAAAATACCTGTAGAAATGACTCTCAACAAATTCTAGAGCAGCAGAAGTCACAGAACAACAGAGCAAAAGAGGTTCCCAGCCAAAGGTAACCAGAAGGCCAATAGGAAAGGTCTATCTCACAGGATGCTGAGCAGAGCAGAGCACAGTCCTGGCCACGTGGCATGGGAGGAACAGGACCTGAACAGACTTCCAGGTAGAGTTCCTAGCAGAGAAGGTCCCAGATACCTCAACCCACAAGCAACAAAGAAAGCTCCAAAGGTCAGTGGGGGAGGGTTTTCCCAGCTGGGCGAGAGGGAATGGGTTTCTCTAGAAATAGCCCCAGGTGATGGCAGAGGCCAGGGCAGCAGACTGTAGGCAGCTACAAGAAGGCCGGGAAGCAACCTGGATCCATTGTTCAGACAGCTCACCTTAAAGCCTCTGGCGGTAGGGAGCAGCTGGATCTAAACCCTAGCCCTGAGTGACAGCTCTACCCCCACCCAGAACCCAGGGGAACTGAGCAGCTGAGTCTAATCACTTGACAAAGGATTCAGAAGTCAAGTAACTGTCTGGGGAAATGCCCAAAAAAGGGAAAAAAATAAGACCACAGAAGGTTACTTTCTTGGTGAACAGGTGTCTCCTCCCATCCTTTCAGATGAGGAAGAACAAGGCTTACTGTCACAGGAAGTTAAGATCCCTGCCTCCAGGACCTCCAAAGTGAACTTAAACTGAGCTCAGGCAATAGAAGGGCTTGAAAAGTGAGTCACCAGCTTACTAAAGGAGAACCAAAAAAATGTTGAGGAAAATAACACCTTAAAAAAAGGCTAACTCAATTGGAAAAAGAGGTCCAAAAAGCCAGTGAAGAGAAGGAGACATTAAAAAGCAGAATTAGCCAAATGGAAAAGGAGGTTCAAAAGCTCACTGAAGAAAATAGTTCTTTAAAAATGAGAGTGGAGCTGAAGGAAGGTAATGACTTTATGAGAAACCAAGAAATAACAAAACAAAACCAAAAGTTTGAAAAAATAGAAGATAATGTGAAACATCTCATTGGAAAAACAACTGACCTGGAAAATAGATATAGGAGAGACAATTTAAAATTTATGGGACTACCTGAAAGCCATGATCAAAAAAAGAGCCTAGACATTATCTTCCATGAAATTATCAAGGAAAACTGTCCTGATATTCTAGAACCAGAGAGCAAAATGAATATTGAAAGAATCCACCAATCATCTCCTGAAAGAGACCCAGAAAGAGAAACTCCTAGGATTATTGTGGCCAAATTTCAGAGTTCCAAAGTCAAGAAGAAAATACTGCAAGCAGCTAGAAAGAAACAATTTATACAGGTGGGGTGAGGGCAATGATAGAAGGGAGGGCAAATGGGAGAAGGCATTAACTAGAAATAAACACTTTTGGGAAGGGACAAGGTCAAATGAGGAATAAAAAAATAAGGGGGATTGAGTAGGATAGAGGACAATATAGTTAGTATTATGCAACATGATTATTATGGAAGTCTTTCGCAAACCAACACATATATAGCCTGTATTGAATTGCTTGCCTTCTCAGTGGGGATGGGTGGGGAGGGAGGGAGGGAAAGAAGGTGGAATTCAAAGTATCAGAAACAAATATTGAGAATTATTATTGCATATAACCAGAAAATAAGAAACATAGGAAATAGGGTATAGAAATTTATCTTTCCCTACAAGAAAAGAGAGAAGATGGGGATAAGGGAAGGGTGGGGTGTGATAGAAGGGAGGGCTCATTGAGGGAAGGGGCAATCAGAATGCAAGATATTAGGGGGTGGGGTAAGGAGAGAGATGGGGAGAAAAATTGGACATGTTACAAAGTGATATAAAAACAAATAATATTAAAACAATTGACTGAATTAATTATTGAGACTAAATCAGAGAAATCTTTAGTTTGGGGAAATGAATTTTAGTCTAAGTCTCCTAGAAGCAGGTAACTTCAGGTAAAATTTGGCACTGATGGAAAAGTTAAGGTTTCAATGGTAAATTTGATTTTATGATTGTCATTTAAACAGGAACTAGAACAGGCATAGAAAGGCATGTAAGCCACTTAAGACTTGCTCAAAAGATGTTTCTTAGCCAATGTGAAATTATAGTTATATCTGAAACCTGGTTATCAGAACTTGCTTTTTTAAGATGCTGTGGGACTATTAAGTGACTGTTCTTCTGAGACTGACTCCAGGTATAGGTAACAACAAAGGCAGTCTGAGCCTCCAATCCATGATGCCAGCAAGCCTGTGAGATGTTGGTATGAACTGAAAAAGGTGATCTCATGGGAACGGTGGGAGAGCAGCTGTTCAGCCAGGGCTGAGGTAGGATTCTCCTGACTCAGTTTTCCCACTGAGACCTGGCAGACTCTAACCCTCACTGAATGCAAGTGGACAATCTACTCCTGCCTGGAACTGACATGAAGTCAGGGAGATATTGTTTCCCTGCAATGTCACTACTCTTAGTGGCAATTTCCTATAATCAAAAGGTTTGTAATCTTAATACTACTTCTATTAAATTATAGATTGTTGGTAGGGGAACATCCAAGGTCAAGTCTAAAATTAAGCTATTAGGCTTAGGACTTTAGACCAACAACAGCAAGCTAGGATCCTTTAATTCTTAGTAATAGTGTGGAGACAATTAGGTCAAGGGCTTAATGAAGTTAGCATACATAGCTATTATTTGTATCTCAGTTGGTTAATGTTAAAAAATATCTGTTTGTGATCTATATTGTAAATGCTTTAAAAGAAATATCACCTGACCAAAAGTTGGAATTATGTTATGTGATATGAAGTATGTTAAAAATGAAAAACAAAAAAAAATTACGTCAAAAAAAAATAAACTGTCTTGAGCTAGAAATTTTTTTCACCATCTTGTTTGTTGATTCTACTACCCAATAATTCATTTCGAGGAATTATTTTATGGTTGTTGGAACTGTTTGAGAGAGTTCAGTTGAGTTTCTGCTTTATTCCCCCATCTTGGCTACACGTCAAGAAGTATTATTGAGGCAGTGCTATACTGATTGCTAGCTGGGATATGACTCTGAAAGGGTATAACTTATTCAAAGGGAAGATACTAGGAAAAGGAGGGCAGAGTCAAGAAGCACTGTATATTAAGATATATTTAAATGAGGAAATCTAGGAATGAAACTGGGGTACCTGGGGCACCCCTGATATAGATCAGGGATGAGGATGAATGGAGGCTGAACCAGAATCAATACTGTTAGCAGATTATACTACAGATCTCCTAGACAGAAGGGGGAAATAGATAAGGAGGTCAGAAAGCAAATCTCAAGTCTGGCACAAAGGGGGCTTTAAGCTTCCAGATATATGCTAGAGATTTTCTTATTGGGGTGCTTTAATGATAAATCCTTCAAAATATAGAGGAACCATTGAGGAGAAATTGCCATTCTGGACCTGATTCTCACCAATAAGATGGAATCAGTTGCTAGTATAGAAATAATGGGAACTCCATGGGTCATGAAGGAGGTAACAATTCTATCTTAGAAATTGTGAAAAACGTGTGAAAGCCAAGTGTAGTGTGACTCATCTCCTGGTTTTGTGAAGACTATTAGATACCAAAGGGTTTAAAGAGAGGTTATGTAAGATCCCTGGCCAAAAACTAGAGGAGAACTCAGTCCAGGAAGGATGGAAAGCTCTCGAAAGTGAGAGTCTGAAGTCACAAAGACAAACAGTTCTTGGAAGGAAGAAAGGGGGAATCTAAAGGGATCGATGTGGCTGCAGAGGGAGGTGAGACTTTTAAAAAACATGTACAGAAGATGGAAGCAAGGACAGATAAGGAAAGATGAAATCAAAAAGATAGCATAGTCTCTGTTTAGCCTGTACAAGTGAAGGGTTACGAAGGGGATGTCATGTATGCGTTAAGTGCTTACTATGTGCAAGCACAATGCTAGGTCTTAGGGAGGCAAAGAGAAGTTAAATTGTCCTTATGGGGAAAAACACCCAGCTGCCACTGGGAGGAATGAGGAAAAGACTCATGTAGGAGGCAGACCTTGAGCTGACTTTTGAAGCAGGCAAGGGATTCAAGGAGGTTGGAATGAATAAGGAAGATATTCCAGGCCTGGGGATCAGGGCCTGTCTGACTTCAGTTGATGGGGCTCCTCAGGGATTTGCTTTGCTTTGCTTGGCCCTAGACAGCAGAACTAGGAATGATGTTGGGCAAGTTGCAGAGAGGTGACTGATAAAAAATTCTAGACTAGGAGGTTTGAGAGGTGAGGGGCCCTCCCAGTTCATCCAGTCTAATGGCCACGAGGAGGGACAGGACTTGCCCAGGGTCACATGACTCCAAAGTAGCAGAATCGAGATTCAAACTCGTCTGCAGACTCTAAATCCAGTGCTCCATTCATTCATTCAACAAACCCCTACTATGTAGCAGGAACTGGCAATCCAAAGGCAAAAAGCAAATTGTCTCTGACCTCAAAAAACATAATTCTCCTGTCAGGAAACATATATAATTAAGTACAAAGCACACACACACACACACACACACACACACACACACACACACCATCTGTGTGTACATATATACATATACACCCACAGTACATATTCCTCCAGCTCCAGTATAGCAAATCCAAACCAGGATGGTAGTTTTCCCAATATCATGTCCCCAAAAGGGGTTCTCCACCATAAGTCTACATCTACAAGTATCATAAACTGAAAAGAAAAGAAAGGGGCGGGTGGGGGGGCGGGAAGTAAGACTATTATCCTTCCTAAGAATCAAGTTTCACATCATGCCAATTACATTAGCATATACCGGTAAGATCCATTTTTCCCCGCCTACAGATAATCTAGCTTTCCCCCCCACCCCCACCCTCAACCCTAGTCATAAAATCCTCCCTGCTTCCCAGACTGCCCGCAGCTGCCCAGCTTCCTGGGGAGTTCGTAAGAAGAGCCCACCCGCTCTCCAACCCACTCCCACACAACCTGCAAGCCTTTAGCTCCTATGATCACTGGCCCCTTCCTCTCTGCCTCCCTCCCTTCTCCCCTACTCAGAGTCGGAGGGGGTGGGGGCAAGAGGGGGACTGATGTGAAAGAGGAAGGAGACTGTGAATATTGACTAGCCAGCCTGCCCTGCCCTCTCCCCACCGGGCAAGAGGTCCTCCTCAAAACAGCAGCGACCTATCTGGCTGCAGAAGCTGCCTTGGAGGGCGAGCACCATGTGAATGGTGGAGCTCACAGGCAGGACAGGTCAGAGCAGCACACAGGACAGGACAGGACAGGACGCAGCAGCAGCCAGCATCCGGGCCGGCTCGCCTAGGGAGGGAAGTCCAGGACACTGTGGGACTGGCTGCCAAGGATCCCCACGGGCAGCCTTGAGCCTTTCCTAAGGTAAGGATGTTCCTTCAGTGGGGAGGTGTTAGAAAAGTCTCTCTCAATCCCCAAGAGCCTTGGAGGAAAGAAAAGAGCGTGACTCCCTTTTGGGGCTTCAAGTTGGGCTGCTCTGGCAATGCTGAGCTCCAGTAAGGGAATCAGGCAGCCCCCTGTTCCCCTGGCTCCTGGGAGCCACTTGCACCTTCCCAACAGCCTCAGTCAAAGGTAATCTACTGTAGGAGTTTTGGGGGAGCATCCCTCTGAAGGTTTGGCTTTGCTTCATTTAGCTGCAATTTCCTTTCTGGAGATAGAGTAGAAAGAGACTGGAAGCCTAGGGACCTGGGCCCAGCACTGCCCCTTGCTCCTCATTTATGTCCCCTCTCTGGGCCTCAGTTTCCTCCTCTGTAAAACCATGGGCTTGATGCCCCCTTCCCTCACCCTCTTGGAATCCCTGGCTTCTTTCAATACTCAGCTCAAATCTCACCTTCTGCAGGAGGTCCTCCCTGGTCCCCCTGACTGGCAGTGCCTTTCCATCTACTCTGCAGGTATCTGGGAACGATCTACTTGTTCATATGATGTCTCCACCATTAGAGCATAAGGTCCTTGAGGGCAGGGATCATGTTTTCTGCCTTTCTTGGTATCTCCAGCACTTAGCACAATTCCTGACTCTCAGGAGGCGCTCAATAATGCTTATCGACTGACTGTGAGTAAGCCAGCATCGTCCCCATTCTATAGATAAAGAGACTGAGATGGTAGGATTTTGCCCTTGATCCCCCAACTTATAAGTGGCACCACCTGGAGGACAGCCCAGCTTCTTCTGGCCCCAAGTTCAGAACCTTCCAGGCCCAACAGCCTGCCTATAGTTTATGCTCTGAAGTCTCTCTTAGACCTTACACTCACTGCATGTTCCAAGCTCCTATCTCAGCTCCCTTTTCATTCTTCACACTTTTTTCCAGATCTGCCCCATCTCTTCCATTTTCTAGCTCTTGACCTTCTGTTTGGGAAGGGCCTAAACCAAAATGTACAAGTCAGGCACATTTAGTAGCTTCCTGAGCCGTGCCTTCAGTGCCACAGCAAAGATTTCCTGAGGTCTTACCATGTATGGCCCAGGCTCCACAAAGCTTTCTAGATCTAACATCTTAATAAAAAACTTTGAGGAGGGGGAAGATCCTTCTACTTTGTGGCAGCAGTGAGAATGAGGAAGATGATACTCACCTTTGTACTGCAGTTTCCAGTTTATAAAGTGGTAGGTAGTACATGTATGCCCATTACAAGTTTAGACTCGTCTTTAGTAACACACTGATAGTGTGTATGTGTATGTGTGTATATATATGTGTGTGTGTATATGTGTGTGTATATATATATATACTTATACATAAATGTGTATATATATACCTATATATGTGTGTATGTGTATACTATCCGAACATACACTATAGTTGGCTTAGAGACTTAAGACCAGGTTTTCCGATTCCAAGTCCAATGAACAGCGAATGAGTTTCAGAAGCAAGTGAAGAGTTTTGCCAGAAGACTCTCTGTGGTTGCTTTATTTGCTAGCTCTACCTTCTGAACCTCAGACTAGGCCCTGGAAACTGGATGGGGCAGGTGTCATATGAATGCCACACGTGAGCTAAGCCTGGTTGTAGGACCACATTTGGTTTTAAATCGTTTCTAGATGTTTTCAAGGATAGATTACCAACCACTCCTAAATCATTTCCATGTAAGTGGCTATTCATGACAAATACAAGACTTCTGGTGTTGCACAAGTGGTCTCAGACAAATAGGAAGTGCTTTATTTGCATAGCTAGCCGGCTATTAGGGTCAATTCAATAAAGTTCATTTCTGTATGAGACTTGGAGATGGGGCTGCAAAAATTAAAAAAAAAAATCAAATCAGTCCCTGTCCGCAAGGAGTTGACATTCTGTGGGGGCCATGCCAGATTGTATCAATCAATCAACATGCATTTATTAAACCCCTCCTGTGTGCTTGACACTTTGCAATATACAAAGTAATTTGAGAAGGGGTGAGTACTAACAATTGGAGGGGGCTCAGGAGGGGCCTCCAGTGGAAAGAATCTAGGAATTCTCTGAGGTAGATGTGAGAGGTCATCACAAGAGGCAGAAGAGGATATGGCATTGAGGGATAGAATGTTCCATTTGCCTGGACCAGAGAGGCAGAAGGGGGGACATCAGGAATCATGCCAGCTCATTAGGTGGGAGCCAGATACACCAGGCACAGAAGGTACCTTATCTCAGAGGTACAATGGCTTTTAAAGAAGAGGACCTGGATTCAAATTCTGGCTACATCACCTACCATGTATGTGTCCATGGACGGGACACTTCATATCTCCAGGCCTTGATTTTTTTCTTATCTGTCAAATGAGATTAGATGGCTTTCTAAGGCCCCTTCCAGCCCACAATCTATGATCTAAGATCCCTTTACTGGCCCCTATGTCGCTATTGTTTGCATAACCACACTCTGTGCACTCTTCCAGCTCTAACATGATAAGACTAGAAACCTAGACCAGGAACAGGAAGATTGGTCAATTCAGTAAAGGCAATAAACATAGAAAGCAGGCCCCAGAAGTCATCTAATCCAACTCCGTTCTTGCACAAAAGAGGAAATGGACCTATTTGCATCAGCATCGCCCCTCTGGCAAAAAGTTAGGGGTGTGTTGTACACACATAGCCATAATGAAGAGAAGTTCTGGGTTGTTGGGTTTTTTTTTCTTATACTCTCCAATGACATCCACATTGCTGAGAGCCAAGGGAGACATGATTGTATGTGGCCTCTGCCCTGACAGTCCAATCGGGGGATAAGACTCACTGAAAGATATTTATAACACACAACAGTCCATAGTCAATGTACAAGAGACGGGTAAAAGACCTGCTACATAAAGTAAGAGAGGGGTGGCCATTACTGACCTGAGCAGGGAAGGCCATGTGAAAGAGGGGCCATTTGAGTTGGACTTAAAGGCAAGTTAGGAATTCAACGGGAGTGGCTAGATGGTGCAGTGGATAGAGCACTGGGTCTGGTCAGGAAGACTCGTCTTCTATGTTCAAATCCAGCCTCAGAAACTCACTAGTTGTACGACCCTGGGCAGGTCACTCTTTGCCTCACTCTCTCCATCTGCAAAATTGGCTGGAATAGGAAATGGCAAATTGCTCCAGTATCTTTGCCAAGAAAATCCCAAGTGGGGCTGTGAAGGGTCACAAATGACTAAAATGATTGAAAAGCAACAGAGAGAGGGAGGGAGGGAGAATTCCAGCAGTGGAAATAGCATTACCAAAGGCCTAGAAGAGGGAAAGGGGGGTTATATTCATGGGGCAAAGAGCACGCCAGCTTCCTCAGAGTATAGATTGTTCAAAGGAGTGATAGGGGATAAGGCTGGAAAAGCAGAGTGACACCAGACTGGGGGTGGGGGGCAAGGCCTTGAACATCAGGCAGTGGAGTTGGAACCTTATTCAGTGGGCAGTAGGGAGCCACTGAAGCTTTTTGATCAGAGAAGTAACATATAGGGCAGGGATTATCATCCTCATTTTCCAGATGTAGCACCTTCATGTAATGGAGCACTTGATTTGGAGTCAAGAAGATAGCATCATCCAATGGAAAGGGCATTCAATTTCAAGTCTCACAGGACCTTGTTTGAAAGCCCCCTGCAAGTCACTTCTCAAGGTCCCTTCCAGCTCTAGATAAATGATTCTATAAGTTCCAATCTGGCCTTAGACACTTCCTACTTGTGTGACCCTGAGTAAGTCACTTAACTCCTATGAGCCTCAACTTATCCATCCATAAAATGGGAACAAAAATAACAGCTTCCAAGGTTGTGGTGGGGATCATATGAGACCCTGTATATAGTGTGAGGTCAAATGAGTTAGTGTTATTATAATCATTCCAGATCTTAGAGAGTGACTTGCCCAAGGTCATCTAAAGTAGCAGAACTGGAACTGGAATCCGGGTCTTTACTTCCTCATCAGCTCAAGAATAAACCTTTCTTAAAGGTCTGGGTTACTATGTTACTTAGAAATAGGCCTAGCCTAGAGCCAAATTGGGAAGTTCCCCCACTCGGGATCACCATCCTTGCCCCCCAGTTCATCTTTCATGGATCTGCTGCATAGGAGGCCTAACAAGCCCCATGGCTGTGAGGCAGCTGTTCCCCTTGTGTAGTGACATCAGAATTCTAACCCTGATGCCGTACCTGAGAAGGAAGGAAGGGCCCCCATGCTGGTGGGGGAGCCCTTCCCGGGCCTCTCAGCCCCCACCTGCTCTTAAGTAAGACTGGCCTTGGGCACGCTGCCTTGCTTCGTATGGTTTTTAAATTTGCATCAATGCCTTTTATTTTTTATGCCACAGACATTTCCTGATGTCCTTCTCATTCCCTTATAACAGAGAAAAACAGTTAAGCCAAACCACCGATCACAGTAACTGTGTCTGCCAGAGTGTGTAGGTACCCCTCTCTCCCAAGAGGAGTAGGACATGTTTCATCATCACGTGTCCTCCACACTGGCTGCAACTCCAGTAAGGCAGGGGAGATGACTTGGGCAGGCAGCCTTTCTGTTTGTGGCATGTGTCCCGCTAGGCTATGGCCATGTTAAACATTAGGATGCCTGTGCAGGGAAAGAAAGATAATCAGAGTTCCACCTCTTCTCAGTAGGAATTTGGGCCCCTGATTCTCTCCAGGATCATTCCAGGCTTTGGCCCTAATGTATAGTGGAACCTGAGGCCAAGTGGCAGTTTTGTTTCCCTAAGACCAATTTGATGGAAGTCTTTGGCTCATTTTTCAAGACTTCACAATCTCAACATGGAAGGACCTCAAAGGGCATTTGGGGCACCCCGTGGCTAAGAAGGAATACCCTCTCCAATATCCCTCACACATATTCATTCAGATTCTGCTTGAAGACCTCCAGTGATAAGAAACTCACTCCCCGCTGAAGCAGCCCATCCTACTTTTGAAAAGCTCGGATTATTTGGAAATGTTCCCTTACAAAGAGCTGAAATCTGTCTTTTTGCCACTTCTACTCACTGCTCCTAGCTCTGGAACCTAATAAATGAGGTGGCTCAGTGGATAGAGCACCAGATCTGGAGTCAGGAAGGTCTGAGTTCTGATTTGACCTCAGATACTTACTAGCTGTGTGACCCTAGGCAAGTCACCTAATCCCTATTTGCCTCAGTTCCTCAACTATTAAACGGGGTCCTAGTGGAGAAGGAAATGGCAAACCTCTCCAGCATCTTTGCCAAGAAAACCCTGGACAACATCCACGGAATCATATAGAGTCTGACGTGACTGACTGCTGAGCAGCGACAATCCTCCTTCCATTGTAATGCCTTCCAGATAGACAGCTGTTGTGTCTACCCTAAATCTTGACTTTTCCAGACTAAACATTCTGGCACTTGATACTCACATGGCATAGTTTCAAGTCCCATCTCGGTGGCTCCCCTTGGACACACTCCAACAT
This sequence comes from Bettongia penicillata ogilbyi, assembly GCA_023548195.1. Lineage (NCBI taxonomy): Eukaryota > Metazoa > Chordata > Mammalia > Diprotodontia > Potoroidae > Bettongia > Bettongia penicillata. Next base: position 4,211,014 of record JAJHZJ010000098.1, read on the forward strand.
GACAGTATGTTTAGAGGATGCTTCCTGTCTCTAAAGTTGTAGTGATCCGGGCTTCAGAATCACTAAAGAAAAGTGCCTTGTATCACAGAGTTATACAATGTGAATTTTGAAAAGGCCTCCATACATAGCTAAGAAAACTCTGTTTCCAAGAGGGGGAAAGGACTTGGCCCAGGTACCTACCTAGTGCTGAGATCCTAGCCTCTGATCCTGCCCACTCTCTCACTCTCCAAATACATCTGGCTTGGTCCTCTCCTTTCCTTCAAGGACTGCCTCCTTGCTCCTTGACTTCTTCACTCAAAATTAATGAATGAGTGGTCCTAAGCCCATCTCCTCAAGGCAATAAGGTCTTCTGTGTCAGAAGACTTGAGTTCACATGCCAGCTGTGCCACCCAGTAGCTATGTGACCTTTCAGCCTCACTTTCCTCATTTGTAAAATGAAAGAACCAGAGTAAATGATCAATGATGCAGACTAGTTAAATCAGCCTGGTTTACTTAGAGGAAGAGAGGAGAAAGGGGGATACAGTTAGAGACTGCTAGATATCCATGAGCACAACTTATGAGTCCTGTTAGGTTATTAATATTCCCTGAAACACTCCAGACTGGGTCTTTGTTCCCTATGCCTACCTCAGTATAAAACCCTACAGCCCCAAGATTTGTTATTGCCTAGATAGAGCCAACCTTCTGAGAACTATAACATGGGTAACCTCATTTCCACAGGCCAGACAAAGGAGGAGATCCACCAGATACAGTGAGGTAGACCACACATATACCTATGTCTCCTTGCCTCCTTCTTGGGCTCTGTAGTTCACTACAATAAGCCCTGTAGTCAGGATAGCTTAGTCGTGTGAGACTATGTCTCTGTTCCCTAAAATTCTAGCCCTCCCCAGAACAAGCTCCTGGCCTGCTCTGATCTTGCCCTCTGCTAGCAGTGGCAGGAGCAGGGCTGGCCCTGAGCAGATTGGGGCAGATGTGTTGGCCTGTAGTATCTTTCTACCTCTTGTCTATCTGGTCTAATTACTCCATGCTTCTCTCTCTGCTTTCTTCCTCTATAAAAGGGGACGATAATCAGACAATCAGCCTTGCTGAGTTGTTGTCGTGTATCCCAAGGCCCAAGTGGAGATAAGTGATTCTTTTTTAAAGTGCTCCCCAAAGGTTGTACTGGCTGTTTTCTTTGCCAGCAGTGCAGGAAGAAGGGAAAGAGAGAGGAGTATAACAGCAGTGGCACTGGCTAGCATTTCAGAATCCATTGAAAGTTGGCAAAGTGTCATACAGAAATTATTTCATTTCATCCTCACAACAACCCTATGAGGTCAGTGCTGTTATTATCTCCATTTTTCAAATGGGGAAACAGGCTCACAAAGGTTAAGTGATTTGCCTGGGGTCACGTGGTATGTAAGTGTCTGAGGTCAAATTGGAATTCAGGCCTTCCTGACTCTAGTTTCCCAGAAATGGAAACAGTGAAGTAAGATTATCATCCTTGAGAGCTCTGAAGTATGTGTATGTTTTTTAAGCTTTCAGATCCATTTCATATGACTCTGCTGTTTTGGAGGTAGAAGAGACCTTAGAGCTTATCTAATACAGCCCCAGTCCCACTCCTTTCACAGAGGAGGAAACTGATTAATGGCACAGAAGTGCAGTGACTTGCCCAAGATCATCTAGCATTCTGGCCAGTGGAAGTTGGGAGAGACCTTAGTAAATTTCAGAGCAATTCTCTGAGTCTATATTTAAGTACCTCCTATGAGCTAGGTTTGTGACTATGTTGTGATTGCTTTCACTGAAGTGGGCCCCCAAAGCCAACTGCTGGGGCTGAAGGCAGGTTCTCCTGAGGCTAGACGCTCTGACAGATTCCAGACCAAAACATTTCAAAGGTAGGCACCCTCAAAGTTCTCTTCTTCATGGAAAGTTACCAAGGGGTTACTTCCAACCAGAACATTCAGGATGGGAAATAGATGGCTATCCAGAGTGGCAGCAGGTTTATGATGCCAGTGACAGAGGAGAGGCATTCTGTGTGGGAAAAGGAGGTAGGTCCTTGACAAATCAGTTAAATAAACATTGGAGAACTAGAGGGGCCTCATGCTCTAGAGTTAGGGGCTAGACCTATGATTTCCCCAATATGCAGCACTATGGCAGTCAGGAAACCCCCACTACCAATGGCAGGCAGCCTCTTCTCTGCAACTCTTAGAAATTTGCCCAGAGTACTGTGAGGCTGAATGACTTGTCCAAGGTCACACAGCTACCGTGTGTCACAGGCTAGACTGGACCCATGTTCTGGACTTCAGGGCAGCTCTTTATCCACCCCTAGTAAAAACCAGGGTCCCATGATTAGGCTGCCAACTCCCGCAGCAGAGGTAAGAAATGTCATTCCATCTGACAAGTATTTATTGAGTGCCTTCTGTATGCCAGTCACCCTGTCTTCAAGGAACTGTTATTCTTTTGCAGTGCAGCACATGTGAACAGAAAAGGAAATAAATTGAGGAGGGAGAAAGAAGTCAAAACTGAAAAGAGAAGACAAAGCTTCCCACAGGAGTTGAGTCTGGAAGGAAGCTAACGGTTCTAAGAGGTCAGGTTATATGAGCAAGGCCATGGAGGTGGCAGGTAGAAGGAAGAACATGACTGTTTGGCTGGAACGTAGGATGTGTCAGAGCAATGGGAGGGTAGGCCTGACTTAGTGAAGGACCTGGCTCCATATCGCCTTGAGTAAGTCACTTCCCTCTCTGGGTCCATTTCCTCCTTTGTAGAAAATGAGGGCACTGACCTAGAAATGCTCTTGTTCAGCTCCAAATTCTCTGGTCCCACTTGTGTGAGGGAAGTGCAGGCTACTGCTCATTTGCCACTAAGTAATCAGTTTAGCTTCACTACTGAGGCCATTTAATGTTCTGTACTTTTTAAAATTCTTTGAATGTTCTTCACTGTTTCAGGTTTACAGTCTCAGGCTCTCCCAAGCAATGCCTAGGGTCAACAATTTAGGAAGCCAAGAGAACATTTAGTCCAACCTATCTCCCCCATTTTACAGAAGAGGAAACTGAGGTTTAGGGGCACTGACTTGTCCAAGGTGACAAAGGTCATTAGTAACAGGACCAGGATTCAAAGCAAAGTGCTATCATAGAAATGAATGAAAAACAAGCGTTGCTTACTATGTATCAGGTACTGTGTTGAGTTCTGGTGATATAGACAGATATAAGAGAGAGACAGAGACATCCCATGTCTTCAAGGAGCTTATGTTCTAATACAAAGGCCAACACATAGAGGAGAATGATAACCAGGGAAAGCAAGCAAATGGAGACATGGCCCAGGTGGATAACTAAATGGGAACGAATGGAGAACTGAAGCATGATTTGGTCCCTAGGGCCAGTTAGTGGACGTAGTGGTCTACATAGGCTAGTTGGAATGACCAGCTGACTGAGCTGGGGCCCTACGACAGGAGCTCCAAAAAAAATTAGTAGCTTCATTTCCCTAGGGACTCAAGCACAGATTCAGGAAGCCTGGCATATGGAAGTGGATGGCTCCTGAATGGCATGGAGGGAAGAATAAATTACATCATGGTCAGGAAGATGGTGAAGTGGCTTAGGTGGGTGGTCGAATGGGATGTGAAGCTGAAACATACATAGTGCCATGCTGAACCATGCCTTCCTTCCACCACCAAAGTGTGGCCGCAAATTCAGAAATAGTCATTAGTCTCACCCAGGGTCTGCTATCAGAGGACCACGTCCTAGGTCTGTGAATTTTATACAGACTCTAGTAGCCTGCATCCACCGTTATCCTTGCCACGGTCTTTCTAATTTCTGCTCTTCCTGTCTAAACCCAGGACTCTGTCTCCTTTGCTCTCTTTCTTCTAGGTATAATTCTCCAGTGTCTTCTAAATATCCAAGGCACCTAATCCTTTCCTGGACCCATCTCCTTAGTCTTTTCTTTCAAAAATTTGTTTTAAACTATTTTGAGAATTCTGTATAAATCCACCTTCCTATAGATGTCAGTCAATCAATCAAAAAACATTTACTAAGTACTAAATATGGCAAAAAGAGTAAAAATATCCTCAAGGAGCTACCGTCCTAATACAAGAGATGACAGACTAACATAGGAAACGTGTGTATTCGTCCCTCATTGCTGAAGAAGACCATGCCATCAGAGAAATGATGACATGACTTGCACTTGACTTTGTTTTTTTGAGTCAAGGAGGGCTGTACAGGTCACCAGCCTCACTTCTCCTCCAGAGCCACCTGAATCCAGTGACCAGATATTCATCAAGATGACTGGAAATGACGCAGGATGAGGCAGTTGGGGTTAAGTGACTTGTCCAAGGTCACACAGCTAGTAAGTGTCAAGTGTCTGAGGGCAAATTTGAACTCAGGTCCTCCTGCACTGGTGCTCTATCCACTGCACCACCTAGCTTCCCCACTGACCGACTAACAGCTATGTGCATGAAAGACCTAGCTAGGACAGCACAGATGGGAGATCATTTCCAAAGGCAGGCACTGGGGAGGGAGGGAAAAGGGGAGAGGACCTAAAAAGACCTCTTACAGTAAGTGGGATTTGAGCTGAATCTGGAAGGAATTCAAAAGGGGGAGGCGAGGAGGGAGGAGAGCATTCTGGGCTTAGGGGATAGCCAGCCCAGCACCTAGCTCACAGGGACCCTTCAATCTCTGTTAAATGAAGGAATAAAATCATTTATCCCGCCAGGGGTGGAGAACCTGCAGCCTTGAGACCACAGGTGGCCTACTAGATCCTTAAGTGTGGCCTTTTGACTGAATCCAAATTTTACGGAACAAATCAAAAGGACTTAATGTTAAGGTTAGGGTTAGAGACTAAAATTTGGATTCAGTCAAAAGGCCACACTTAAGGATCTAGAGGGCCGCACGTGGCCTGAAGGCCTCAGGTTCCCCACTCCTGCCTTAGACCAAGACTACTCACCCTTTTGGGGTCATGGACCCTTTTTGCAGGCTGGTAAAACTTGCTGAGCTGCTCTATCTCAACAGCTCTATAGATAGCAAGGCCTCCAGCAAGCAGCAAGTCTAAGATTTCAAAGTCATGGTGAACATAAACTCTCTTTTGAGATATCTACAACAATTATGATGGGATATGAAAATATCTATGATTTCTATTGGTGAATTTCCAAGAGTCTGTGAACTCAGACAGAAAGAAAATAACATCTTTATGTTAACTAACCTACTGCTAATTCTACCGTGGTTGTTGCCTACATTTCATCATTGAAATAGATGCTAAATTTCATTTAGAAATAATGGGAATAACGATTGCTTTTCCTAACGGAGTTCATGGACTCCCTGAAATCTGCCCCTGTGAAGAGATTCTGCTTTATGTCATTCTCTTGCTGCAAAATAATAGCTAGTATTTCTGCACTGACTCCTACCCCCTTCCTTTCTTCTCCACATTCTAGCTGTTTTTTCACTTAGTAAAAAAACTTACAGCTTACAGAGCATTTCATGTTGAGTTTCAAATGACACTAGATCATCCCTATGGAAATGTACAACAGGAAATGCTGGGTCTGGAGCTGAGCAGATGTAAATTTGGAACTGCAGATGGTGATTTGGAGAAGCAGCTACATAGAGACTGTCTGTAAAGCCAGGACAGGGGAAAAGATCTCCACGAGAGTGTGGAGAGAGAAAAGTTGAGGGCTAAGAACTGAATTTGAGGCTTGCATAAAAGTAACTGGAGCAGCAACCCCAGTCAACCTTCTTCAGAATCTCAGTCACGGATCTTAGTCATAGGTCAAGAGAAAGTGTGTGGATGGGAGGCAGCTGTTAGAAATCACCACCACAGTGGGCATTTGTATGCTGAATGAATGAGTGAAAATGGATTAAGTTCTATGTGCCAATCACAGTGCAAAAAAAAAAAAACACAAAGACAGTTCTTGCCTTCTGGAGCTTATACTCTGGGAAGGGCCAGTTTGTTACTGGAATGGTAAGTGAATGGCACAGTCCAGCTAGAAACAATGGCAGAGTTAATTCCAAGTTTACCCTTCCATCCCTAGGGAAAAGGGTAGTCAAGGCCATTGGCCATTGTTGGTTGTCAAGGAGGCTGTGGAGGATGTGTGGCCTTGAGACAGGGGAGGGAGCTGCAGATATGGAAGAGAAAATAAAAAAGAAATAATTCTCAGGCTAGAAAGAACATAGTTCAACCTTCCTTGTCTTCTAGATAAGGAATCTGACACTTTTCCAATGTCACAAAGCTAGAGGATGTCAGAAACAGGGATTGGACCCAGGTCCTCTGATCCCTAGCCTTGAGAAGCTTATGGCTTAGATGCAGCCACTGATCTTGGTTTCCCCCACTGTGAATCATAGTTCACTATCAGATTGACTGATGATTTTGCTTGAGTGGGAAATGAGTAAGTAAGTCCCTCTTTGTCCCTCCGGTGATCACTGGCTTTCCTGGATTACATCCAAATTACTATGAGAACAATCTCGAACCTTGTCGGTTGGGATGCTCCCTCTGCCAACACAAATCACACTGAGAGCTTAAGGAAATTGCTCAGAATCACACAGCTAGGGTCACAGGCAGAATTTGAACCCAGGTATCCCTGGTTCCAAACCTAGCATTCTATCCACCATACCATGCTGCCTGGAATACACTGAAATTATAATCGCTCATCTATTTCTATAGGACTTTACATACGTGATTTTATTTGAACTTTACAGCCCTGGAGAAATAGGCAGAGAATGGGCTATTATGTCCATTTTATGGAAACTGAGGCTCAAAGCAGTTAAGTACTTTGTGCAGGGTCAAAAGTGAGTGGTAGAGCTAGGGCTCAAAGCCCAGTATCTTGGCTGCAAAAAAACTTTTCATACCTCCACAAATGTGTCTTTGAGGTTAAGTTCAGTCAGAGGTTCAAAGGTCAATCATCACAGCAACGACAACAAAAGAAGAAGAGGAAGGGGAAGAGGAAGAAGAAGAAGGAAAGGTGGTTATGTTGAAAGCACTGCTAATCTCTTTCCATGACTTGTCCAACGAGGCACACTATCTCATACCAAATCAATTATCCTAATGGGCTTTAAATAAAACCTCCTACATCCAAATAATGTTCACTGTAGCAAGGAGCTTTGAACTGGAGGAGTCCACCAAAGTTACCTGCTGGCTGTTCCTCAGCACAGCATTTCTGGCCTCCAAGCATTTGCACAAGGCATCACCCAGGCCAGGAATGCCCTCCCTCCTCATCTCTGCCTCAGAGAGTTCTCATCTTCCTTCAAGGCCCACCTCAACTGCCACCTCCTCCATGAAGCCTTTCCTGCTGACTCCAGTTGGTGGTAATCTCTCTCTTGAGTCTACCTTATCTCTCCACATCTCGTATCGGTCCAGTAGAATGTCAGTTACTTGAAGGTAGGGCCTGTTTGTTCCCTTCTTGTCTTTCTGTCCCCAAGTCCTTAGCATAGGACTTTGCACGGAAGAGGCATTTAATAAACATTTGTTACCTTGGTTTCTCCAGTTATTCTTTATTTATTAGCTCTGTGATTTAGGCAGCCCTTGGGCAATTCATAGACCCAAAGCTGGAATGGATACTAGAGGCTCATTCATAAGACTCTGTTTCCATGCCAATCTCATGCTCACCAAGCAGCCTCTTGGGCCTGTGGTATGACTGGCCCCTCTGAAGCACAGAGATGTTAACGCCTCCCTTGAGGTTTCTCCCTACCATTACCCCTCCCATCATTATAATAAACCATAAATCTCATTGTAGGGTTGTATTGGACGCAAAGAGATCCTGGAGTTAGAGTGTTTTTCAGTCAACTTTTGAAAAAGGTTCACTATATACTAATTTCAAAAGTCCTAACGGGATTGTCCTGCCTCAGGCCTTTCTGCCTGGCAAGTATGGAATCAGGGCAAAGCAGTTGGGTCCTCTAACTCCAGCCTCCCTCAGATGGCACTGGGGACCTTCTGACCTTCTGTTTCACTAACCCCTTTATTTTATACATGAGGAAACGGAGTCCCAAAGAGATCAAGTAACTTCTCCAAAGTCATCTAGGTGGGGAGCGGTAGGTCCCCTGGCTCTTTCCAATTGGATCACCCCCCCATGTCTTGGCTCTCAAAAGCCTGTTATATTTTCTTAAAAGCAGAAAAACTGGCCTCAAAATAAACTCCATGTTTCCCTTTCTCTAATTTTTTTTCACTAATTCCTCATAGCTTAAAAACACAGTAAGTTCAGTGTGTATTTTTTCACTCATCTCCTTGCTCTTGGTCAAGAAATATCCCCTTTTTGTGTCAATATTGGCTCTTTCAGACAGACCTTTTGATTCCTTGAACCAACTGATACCCCCTAAATTGGTGAGGCCCTCTTTTCCACCAGAAGAGGGTGTGTTTCATTTACTTTTCTGCACCAGAGGATGGGCAGTAATGTCAGCTCCCCAAATTTAGACCCGTCGGTTACTGATGGATATTTTGAGAAATATTCAAAAGACACTTTCTCATCCAAACTTGTGGGAACAAAATTCCAAAGTCAAAGTGACTTTTTCTAAGAGAGTGCTGACTAAGTCCAAGGGGTGAGAGATTACTTACTTAGCTCACACTCTGCGGTCCCTCAACAAAAGCTGCCCTTTCCCCTAAATTGGGTCCCAAGGACTGGCTGAGAGCCCTGAGGCAGGACAGTTCCACTTGGGTCTTTTAAGGGAATAGAAAATTTAGTGTGGACAATACTTTAAAAGAAAAAGAAGTCTGAAAAGTGCCAAGACTCTAAGATTTCAATGGCTCCAGCAGAATCCCACGGTAGGATGTGCAGTTTATTGTAATGATGAGAGGGATGATGGGAGAGAGGACCCTTGAGGGAGAGATGTTAATATTTTGGGGCTCTATGGCCCAGTCTCAGGAAGTGAGGAGAAGGCAGTACGGGTCCCTTGAGTGAATTCCCTTTCTCTCTAGCCTCCCAGGCTGCCAAGGGCTCCAGAATTAGGTGGTCCAGGCACCTTGTCCCTAGGACAGGTCTTTCTTTTTCTCTAACTCCTCCTGACACCACCCTAAGGTGCTCCTTTAGCTCTTCTGAAGCAACTCCCAGTATGCATAAACCACTTTATCTTTACAAGAGCAATGACTGCTCATGTTTCTCTAGTACTGTAAGGGGACTCTCCAAGGTCTACTGTGTTCTTTGCCTTCTCCCTCTCCCAAGTCGACTAACCAGGCTGATGTGCCACCATTAATGAATGCTTGTTGTGGTAAGGCTGACTTTATCCAAAGGAAGTAGACCGAGAAATATGGATTCAATGCCTGTAAGGAGTCACAGGAACCAATCACATAGCAACTGCCCAAGCCGAGTCAATCAGAAAGGATGGTACAATTGGATGGCCAAGCCTGGAGATGGGGTATAAAGAGGACAAAAGAACCAGAGATGACATTTAGGGTTCTAGCCTTGGACACTAGACTAACAGCTATCAGAATCAAGGAAGCTCCAATTTGTAAGGTCAAAAGAAATCAACTCCAGGAAGAAAAGAAAACTGTGAGTCTCCGGCAGAGGTATTTTAATGCCTTTGGAATCTCAGTGTGGGGATTCCCTTCAGTGGTGCAGACCACAACCTTCTGTGTGGTTCTTCCTGTGTGACTCTTATCCATGACCTCCCACAAATCCACCATGGGGGGTCCTAATTTAGTTCTCAGGATGTCACATTCAAGTCTGGCTGTTGTTTCTCCCTCACTCTCGCTATATAACTCTTTTTCTCTCTAATGACATCTTTCATTCCTTCTTTTCTGTGACTTTCCTTGTTAGTGATGTGTCACAACCTGCTTATGCCTATGTACTTCTCCATTGTCCTCTGTGTGACCTGCAGCTACATTACTCATAGCCTCAAAGCATCATTGGAAGAATACTGATCCTAAAAGAAAGATGAGCCTTTGCTTCAGGGACCAGATTGGGGATCGTCAAAACCACCATCGTTTCCCAAAGGCAGTCTAGCCTGCTTTTCTCTTCTTGTTTGATTCTGGGCCTAGGTTATGCCCAAGATATCTGTATTAACTAAACATATGAGTCATCCAACCAACTTCATCCACAAAGTTATTCCTAAATAGATACTTAAGTCAAGCTCTTTTGAGTGATTCTGTGCTATCTCCACAAATGAGATCATTTTTGTAGAACCCTTAGCAAGTGTCTGGCATATATTGGTGCTATATAAATACTTATTCCCTTATTTCTCCAGCATTCTATCTACGGCACTAAATCCTGAACTCTGTAAAGTCCCTGGCTGAACTCCCTTGGCTCCATTTTTGGTTGCTTCCTTGGTGCAGAGGATGGCCTCTTTGGACTGTTGATCTGTTCACAGCCCACATTCAATAGTCTTCTTGAGTTCTTGAGTTCCTGAGAACTCACTGGCATTCTAAGCAGATGAAGACCTAATTTCCACTCTGTTGAACTTTTGGTATAGAATTGCCACAGAATTACATAGGATGGGAATTAGTTTATTAGATTTCTCTAAAGCTTGCTCTAGGCTGACTTGGTGGCCTATGTGTGTCCTCAAGTGGCCTAAAGGACACGGGGCTTCAGTGCTACTTTTTATAAAGGCTATACCTTTTGCTTCTGAATGAATCAATTTTTTAAAGTTCCATAAACAAGGAATGTTATGATTATAGATTTAGAGCTGGAAAAAACCTTAGAAATCATCAAGTTCAATAAATTCATTTTACAGATGAGGAGACTGAGGCACAGAAAGGTTGCAGGACTTGCTCAAGGTCTTCTCCTGTATTCTGGTGACTATGGGTTAATAGCACCTTTGCCTCGGCAAAGGTCTCTGGCCAGAAGTAATTCACGGGTGGAAAAATGTCTTTAAGACTGGGTTCAATGTCTCATATGCTAGGGACTCCTGTCCTTGAACTTCTACCCTTAGACCTCCTCATTTCCACTCACACAAAAGCCCTCAATGGAATGGGAGCCATACTGTTTGAGGCAGTGAACCCTGTGGGCAAGGAGGGCATGTAGTCATAGGATCTAGAGCTAGAAAGGGTCCCTTAGAGATGCTCTCTAGTCCCAACTCTCTCATTTTACAGCAGAGGAAACTGAGTCCCAGAGGAGTAAAATGATCTGCCAAACCTCACAATGTAACCCCAGGTCCTCTGCATTCCAAACCCAGGGCTCTTTTTGCTATGGAGCACCGCAGCATTTTCTGAGTACCAGCTGAAACTGATTTCCTTAATGATCCATATCTAATGGCCTCTGAGCAATCCTCATACTTCCTGACCTTTCTGGGCATCCATGACACTGCTCTTTTGTGGTTCAATGTGTCTGACTGCTCTTTTTCAGTCTCTTTTGTTGTATCTTCATCTATGTCATGTCCACTAACTATGGGTGTCCTTGGCTCTTATCTCCTTTCTGTCTATACCATCTCACTTGGTGATCTTGTCAGCTCCCATGTGTTCACTTATCTCTCTGCAGAGGTGATTCCCAAATCTAGTCTTCATCTCTCCCCTGACCTCCAGTCCTGCATCCCCAAATGCCTCTTGGATCTTAAACTATGTGTCTTGTAGAAACTTCAAACTCAAAAAGATCCAAAACAGAACTCACTATCCTTCTGCCACAACCTTTCCTTCTTCCAAATTTCCTTATTACTGTTGAGAGCACTACCATCTTCACCATCCCGCAGGTCCACAATTTTGATGTCACCCTTGACTCCTCAGACTCGTTCACCCCTACATGTCCAGTTTGTTCTCAGATCATCTTCCACCTCTTAGATACATGTCCTCTCCACATATATAGTCACTACTCTAATTTAGGCCCTCATCGCCTGTTACCTGAACTATTGGAATAGCTATTTTACTGGTTTCTCTGCATCGTCTCTCCCTGCTCCAGTCTACTGTCAAAATTATTTTCCTGAGGTGTAGATCAGAACACGTTACCTCCTCCCCAACTCAATGAGCTCCAATTGCTCCAGTTACCTCCAGGATCAGATATAAACTTTTCTATTTAGCACATACAACCCTTCAAAACCTAACTCCTTTTCCAGTCTTCTTGCCTGTCCATATGCTCTAGGATCAAGCCACAACAGCCTTCTTGCTTTTCCTTGACCAAGACACTTCATCTCCTGACTCCATTCCTTTTTGGGTTCCCAATACCTGGAATGCTCTCCCTCCCCACCTGTCTCCTGGCTTCCTTTGAGACTCAGCTCCTATCCTACCTTCCACAGTAGACCCAGTCGGCCCCTAGTCACCGACGTCTTCCTCTCTGACGTAACTATCCATTGATCCTTATATGGTGCATATACTCATGGTTGTTTGCATCTTGTCTTCCCTATTGGAATGTGTTTCCTCAAGAGCAGGGGCTGTTTTTGCCCTTCTTTGGATCCCCAGAGCTCAGCACAGTGCCTGGCGCATAGTGAGCACCTTTTAAACGCTTGTTAACTGACTAATTGGCTTATTCACTCTTCCTCCCCATCTCCAGTCCACTAGAAGCTGTGGCACTGGGTCCCTTCTACCTCTAAGCCTCTGCTCCTCTAATGACCTCCCGTTCTGTCCACTCCAAGTTTGGGCTGAGCCTGGCTGGCCAGTCTCCTTGGTACTAAAACTTGGGAATCTGATAGCTTATGTTGCTTAGGTAGGCATAGAGCACCTTTTGGAGGTGAATCCTAGAGTTTCATAAATTTTCTTTCTCATTCCATCCCATGCCATGGGAGAAAGCAAAGAGGTACCATCTGTGCTTAGTTGATGAGGAAGCTGTGCCAACCCTGAAGCAAGCTGGCTTTGATTAATGGTCTCCATATTAGAAAGGAACTTTACTTATCCAATATTCAACAGATCTTTCCCAAGAGTCTTCTATGTACATAAATGCCCCAGTGTCACGTGTTCTAGGGACAGGGGTATGCCAGAGTCAAATTTAAGCCAGTTGGTGAGAGCCAAGTGTTAAACCATTGGTGTGAGTATTTACACTTTGGAAATCATCAAATGCTCCAAAGAGGGACTCAATTATTTTATTGATTTCTAGACTTGAGTGTGATGGAAAAAATAGTAGTGATATAGATTCAATTTAAAAGTATGTCCTGCATATCATTTTGTCAGAGAGCCAGTTGTTAAACCTCCACTGGAACACCAAGCTATCTCAGATCTGTTAATTTCAAGTGACAGACACATACATATGAACTTGTGAGACAATAGTCCAAGAAGCCCATCTCCATCCCATTGCAGAGGGATGTGGTTGCTAAGGTCAAAGGGAGAAAGAAAAGGAAAAATCAGAGGCCTTCCCACTGCCTCCAAACAGGACCTCCCCTCAGCCATCATCAGGCGATGATGGGCCCTCAGGCCTTCTCAAGCCTTTGTTGTCTATGTTCTCTCAAGTCTCCCAACTTAAGCTCCCATCCTCATGCTGAAAATTCTTGTCCCTGATCTCTTTCCTAAGCAGCCATTCCTCCTTACCTTGTTATCTCTTTCCTGGAGGGTCCTCTGCCTCCTCACACTCAACGTGACAGGAAACCAAGCTCATTATTTTCTCCACCAAACCTCCTCCTCACCTTTTCCTATTAACAGCCTCACTATTCTCCCAGTCACCTGAGCCCAAAGCTTCAACTTCATGCCCTAGCCGTAAGTCACTGAGTCCTGTCATTTCTACCTGTAGGATATCTAAGTGTTCTTCCAGCGCTGGTTCTTTTAAACCTCCCACTTTGTATGTCTTCTGTGTTCCATCTGCAATCTAGTCATCTAGCTCAGGTGTTTCTTTATTGCCTGGCAATCTCCTTCCTTGTCTCCTTTCCTCCAGTCTTTCCTCTCAGTCCAGTCTGCTCTGCACCCAGCTGACAAATGAATCTTCCTAACGGGCCACTCGGTTCAAAATTCTTCAATAGCTCATCATTGCCTAATGAAATCTCAGCCATTTTCTGGTGTTCGTGACCCTTCACAGTTTGGTTGCAATAGAACTTTACAGGGCTATCTTTTGGTATTCATCTTCAATTGGGGGGCTACTTGCTGTTTCCCCAAGTATGCCCTTGTACTTTCCCACCACCATGATTTTGCTCATGGCTGCTCTTTCCCCTTGGAATGCCCTTCCAGTTCACCCCAAAACTGCCTTTCCAATTCCTAGCCACACTTCAAGGCCTGTCTCAAATGCCACCTCCTCCATGAAGCTTTTCATGGTTTCTCAAAATGGAAGTCATTTCCACCTTCTTTAAATTACTAGACCAAATTTTGCCTCTCTTAACTAGTTCTTAATAAAGTGGGGCTGGACCCCAAGTCACCAGTCTTCATATTCAGAGTGTTTTCTACAGCACGGAGGCTGCTTCTGTGAACTGTTGAATTCTTGTCCTTTTGAACTTCAAAAATAGAAAGTGATGAAAAAAATAACCAAACACTTTGGACAGCTAAAGGAAATTTATTAGCATACTGATGGAGCAGGTCCAAGGACCGAAGGTTGTGTGTACACTGGGCCAAACATCTGGATGGAAACTCAAACAACCAATTGCCCCAAACTCATTGTGCTCCGCTTGTTTTCTAACCAACACTTCCAGCTTCCTCCTGGTGATGGGAAAATGGAGGGGGGTGGGGGGAACGATGGGACAAGAACCCTATTGGGGAACCCTAAATATGGTAGTGGCTCTTTGATCTTCGCATCACCCCCTTCCTGTGTCTGTATTTAGGCCGGCCAATCTCCCATGACCTCCCCCAGAGGAATCTAAGCAAACTCACTTCCTTTTGAATTGTATGATTTCGGCTTGAGTTGCCTTGGCTCTTGTGCCAGCCCACAAGCTCTGGACCACGGGCAAAGCACAATTAAGAAAGGAAAGACAGTGGTCAAAGAAGGGATCCCTCGACTTTGCAGACAGAAGTTTGTCTTTAACCTTGCAAAGCCCTCTACAATTGTCTTTTCCACATTGTCTGCTACCTGATGGAAAATGGATTCCCAGAGGCTGCTTGGAGTCTAGTGGAAAGAGCTCTGGTGTGGAAGGCAGGAGAGCTGGGTCCAAGTGCCAGCACCAACATTTAAGTAGCTGGGTGACCTTGGGTAAGTCTCTTAACCACTCTGAACCCCAATTACCTCATATGTAATAATTCCTGTACTGCTTAACTCACAGGAGTGCCCTGAAGAAAGTGCTTTGTAAATCTTAAGGAATGGGGAGCTCTTAGTATCGGTGGTTGTATTTCTCCAATAAAAATAGATTTCTGAGACTTGCCAGTGAAGGTCAAGAGGCCATCAGTAGTATACAGGTCTTTAAGCTTCTCCATTTGTATCCAAATTCCCAAATTAAGTTATAGTGATTAGTAAACACCCGAGCCCACAAGAGGTAGAAGAGAAAGCTTTGTTCCTCCGGCCAGGCTCTGCGCCTTCCTAGAGGAGCATCAACTATGCTCCCTACACCAAATACTTCTTTCCCTGGTAGCTGGTACCAAATGCTGTTCATCTGCCAATATATTCTATGTTCTGACCTTAAGGCTAAAACCCCACAAAGAGGAATTCATGGCTCAGTGAGTTCAGACAGTGTTTTTCCCTTGACCTGGTTACACAATGTCTTTCCCAGGCAGTCCCCCTACCACCAATTCCTGTCAGCAGCAAACAGGTCAGAGTAGTGGTCATTTCCTGTTTGGGCATGGGCTGTACACTTGAGGTTGGCTTCAGTTTTGCACTTTGCATAGGTGAGCATGGGAACCTGTGTAGTTTCTCAAGTTTGCAGAGTACCTGGAGCACATTTTTCCAACTCCCTCATTTTCAAGATGAGAAAACTGGGCACATAGTAAGGGTTTAAATAAATACTCATCCATTGCTTGCTTGTCAGGAGCCAAGCTGAGATGGCAGCCCAAGCCGGCTGTTTCCCAGACCCATGCCCCTTCCATGGCAGCCGCTGCCCCAGCTTTCGCATCTTCCTTGGCTCATAATTTCATTCCATTTAAAATTACTCACTTCAAAATTCCCCACATGTTTGTTCCTTCTCCCTTGTTTTCCATTACAGTGCTAGGAGATGGGTTTTTAGAGAGAAGCCAGTGAGGGGAAAGGGGGGAAGCAGAGAAGGAGGCTAGGATAATATTAGCCAGCTCCGAGGGCTGTAGTATCTAGCCACTGCAAATCTCAGCTTCCTTGTATATAGAGATAATAATCCCTGTAGTAGCCACCCCCAGAGTATTTAATTGACAGGATCATAGATTTAAAACTAGAAGAGATGTGAAAGGTCACTGAGTCCCATGAATATATATAAAATGAATTCACAAGCCCTAACCCTGGGACTGTGATAAAAAATGTGAGCGCTTATTATTATCATCCCTGGGAAAGAAGGATTTTCCTAGTCTATAAAGAGACAGACAGTGGGCAGACCCAGAAGTCAGGAAACCTTGGCCTCCAATGCCATGTGACCCTGGTCAAGTCACTTACCCTCTCAGTTCTCTAGGACTATAAGCTAATCATACATACAGTCATGCAACCATGTTAAAAACTGTACCAAGGTCATCAGTCTGCTGTGACAAAGCCAAAAGCAGTTGGCTATTTACTCATTTTCTCTAGTGTCTATCCTCCAAAGAGCTTTTGAAAACTTCAAGTGCTTAAAGAATTGAACATAAGGCAGACAATCCAGAAGATAGCCAAAAGGATGCTGGGACACTGGGCTTCTCCAGCCCAACAAAACCATAGGCCTTAGGCAGGTCATCTCATGGGACTGAGACCTATAAGCAAATCCAGGTGCAAATCCCCCGCCTGCACTAACTAATGGGGTGATCACGGGGGCAAGCAATTTGTCATTTAACCTCTCCAAGTTTCAGTTTTCCCATCAGTACAATGAGAATAATCTCTGAAGCTGTAACAATAACCATAACCTGACAAAGCTATTGTGTTGCTCAGTATGGCAGCCAGTTAATCCCAGCTTTCAGAGCGGCAAAAGACCTTAGTGATCATCCAGGGAGTAGATTCTGATCCCAAGATGACATAGCTAAGAAGTGACCCAGATGGGCACCAAATCCAGGCTGCTACAAAGGAAATGATGGACTACAAGCTCCATATGAATTACAGTGTCAGAGGTGAAAGGGCCTTAAGTAACCCTCTAGTATCTTACAACTCATTCTAGAAGAAGAACCCTCCCTCCCGCATACCCAGCAAATGGCCATCCACATGCCACTTGAACCCCGATGAGGGGAACCCACTGCCTCCCTAGACAATCCATTCTCCTTTGGGACAGCTCTAATTAATGATGAGGTTGATTTGGTTCAGTTTTAACATAACACCAAGCCTAAATCTGCCTCTCTACACCTTTCCTCCTTTGTGGCTTGTTCTGCCCTCCAGAGTCAAACAAGACTGATTCCTCTACCATATACTAGAACCCTTGATAGAGACTGGAAGCTAGTTCATGTCATGAGGGTCTTTTCTGCAGGCTCACCACTCCCAGGCTGCTTCAACAAATGCCCAGATGGCATGGATGAGGCCCTTCATCATCCTGGCTGCCCTCGTTATTCCAGATGCGCTCCAACCAGGACAGACCTCCTGATTGCTGTCTTACTGCAGTCCAAGAATTCCACAGCTAGAGTATTGTTTTAAGAAAGATTTCGATAAGCTAGAGAATATCTTAGACCACCAGGAGAGTTATGGGCCTTATATCCATATCATACGAGGACTGACTGAAGGGAGAGAGAATATTTAGCCTAGAAAAGGGAAGTCTAGAAGGGACACTGTCTTCAAGGATTGGAGGACTGGCCTGGGGAAGAGGGGTTAGTTAGATTTGTTCTCCTTGGCCCCCTCCAAGGTGGGGGGCAGAGAGGCAGCGTGAGCTGACCCAGAGTGCAACAGGCTCCAGACTCTCCTGGGAATTCTGGGAGTTTTTGATTGAGTAATTAGACTCATCCTTTATCTACTTCTCTAACAAAGATTTTGGCCACCTCTAGCTCAAAGTTCTGTGCACAGTTTAAAAAGACATTGGAACAAAAACTCCTCAAGGATTTTCAAATGATTGGTAAGACTGTAATTAATGCCTTTCCAATGAGGGTCTTCAAAAAGGAAAGTAGTACAGGGGGGTGGGGAAACTCACCTCAATAGCGCCATCTAGTGAGGAAGGGCCTAGTGAGGAAACAGGGTGCTGCTCCTTCGATTTGGGGGTCTTGAATACAGTCACCTTTCTATCAGCTATGCAAATGATGAGGGTGAGAGCGACTGATCCCCCTGAAGCTTTCCATTCTGCCATAGCAGGGACTAAATCCTGGAAAAGCAAGAGAGCAAACATGTCAGAGAGCTGGGAAACAAGCAGGAACCAGTGGCTAGAGCTGGGGAAAGACAACAGCAGTGCCTGTTTCTCTAGAGCCCTTTAAGGTTTAAATGTACTAATGCACATGTTCGGGTGGCAAAGATTGTTATATCCATTTTAGAGAATAAAGTCTTAGAAATGTTAAGTGACTTGGGCAAGGTCATTCATCTAGTGAATGTGTCCAGGGCTAGATTCACATACAGGTTTCTCCTGATGCCAAGGCATCTCTTTACTATACTGTTCTGCTCAGGAGCCATCTCAGATACTTTTCCCTGATGATTCCTTTCCAATTCTTTGCCTTATTCTAGTGGCTACTGCAAAATGAGAGATCGTAATACATAAAAAGTAAAGTTCATGGGGGAGCTGGCTGAACTGAATTTCAGGCAGCAAATTAGGACATAGTCCCTAAGGGTTGCAGGGAGTGTGACCAGAATGTCTGTCTGGTCAAGGCCAATGATGTTCAAGATCAAGGCTGTCCTTCTGGCATTGGACACTATGGACCCCATCAACATCACATTTGAGCCTCTCCTCCAGCGTGGAACTAGTCTCCATTGCTCTAAGGAGAGCACCAAGCCAGCCCATTAAGACTGGGGATGTTTGACTCACCCATGGCTGGTCTTAGGCCTGAGTCAGACCCTTAGAGATGCCTCTATGAGCCAGAGTAGACAGCAGTGACTGGAGGTAGCAACAGGGGTCCTGAACAACACTGAATTCCTAAAATTAAGGGTCCTTTGCAGTGCTACAGACTTCTAGTACTGACCAGTGGCTGGAGTGCAGAGACACTTGGGTCGTCATCCTCCAGTGAGCCCCTCCTTTCCCAGGAGCCTCTCTGGTCACCTTGTCTTGTCCATAAAAGCACAGTATTAGAGAGGAC